>SJOL01011346.1:90817-182167 GCA_004794785.1 Opisthorchis felineus | reverse complement strand
TTTCCGCTACGTGGGCGATATTTTCATGCTTGCCGACGAAAAAGATGTGTTGAGCAGTTTCAATGTAGTTCATACTAATATCACACTTATTTACGAGCCAACACAGAACGCACAGTTAAGTTTCCTCAATTCGAAAGAAGACCGACAGAAACATAGAACCACAGAAGACAAACCTGGACATCCCAATATATTAATTCGACAGCTTTGTTCTGTTGCAACACGAGCGTAACTTAGATGTCTGACTGGGACAGCAATGAAGATATGCTTCTCCGACTGTTTACAAGAGGAATAAAAGTTTTTGACAAATACACTGATTTGCATATCAATTAGGTTTTGACGAGAAACTCACCTGTAACTCAGCTGAATCTGTCGTTCATGATTTTCTTAAGCTCGGGGACTGCGCCTACCTGATGAGCCCTAAGAAGGGCGAATCCAGTCGTGGGCTGTCCAAGAGTTTTCAGTAACCTTATGAGTAAGGTGTTACATCTATGCAACGTATTGCGATATCTCGAATATCGTACCAACTGACACAAGGCGGCCTGGTGCAGCACACTCAGTTGCTTAAGAAAATCAGACATTCAGCTGGGTTGCAGGTGAGTCTCCCGCAAAGCCAAATTGATATGCAAATGAGTGTATTTCTAGAAATCTGTTCAATTTGGGCTCAAGTAGAACATAAGGTTGACGGAAACTCGTAGACTGCACTTACCCGATGAGCCTCAAGAAGGGTGAATCCGATCGTGGGCTGTCGAAAAGTTTTCAGCAACCTTATGAATAATGTATTACGTCTAGGAATAAAGTTCCTTAGGGTGCACATTCTTACAGAATAGATATCGGGAACGGCTCGTAATCATAATCGTGTAATATGTGAAGCACAAAGCTAAACAGTGTTCACTGATAAAAGCGCGTCTTCATGAGACTTCCATTCAAAGGCGACTCGGTTTCACGGAAGCCTAGACATCCTGTTGATACGACAGCATGGCCGCTAATCTGCGCTTGAGTTTCAGTTCCAGTTCCAGTTCAACTATCAGCTTTCGTCTGGGGCACGAATTACCAAGTTCTATCACCGAGTTCAGTGTGCAAATTTTTACGCTCTTGTCAAGTACCACACGTTGACCGTATGACAAGGCGTTTGTAGGATAGAATACGATCCCGTGTCCTCGAACGATGGTCAGAAGAAGAAGTGTAATATGACCAAGTAAGTAAGATATGAACAAGTGTCACATATGACCGAAACCAGTCGTCGTATACGCGCGTATTCGATGTCGTATAACTCTGAACCGATCGCTGTTTATACTATACTACGATCGCAGATGTGAATGAAATCCGACTATATGACCCACATACTTGTCTAAAGGAAACTTGTGCGACCTCTAAACTTGAGCTGGCCTGCGAACAATAGGGCTCCACAAACTTGTCTGACATTGACGTCACTCGCTTGACCCATTGAACCGTGTGCCTCTCATTCAACCCACCTCTTTCATTCGAGTATTTGATTGCGATTTCCGCATAACCTCCGCACGTGATTTCTAGCATCGTATAAATTTATAGTGTACTAAGCAAAAGGTCTGAACACAGAAAGCACGCTTAGTTCACTACCTTAGTTCTTCTCAGTCAACAATAGTCTATATGATCGGAGTAAACCCAAGAGCTCTTCTTACAACAAATTAGTTGACGCAGACAAAATATTGTCTACTGTATTGAAGCGGGCGCTTAGTTTAATGATGGTGTGAGGAGATTTAGTAATTTTCAATGGAAATTTCGTCCTGTCAGTGAGGTTAATCTGTGCTTAAAAGTCGAAAAGCACAATATATCTGTCTCATTTTTATTGGGAATCATCAGTAGTGCGTATCTCACGAAATTCAGAGGCCTTCGGACCTGCACTCTTCCGATCATTCGTTCAACACTTAGCCGTTAGGCCACGAGCAGCCGAGCAACAATGTACATAGCTCGCACTCAGATAGTATATAGCGGCGCTCATTCTTCACTCACAGCAACATGGTCACGTATTGACTGGATCCTTCAGTGGTGACTTTTCAGATGGAAGTTTCACTCATGTGAAATTGTTCTTCCTCGGAGCTACTTATAGCGTGATGGTGGCGTGAAGGGATTTGGTAATTTCTAATAAAGATTCCGTCCTGTTAGTGAAGCCAATCTAAGCTGAGAAGTAATCATTCGAGGGGCCAGTCAATACGAGACCACGTGATGTGGCTTCGGTGATTGGAGGATCAATGGCGCTATGTTTCATTTAACTGAGAGATGGTCACACTGCTATCCCAAAAGCACTTAGATTGCTAACAGTTAATTAAGATGTCTGCTAGACCGAAAAAAGCAACCAGAGAGAGGCATAGATGAATGGAGCGTCAAGACAGATGAACAACAAGAATCAACTAACCGCGCGCATAAAGATATTACTACCGTTGCCACGGGATACCCGGGTCACTGATATAATTATCAGTCACGATATGCTCAGACTATTGCTAGTTACCTACAGCCCTACCTTCTTCTTTGCACCAGTCGGTGTTCTTTAATCCCAACCAATCAAATGAAAACATACGTGAGCTGGATTGAAAACGGGTGAATGAAGGCGAATAGGAAAATACAGATTGAGGTGAGGAAAAATTGTGCGGAATGTGGTCGAAGCAATCGACCAGCACTGTGAACTCCTCTATCGAAGTGCGATTGTTTCAAGGGCTTTAATCAGTGAAATACGATCTGGAAGGAAAATAGAGGAACATGAAGGGAAACCAATCTGAAGGAGACAATTTGCAGTTGATACCTAACAAAACTGGACCATATCTAGCATCAGGACTGAAAGAGCCATCTCTCTCCACACACGGTCTAATTCATAGACTGAATGCCATAGTTACACCCACCCAGCCAACAGCGCACTGAAAATGTCTCCTCGAATAGTGAAGAAACGTCAAGTCAACTGCTAAGCTCGGCGAACAGATAAACAGCCACCTGATCAACTAACAATAGTTACACTCAGTCCGTCACCACCTACAGAAAGACTTATTGTGCATCCCTTGTGGAGGGATGGCTGCAGAAGACATGGCATTACAAGTTCCTGATTGATCCAGTGCCAGTCAGAATGTCCGTTTTATCCTACCGTTTTAATCACCTAGTAATCCAGTAATGAACCACTGACGGTCAGTGATCAGCTCAAGGCAACCCGAAAGAAGGAGAACACACTCGAATTTGTGGTAATACACAACTGCAAACCGAGCGTTCGACAAACGTCTATACATATGGCAAAAAACTGTGGGATGAGTTACAACGGAGAACAGGTTGTGAGAACTGCACCTACTCGGACCGATGTTTGCCTGCTCCGACTGGAACAACTTGGATCCTATGCCCTCCTCTTGCTGTTCCGTTATTGATTCGATCTCCTGCAGAATCTGTTGTTCCTCCTCGTCCCAGTCTTCGGAAGTCCCGTTCTGTGTTTCTGATTTGAAGGAAGGCCAGAAGCTACCCAGCCGCATGGCGCGATGCATTTCCCAACAAATTTCTTCAGCACCACCGTAAATGAGCTGGAATCAAAGAAATAAAATATTGTTTGATGGGGAATAGCAATAATCAAAGAGTCAAATGTTGCTAGCCTGCTTTATGCTACTGGTGACGTGGTAGGCCAACAAGCATCGTTCACAGTACCTCACTACCACACAACGATGCGAAATAATGCAAAGATCTATGAAAATCGGAAGGAAAAAGATGGGAGCATGAGATCAGACTACCAAAAGCATTTCCAGATGCATACACCTAATGAGATGATAATATGACGATAAATATGAAAACAACAAAAGTCCACAGCTTAGTTGGTAGTCTCAGGAGATTTGGTCATCTGCGATTGAGATTTCGTCCTGTCAGTGAAACCAATCCATGCCGAAAAGCTTAAAAGCACACTAAAACGGCTTCATCCATGTTGAGAAGTGCGCATCCCACGAAACTCGAACTCACGAACTCCCGGCCAGTAGTTTGAACATTTAACTGTTCGGTCACAAGCGACTGATCAGCGTTGTGATTAACTCGCACTTAGACAAGATATTGCACCACTCATCCTTCACTTACAGAAACCACAACACGTGATCACGTATTGACTGGTTCTTTGAACGACGAATTTGTAGATACAGGTTCCACTGAACCGGTCGTGGGCTAGTAGGAAGTTTACAGTGACCTTGTGAGTAGTTTCCTTCAAGAAAAAGTTTCAATGATCTGTGCTACATAGAGACTAATGGTAGTGTGAAGAGATTTGGTAATTTCTGTTGGAGATTTCGTCCTGTAAGTGAAGCCTGTAAGTAAGTGCTTCACTTTCGCTGCCCTCACCAACTTACGCGATCGGTCACACAGACCACATCCAGGGCGACCGAAATGTTCGCACTCTCTTCGGAAAGTTACAAGTGGTGCAGCTCTCCGTCTGCACCATAAGAAACGGTGTCGGTAGACACCGATTCGGTAGGTGTAGCACGGGGCCGTAGCCTGTACCGGATAAACACCCTAAGTCAGGTAACTGTTGAATCACAAAAAACACCCATTTACAGGTCACCTCAAACTGAAAGCTGTGATTTTTTGCGTGCCTATAACACAGCTACTGAGAACTGGTAGTCACTGCGTCCCATCCACCCAGTCAAACTACTTAGGGTATGAGGTGTCCTTGAACGTACACACAAAGTTCGGCTGACGCATGTGCTCATTACAGTTGTAAACGTCAGACTCAACAGGTCCGTTTTTTCACAAATTTAAAAAGGACCAGTCGACAATCAGATCCTAAAAATTCCATACTATCGGCTGAATATCATCCGGACCCAGAATGAATTAACTCAAATTGATAGTATGACTGGAACAGCGTCCGAGCCATTTCCCGTGGTTCCATGAAAAATATCCAACTGAGACAAAGTAAGGAGGACATCGTAATTTATAAATAAGAAATATCCAAAGAACGAAACGAAGTGAACCATCAGCCACGATGCAGAAACTTGAACGGAAATGCTCAAACAGATTGGAATCCAATGCAGGCATATTCGGTCGTATGTTGACTTTCAGTTTTGGTTCTGGATATACGGCAGAAAGTTGACCAAGCTTCATCCACCTGGCCGCGTTAAGATAAAATCGTCAACCGAGCCTGGAATGGTTGTGTCCTACTGTGGGTGCTTAATTCCTAGCACGCCAGATCCGAGCGGGTTGAGCAAGTGAACACACGAAAATGATGGAGGGGTGTTTTTAATCTACTTATACATGTCGTAGTAGCATAAAATGCGCGCGAAATTCATGATTCAGTACGGTCAACTCCAAGGGAAGCGAATGCTTACATCCAGTGGGATGCTGAAAATAGCATCTTTCGGTAGACGTCCAGGGGGAAGACTTGGTAGATTGAGAAGTTGCACGGCCTCACAGCATGCGTCATCTCCACTTGTGGAAACTGAACTGGTGACCGCCCCATGAGATTGCTCGTTCCCAAAGATCGTATGGAAGGTCGATAGTTTCAAAGTCGGCCCAGTCATTTCCCCAGATGAACTGTGAAGGGCCATTAGACCTTTCCGTTTAACGGCAGTGGGTTTGCTAAGTAAAATGTGATCAAAACGGCTGAAGTAAATATGAGGCATTAAGAAAGCAGGCAACAAGGAAGCAGGAAATAGAAAGCCGGAGTGCGGTGAATTAAGGGTTATCCCATTGACAATAACAATGACATCCAATAGTCAATTGCTAAGCAGCATTAAAACCAATGCACCTCTGCGCATTGTGTCCCGAGACAGCGATAACTGCTTAACCGAACTAAGAAGTATCACCACTAAATAGCAAATGAGGTTGGGAGTATCTTAGTAGTTCAACAGAGAATCACTCAGTAAAAAACACGTTAAAAAATCGGTGATCCGATCGGATTGATCGCCCGTGGCCCCTCCTCGACGCAAAGCCACCATACAGCATATGGGAAGCACGTAAGCTTAAAAACTGCCAGGTTGATTGCGCCCGTACAGGAGGAACTGGAGTCTAAATGGGCGTCTGCCTGTGCGCCTACCTGATGAGCCCTAAGAAGGGCGAAACCGGTTCTGGGCTGTCCAAGAGTTTTCAGCAACCTTGTGAGTAGTGTATTACGTCTATACATGTATCGCGATATCTCGAATATCGTGCCAAATCGAACATGAGGCAGCCTGGTGCAGCGCAGTCAGTTGCTTAAAAACATCATAAACGGGGGATTCAGCTGGGTTCCAGGTGAGTCTCCCGCAAAACAAAATTGGTCTGCAAATGAGTGTAGTCCTCTAACATTTTAAGGACTTTAGGCCGGACCCCACATAGGCGCCTTCAAATTACATGCCGGTGCTCATCATTATTACCTGTACACATGTTTCAGAAATATGAAAGTAACAAGAAAATTTCTCGAAACTATCATAGTTCAGTCGACACCGCCATATTACGCCCACTTTGATATTCCGGTAAATTCTAGAATGTCGCAAGATTCCACAATGAAGCATATATTGATGAAAGAATATACACAAAAAACACCGTATCTTATAAGAGGTTACTTCTTATTGCCACTTAAAGATTCAATGGTGCCATTCTGGCTAGGCCACTTCAAAGGAGTGAATAAAAGTGGTCACTTCTAGAGGTTTTACCACTGAGAAGTTGTACAGTAGCCCCTTACACGATCAAGTCCTTCTCTGGAGATATCAGTGTTGGCGAGCCTCTTTGGGAAGTAACCTGTATTCCCGCTTTTTCCATGAAAACGAAAAATAGGCTTAAATGATTGATCTTTTGATGTGTAAAACTATAACGTATGAAACAGCACAAGGTACATAATCCAGCGCAGCTTATAACATTTACGAAATTCTGAAACAACGTGACCGATCAATAAAACCAAGGCACTCTCAAATTGATCTTTATGTCTTTCTGAGCTTAAAACGACTAACTTATATGGCGCCAAGGAGCTTCAACCTCTGCGCTAAGACCTCGGAGCGATGAGTTGAGTCCAACTCTGTGACCTGTGTCAATTAGATGCCTGGCGATTGACGATTTGATCTTGGTTCGATCGACTTTGGGTAAGGGTAAGCTGACATGGTACGAAGTTTTTTTTGGCACGTGCTCCTTTGCTCGCGTTTCAAGCCCGCTGTCATTTATGCCGATATACTTATCATCACATATACAGGTTAACTGATAATTAATAGTGTCATTGGCTGTAAAGTAGGAAGAGTGAGTAGTTCAGGCCACCTGCAGCTGTCAGTGATCAATGCTTAGATAATTTGGCTACGTTTGAAAAACAAAATCACGATTGCAGCATATGTGCGAATTATGCCGTGCAAGCTACTTCCAATCGAAGAACGTGTTGTTGCAATAATCCTCCCCCAGTATGGTGCCTTTATCCTACAGTGGAAACGTGAAAGTCAAAATTTAATGACTTCGGTAAAAACAGCTGAAACTACATCAAGTACAAGACTGGAATCAGGAGCGAGCTTGTCGTGTCCTTCCTTTTAGCCTTTGTAGGGTAGCAGGCGTCTTGAGAATTCAGTTTCCTATCTTTTGCTCGAACAATTATTTCTCTGACTGATAACGGTGGCCTCGATCAGGAGGGGGCCTTACACTTAAAAAGGAGCGTATTATTCACAAGGATCGAAATGTCGAAATGTAATACGTTCGGTTATGCTTGTAGGAATGGTTGATAAAAGTTGCTAACCCCGAACAAGATCATCCCAAACTTGGGCCGTTTTCCGTGAGTTCGGAAGGCCCAGTTAGATACGGAATTATCAATAGAACCCATAAGTACTCTTCGATGAAACGTTAAACAAAAACAGTGTGAAGCATTGCATACCGAGGGAACGTATATTTCTACCAACAGCAAATCAACTATCATTATTAGACCGCGGTGGAACAAACTTGAGGTAAAGAATGTCAAATCAAACGCTTCGGTAGGACAAGGATAGACCTAGTGTTGCACTCATCCACATCTACAAATTATTGCGATCTGAAGGAATACTGAATCGTTGACGCAAATCAACGGTAGACATGCAGTTAAGAGTACGTCACACTGACTGCCTATTGGGATTCACGACTACTGGATAATTCAAAATTACGGTTAATCATCAACATCATAATCACCATCCACAGCACGATATCAGCGTTCAACACTGATGCTTCGCTGCCGTACAACCATGATTTATTTGAAAGCCTTATTGTTAGGAAAAGAATGAAGGGGGACAGGGAAGGGATTTAGTGCTAGCATACTACAATCATTCCGAGGTGCCTACATCTCCTGACACTCATTCACGCAATCTGGATAGAAACTGACAACAAGAACGCCACTGACATCAGTTGACAGCCATCTTGCAGCGTTTCTAACCAGGCGCAATAGGGGTTAAGCAGTCCCCATCCTGGAGGCCAGTAGCACCCAGCACCCAAACGTTGCGTAATCTCTTTCATACCACCCTGCCAGCTCAAGGGTTGGCTACCTCTCTGCTTCTGCAACCCTGAAATGCGCACAGAAAACAGTACACTCTTCGGGAAACGATAGTTCGGCATAGCAACACATGTCCCAACCAACGCAGCTTCTGGTGCTGGACACATTCTTCAACGGCAGTACCCGTTGCACAACAGAAAACTAGCTTTCTAACTGCCTCGTTGCGGATTCGCCGACACAATACCAAACGAGCTACGGTTCTGAGACAACGGTTGTCGAACACCTGAAGGCGTTTCAATCCAGCTGCTCGAACAGGCCAAGTCTCACAGCCATACAGCAAAACAGCCCATACTGTTGCCCGATAAACACGTTCCTTTGAGATTCAGAGATATACCGCTTCGGCTCCACAGGAGTCTCAAATTAGCAAACGCAACCCAAGCCTTGCAGATTCGTGAATGGTCCTCATCTGTCACACTACAATCAGAACTAATACAACTTCCAAGACACGTAAAACGCTCCACAAATTCGAATACCTTCTCTGGATTGTAAGTAGCGTGTTCAGTGACAGCATGTCCACGAGCATGACCTTAAACGTTGTCGGTGCAAAGTGCATAGGAAAGGACGACTTTGGTCACTTCATCCAAAAATACCTACGCCTACTCCTCTTCGAAAAAGAGAACGATATCGCCTGCATATTCCAGATCGACAAAGTTTTCGTCAGAGGCTATTTGAACACAGGGATTTCGAAGACCCTCCAGCGTTCGTCCCATTATCTCATCGATCATGAAATTAAATAGGAATGGAGAGAGTACCATTTTGTGCACAGGAGCTTTTGAAGAGCTCTGCGTATGCCCTTACTCTCGGAAGTCAGAACACAAAGATCGTATTATGGTAGCAAACTTCCAGGGCATTCCTTGCTGAGCAAGAGTGTCAAGGAGAACAAACCGACCAACTGTGTCAAATGCTCTTTGGAAATACAGGGATACTAAAATTGTGGGTCGTTTGTACGTATGATGTTCTAGTACCTGACGGAGTGTGAAGATTTGGTCAACGCAACCCCTACCAGGTCGGAGCCCAGCTTGCTGCTCTCGAGTCAGTGTTTCACGAGCCACCATAAGGCGACGAAGCACAAGTGACGCCAGCAGTCTCCTTACAACCGGGGTCAAGCTGATCCCCCTGTGGTTACCACACTCACTACGAGCCACTTTTTTGAAAATGGGCACATTCACCAACTCTTATCAGTTGTCTGGGTCAGTCTCCTTTCCCCAAATACAGGCAAAGAGACCAGAGGAGCACTGACTGAGGACTTCACCCCTATATTCGAACAGTGCGGGTGGGAGGTGGCGCTTGGGAGAACATATACAGTCGTGAACCTCCGAGGCCGTAAGGAGGCTCCACATTCACACCTTCAAAGGTTGTACGTCAGCTGTAGGCTTCAGATGAGTGGCAGCTGGTGACCACGATATCTGTTCTTTAAAGTATTCGGCCCAACAGTCGAGGCGTTCTTCTTTATTCAAGATTGTCACTCCGTTCTAATCTTTGACGGTTTCGCTCACAGGGGGTTTCCAGGGACCGGTCGCGCGGATTAAGTGAAATAATCTTCGGACATTCCCGGCTTTCTGGGCTTCTTTCATTTCCGTAGCTTTCCGTATCCGCCAGACTTCATGGTCGGCTCACACGCTCACTTTCACTTGACGTCTGATAATTCGTCTAGCCAAGTTATGCTCAGAAACGGAGGGGACTTTTTTCCGAGATTAAGCAGTTCCACCGTTTGGTCTGATATTCAGTGCTTCAGTGGGCCTGGTAGCACCGTGCCACAAGTAAAACTCGCAACACTGTGCAAAGAGGTTACGATCTCGTCTCAGTTTGAATTCGCATCTGACGGTGGAGTAGTTGGAAGGGACGATTCTGTTAAAATCGTCTGATATGCGGATCTGCCAATGCCTCGGTTGCTAAGCCATTTGTCCGCAACTTACGCGGCCCTGGAAAACGAAGGCGGAGGCGACTCCGGACGTGCGCATGCTCACAATCCACAAATATCCTCCAAAACGAGCAGTAGTCAGTTATTGGTCCCCTCAATCGGTAACATAAAAACAGCCTGCGGTCAGCACGTAGCTGAAGCACACGTTCGCCATTATCCGTACGTATCGAGTCCAACCCATGTCGACCAGCTAATTGAGTTTCAGATGCGCTAAGCCTGTTCACTTTTTCACTCATATCCCCAGCAACCACAATGATATCTGAGCTATTAGCTCACCGCAACAGGGCATTCAGGGCATCAGAAAACTTGTCTTTGATGGTGTCAGAGCTACAGTCAGTTGGGGCGTAAGCAAACACGACAAACAGACAGTGATCACTTTCCCACTCGCGAGACGCCTTCACTGACCTTGTCAGATGAACCAGAGGTGACTAGGAACGGGTATTCATTCAGGCAAGGATCCTTCCGCCCGGTGACTTAGGACGATGCCGACGCCTGCATCTTGGAATTCATGTTTCCAACACACAGTACACATCAATGTCAAGCGAGTTCAGTGTGAGAACAAGAGCAGATTGTTGTCCTGCTTGCTTCAGAGTGTGAACATTAAAAGCATCCGGATAAGCTGGGGGTTGAGGTTTGAAAATTGATTTTGAGATGCCTGGGGTTGTTAGAGCCGGCTGAGGCACAGATGTTGCTGCCAAAACCGATGCAATACGAACGGGGTCGTCAGTCCTATAAGGAAAGACTTATTAATGGGATAGGGAGAGGGGGGAAGAAAAAGTATGTGAAAGAGAAAGAAGGCGTCCGCATTAGCTTGTTTTCGCTTACCCACTCGGTTGTATGCGGCAATTAAGGCTGGTGACACCCACGACGGCCGATGTGGCATGAGAGTAATGTTAGTTGGAGGTATCTTGGCTGAGATACAGCCAGGACACTCACACCTAGACAGGAGGACGATTAGGGTCCTCAACCAAAGCCTTTGGCTCAAAAGCCTAACCGCAAGGCAGCGGTGTTTGCCTGGAAATGCAAGTACATCACCATTTTCACAGAACACGTCAACACACGTGTTCCACCCCCCAACCTGGAGGACCAGGAGACTGTGTTCATCAGAACTATGGCCATTCACCAACCTGGTATAAGAGACTCTGTGAGTGTCACGCGTACACCCCCAGTATAGGGTCGCGGATGTACACAAAACGCTAAACCACGGTAATGTCCAGACTGTCTGTGACGGTTAAACTGGTAAAGGGCTGTTTGTGGACTTTGCAAAAGAAGATGCTTGATTTCAGTGTATCAGCTATTCACGCATCACTGTAAAAAAGACTAAACTGGTTTGAATGTGAAGTCTTTTCGGCACACAGTTACCGTGCAATCTGTATGGAGCGCGCAAGATGAGTTTCAGCAAGTCGGCCGGAGACTATACCATAGTGGATCTGGCCACGGCTCGATTCCGTCGAACGGGCTATTCCGATGAGTGCGTTTTACGTAGGAAAGTAAAGCAGATGAGCTATTCCTCAGTACGTGCATGCAAACTGGAAATTAGTTTGTCGTGAATAATGTCGTAAATACAGGGCAAAAATATGAGGCGAAACACTACATTCTACAGGTTGCGGTGCAGCCACATTACGTAGTTACCCTGCAGGAAGGCCAAGTTAATATATGTACGACGAGTCGTGAGACCGGCAGTGACTGGAAGATAGCGGCGAAAGTAGCATAGACTACATTCGATCCCGGGAAAAAATACTAACGCAACTGAATAGGATTTTGCAAACTCTCAGCTTCCACGGAAATTGCTAGACTAAATTCCAAACTTTCTAAAGCTGAGTTAATATGATTCCCGAACAATTTACAAACTCACACTCAGCCAAAGGGGCTCATAAGAATGGACGTGTTTACAATTAAGCAAGCATATTACAGTAATGTCATTATGCACGTCAAACACTGCTTATCTTTCATTCGGTGGTATCGAAGATTAACCTGGAAACACATTGACCTATTAGAATAATTCTATTCAACTTCACCTAATAACCAATTAAATACACAACAGGCGAAAAAACACCGACCGAACAGAAATAATGACCAGCCCGTAACTACCCAGGTTTTAGTAGAATATGTAGCCTCAGGGAAAAAAATGATATCAAGTGAATCGATCAAACCAAGACAAAAAATAGCGATGTTTCTAATGTTTGGAAAGGAAACGTAGAATAGGAGTGTGAATGTACCGAAAATCGGGCTGGCTGATGCAAAATGTGAATGAACCGCCCACAGACCGTTTGATGTTGCGTTTATAAGTAGATGACAATCAAACAAAAGAATCTACCACTCTAAAAATAAGTAGTGTTGTTCCGCTGGAGGCTGATAGGGTTCGTGTCAAACAATTTGGCCAACCATTGTTGCGCTTGATCGATTCTATATCGATTCTATATCCCACGACACAAACTAACCACAGAGACTGGAGCTTCAAGTGTAAATGACAGAAAAGTATGCCAGAGATGAAAAACCTGCAAGGTATTGCCTAAATGTAACGCACTACTCATAAGGTCGCCGAAGACTCTTAGAGAGCCCACGATTGGTCTCGTCCTTCTTCTGGCTCACCAATTGGCGCAGTCCCCGAGTTCCCATCAACTTTGTGTTCTCGTTGAACTTGAATTGGACAGATTTCGATAAATACTCTTATTCGCACACGAATTTGGTTTCGACAGGAGACTCAGCTGGATCCCACTGAATCTCTCGTCCATGATAGTCCGTTTTGTGTACAAATGAGAGCATTTGCCGAAATCTGCAAGGCGTTTGCGTAACCGTGCGAATATGAGAAACAACCAGCAACAAAGATAATGAATTCAGAGTGAGATGAAGAATAAGGAAATAGGGAAAGAAAGTTACGCAAATGGACATTGGAATGTAGTGTCGTGTGTTCTACTACATTAACAAGAATTACTCGTTAGCCGAAATAATACCCCACTTAGGAATAGCATCCAGAATCGATACGCACAAAAACTCAGCCCAGGTCGGTTGACTCGCCAAGGCTAGCAAGCTGGCCGGTCAGCGGAAAAAACCATACAGTAGAACTCTGATCCTCAAATTATTGACGTACGCTGGATGCACGATTGAGGATTACTTGACTGGTGCTCGAAAAAGCGTTCCAGAAAGCGGTTCGGTTTTTTAGACATGCGTTCTCCAAGTAACAGGTTCACCCCAAGGAAACACAATGGCTGAGATACTGCCACGTTACCTAGGGCTAGACACGAGCGGTCGAGATGCTAGGGTTGGATTCGAACCATGGACCTACCGGTTAGTAAGTTCCCGCTTTAACCACAGAACAATCTCAAGATCGTTGGAAAGAACAAGACTGCGTGCTTTACCAAAGCGGGACGGAGCGGTCAAAACAGTGGATGGCTCACTGTTACATATGGTGTCCGGTTTAGATCAACAAACTATGAAATTAATAATTAGCTTCCAAGAAAAAAGGGTCACCAGAAAGCCGCTTCGTTTAGACACCACACCGGCTTCTGTGACTTTAGCCAAAGTAAAGAATGCAATACATCTATCCAGTGGTCAAAATTAATTAGAAAACTAGCAAGTACCCTCACAGTGGCTTGAAAGTGAAATATTTATGTCCTTGCTTCACCCTGACCTGCAACTAAGCAATATGTCGAGGTAAGAAAAGGCATGAGTATTTCTTATAAATAAGGCTTATTGTACAATAAAAATTGAATCCGCATTATTGTGTGGACGAAACTGCTAGCCGCATGGCCGGAGTTTTCCCCCCTGTTCTTTAACAGTTCACTAAACTATTTTGTAGGGGTGCGTGCTTCGATCACACGACAGCTGAAGAGCGGAAAGAAATTGGTGTCATTGATGACGTTCAGCTGGGTTGATTAAAGGAAGTGGGACAGAAAATCGAACAAATCCGATTTCAAAGGAAGCAGACAGATTGAGTTACATTACTCTCAAAAGTTGAGGATACAAATCCAGAGGGAACTCTGAATTCTGTGACAGCTAGTTAGTTAGCCAGTGCATTGCAAATATTAGGTAACGGTTTCCAAGAGATTGTACTCTTTAGTGAACAACATCGTGGGGAAGCAAACGTGAACTTCAATCTCCAGTGTAATGCTCATGGGAATTTATTCCTGAACTGATTGAGTTGACTTATCGGTTTGACAGATGGTCGAGTGGCAATCGTATGCACAACCGTAAATTTGTGACTGAAGTTCATAGTAGCTGGGGTTGTACTTTTAAATGTATTTTCACTGATCTTTTCGTTAATGCTCACAATAAGCAGCTGTTTTCCATACCTAACAAATCACGTGGCGGAGTAATAAACCGAGTTCATCATTCTAGGTCGAGTGGCTCGCCGCATTCATAGTTTTCGTAAAAAGACCACCACCCCCCTCGTTCGAGAAAACGGCTGTTAAATCAGGGAGGTAGAAAGGCATATATTGCAGCACATTGCGCGTGTTATCTAAAGTTCTGGGGTGATGATATCTAGGGACGGGATTACGTCAGCGAGGCGTAAACAGTATGAATTCATAGGCTGGACTACAGATGGGATAATAGGGGAGCACAGTTGCTTAGATTGTAACCAACAAACATTCTCTATGAATCAGTGGCGAATACTGAAAGAGATACCAGATTCCAACTGGGCGAAAATTGCTTGTACCAACAACAAATACTAGGTAGGATTCTATACTGAAACACCGAATGATGATGATGATACAGCAAAGACGATAAGAACGTTTAAATGGTTCTGATTAGTATGATTTCCTTCTGAAATACACCTTCAATTTGGCAGCATTCAGTGAAAGGTCCTCATTGTTTTGAGTCGACTTGGAAGCCTTTGTGTGGGCTTTCTTACATTCAATAACCCGAACATTTGCTACAGAACTCATAATTCATACTATCCGGTTTGTGTGTCTTCTCATCAAGGCTAAAACTGGATGCAAATGACTCACTTAAACTCAAAAATGACAAACCATCAGGACGAGCGGGTGCTAAGACTAGTTTGAGCGTTTCTGGGAAGCACGCCATTGATGTCAAAAGATGAGGATATCTTCACCGTTGTGGTGCACATTTCTGTCACTGTGAAGGGCAAACGAGCGCTGTGGCCAATGATCAGGTTGTCTACCTAAGAAAACCGACTAAAGCCTCAATTCAAATTACGAGTAACGACGGTTGCAACCCAAATCAAAAGATAGGCAACCATGAGAGCCAACGGTACATCAGCACCCCAGGAAGCTTGACTGAATGAAGATCGATACTTATTGGAGCCTGATCAGTAGAAAGTATGGTGTGCTGGATGAAAGCTCGAGGTGACAATGGGGGGACTTCTGGATACGAAAGTCCAACCACCGACAGACCGAGGTGATTTAAGTAGCAACTCAGTTCCTATATATATTCTATGGGCTATATGGTACATATGTACTGAAAAGACGCCTATATTGAGCGATAAAGGTGGAAAATGTAGTGTTCAGCAAACAAACAGTAAAGTTGAAAGGATCCAGAGCATCATTTTACTTGATTCTCTGCATTTTCTCACGTAGCTGGAGATGGCGTTTTCAGGTAAGATGATCGAGGAAAGCCCACAGACAGTAAGTGATCGTGCCACCATGCCTATTAAGTGGCCAACTAATATCTTGAGCCAAGAATCCACTTCCTCCATATGTCGCCCAAGATTAGTGACAACGGAAAGAGGACTAAGAGATGCGTGTGCATAATGAACCTTAAACCTTGATGAATCATCCTGTTTGGTGACCTGATTCAGTTGAGATCATTGTTCGAGGCGGTTTAGGGAAGAGGTGGAGAGTAGGTTACTGGATCGTCAGCGGACTAGATCTGTAGTTGATTAAGTATTGTGGTTTTCGCATGAGTTGTTTCCCTATGTAGTCGGACATGCTCACCTGTTGGAGATACGAATGAGGTGCTGGGCATCCGATGACCTTACTGCCCAACAGAACGATTCACAGCACTCAACCAAACACACTCAAGTCATGTTCGGTTGTTCAACTGACACACTGGAAGTAAACTAGAAAACTGCAAAGATCAGTCCGTCGAGTAGCGCTCATGCGACAACAAAAAACTAAACATGCGTTGAAATTTTGCAAAGTAGAGACTGACCCATCAGTCGTGTTCGAAGGCTTTTCCGGAAATCGCGCGGATGGTGTACTGTCGGAGCCGTTTCCCTGCTCAGGTTCAGCGTAAAAATGCCAGGACTGTGTGGATGGTTGTGATAAGTGTAACGAGGTGTTTGGAAGCTAGCAGGGAAAGGCAGATAAAGTGAGGTGACGTACAAAACAGGAAAATAAAGTAAGGTTGCTGCTACAAGGAAATTTATCATCAGGAAACAAAAGTATCCACATTTGGCCAGCGGGAGACAGATGCTAGAACGACGATTATGTGTCTTCGATAGAACTCACCTTGTCTTGTGGTTCTTATTCGACTTCATCTGAGTTATGTGGTGATTACTTGCTCGTAATGAGCTGAATGACAGGGGCTTACCATAGTAAAATAGGTTACGAGTTGGCAAGCGCATATCAGCAGTATACAACCCAGACGAGGTCAGACATACAAGCACATGTATACAGTGTTGGAAAAATGCGGATGTAATCGAATTTTGTTGCACCAATAAAGAATGCCAAAACCGCATTATCAGTTACTCCTTCCTATAAAGAAACAATCCCGTCAGACAGGCATTACGCTAGCCTGCACTCGCGAAAGCATTTTGTCGTAAGAAGGGGGGAAATAAAGTGGAACAAAAACAAAATACTTATTAGTCACCAAGGCAAAGATACTGAGCCTGAAATGTAAATTCTGGAGTTAAAAATTAGGGAGAAGATACCCCTCTTACATTTGGTGGATGAAATATCTCTCTAATATGTCTTCACAAGGCGTGGAATTCATGCTGATATCAGCTGGTACATAGTTCCTAGAGCCTCAGGTAACACAACATTGAACTGATGAAACGAGAAGCAAGTAGTTAGGGATTCTTGAACTGTCTTATGTATGGTTGAGAAGAATGAACTAGTGCATATGGAACGAAAGGTCAGCATTCAACAAATTTGTGTCAGTATCCATGTAATTCAACGGTTCAGAGGATAACGGTTGCGAGCAGTGCTCTGGATAAAACCTCATCCGAAAGTTTACAAGGATGAGGGAATAAAGAGTGAAACCGCTGACACTCAAACTAGTCCTTCAATCTCTTTCAGCTAGAGATAGCTGAGTGGCCAAGATAAGGTGGGTGGTTTCGAGTCTTTTAGGATAACCTTGTAAACAATCAGTCGCCGATAAATTACGTTGAATGATTGGAATGGGTTGATTTGGTGGCTCGTATAGATCAGGTAGTTTGCAATTGCACTATTCATGTGTCTGGCTCCTCCGGTTCTAATGTAGGACGGTGAATTCTCTGCAATAGACGCCGAGTCGTACAGCCAACACAGTTTGCGAAATACTTACAGACAAAATAGATTAACATTGAAGAATCCTGGGCCGGAAATCTTTCTCTCAGATTTGTGTTAAGCAGATGCGTGCTAGCAAACCGGACCCTTAGTTGTGTTGCATTAAGTGTTAGGTGACGTGTGACAGCTCTCGGAGCCCTGTCGCCAGCTGTTTCTGAGTTCGTTCCCACTTTTCCGGATATCCAATCTCGATCAAGGTTCTCGTAATTAACCTTAATTCTTCCACAAGGGTATCGTGATCGTAGATCTGGTGGACTATGTTTGACAGACATCCAACAAAAGTTCGCTTGTACCTCATGTCAAAGAAGCTATGGAAGTTTTTGTACTAACCAGACCGAGTTCTGCGCGGCACCGGATCCCCGGTCTTCAAAAATACGTCGATTGTATTGAATAAGGAGCTGGCGGACAACACCAAACGTGGGCGATCCGAGTGTGTGGTTTTTTGGGCCAACCTTTTTTTAACGAATCCTTCCTGGGGTAAAGAGCATCTCTGTTTCTATGAGTATGATAATGCTGGTTACCTGGAGGAAACACTGCTGCCTTCACACTCCATTGGTAGAGAACAGTAGGAATTTACCCCTAAACTGACAGTACGGATGCCTCTTGAATGCTGTCTCCTTGCTCCCAGTTTGTTTTCAAGGAACGATCGTCCAGTCATTGTAGCCTGTTGATCATTGTAAGACTGAAACCCGACTACCACGTCGAGATGGCAGCTTTTGGTCAGATGTACACTGATTCATCAGGGTAAATGAAAACTGACGGATAGATCGCGAACTGATATCAGAATACTACGGTATTCGGCTTACGTAAGTGAGAAGCAGTGCTTGTGGGTGACGTCCGCTGAGACCACTGATGAACGGATCAATCAAGAGAACACGACAGGACGACTGGAGTATCAGGACCGACCAAACCTGAATGAAGTGCTTATAAATCTGAAGGCTACGTCAGAAATCCCATTGTGTTGAAGTAACGGTGGCGTAGAAACGACATGCATCATGAGCGCAGTGCTCACGGTTTAAAAGCTGACTACAAACAATAGGAAATAAAGCAAATGGTGGGCCTAGGCGATTAACACACTGTGACAGTCCTCCCACCCTAAACAGTGGCGTCCTTATCCAGCGTGATCGCAACCCGTTTAAGGTTGAACTGTTAACACCAAAGCAAACGGCGAGAATTCAAGAACCGATGCTTCTGATAACCAATCTAACATGCAAAACGCGTGCATGCATACACAAAAGCAGAAAATAGAAAGAATCACATCCAGTGCATTTCACATCAAAGGTTGATGACAAAGAGAACCGATTAAGGTATACTCAGGTGCTGCGCAAGGAACAATAGTTCTTCTTACGGATCAGTCGGTTAACAAAAACGTAAGTTGTAAAATAAAGGGAAAGGAAATAGTAAACCACCCAAGGAACGATCGAGATGGGACGGGGGTCATCAGTGGGAGAAGAGAACGCCGTTTTACGAAGTGTCGAAAACTAGGTTAGCAAACGTGGTGAATCACTGTTAGCCGAAGAAACTGGAATGTGGTCAACAATACGACAGTGATTTTAGGAACCTGTTTTTTTGTTTGCGTGTCGGAGTTTGTGGTGAATGCTCAATAGGAATTCACTGAGGCAAAAAAGCCTATAATTTGAGACATTCTAAGTAAGTATGATGTATGACGGCCGCGTGTGATCCAAAGACTAGCAGAACGAACTCCGAATTTGGTAAGCATTTCGGAATAAATTTCAGCGTTTCGTATAGTCGATTCGAAGAGAATACAGGCAGAGATGGCGTTAGGCTTGAAAGGCCTACGTGTCCATCGAATGCAACTGATGCTAACTTTCCGAAACAATGAAGACGCTGAAGCACCATGCGAGGATTAGCTCTATTTAGAGAAAGACACAAAGATAGGAGTTTTGTTACTAAGTATCGGTAACCAAGCTGACTACTAGAACAGGGAAAACATACAACGTTCCCAGGATGTCCAGTACATTTCATTCGGAACTCCACCAGCTGTTTCTATCGGACTTGTGGTTTACATGGCGTGGCAACACAAAATACTAAATCCTGTATTTTTCATAGTCTAGTAGTTCAAAGGAAAATGGATACCAAATCAAATCACCAGGTGTTCAAACAAGACAAGATTGTGGGATGCAAACTTGAAAGGGAAGTGAGTACGGGTCACATTAATAACTAAGGGACAAAACGCAATCTGTGGACCAAAATGTCTATGACAAGGTGATGGTAAGTCTCTCCGAATGTCCCAATAACGGAAGTTAGCCAGTTCATCACTTGTTTTGCTACTATTCATGGTTCGTGTCTCAACTAGTTTCAAACCCCCGCAGGCTACTGAAGATGTGCACTACCAACTTCCAGTTCCTGTTCACTGGTCGGTACTAAAGAGAGATTGATTGATTCGCAGTGGAAAGTCCGCTGGTCTGGCAGACATCTTTGTGACTTACCTAGGACAATCTACAGTACGGCAATTCAAAATACCACCATTCACGCAACGTATGCTGGTGATACTTTTGTCATTTGTGATTCGACCACACAGCTACAGCAGAGTGGTAGAAAATTAGACACACTGAATAGGAATCTGAGTGTTACGGTTGGTGGAGAAAAATAATCAAGTACCTTTTTGGGGGTGCTACTACAAAGGCGGAGTGACAGTTTCATTTTCAGAGGTGTTTAGCGCAAGTGAATGTCGTATCCACTTTAAGAGTCGCGCTCCCATTTCACCAGAACCTATCGAGAGCTAGACCAGTTGAAACAAACGTTGGTTAGTAAATGGTGTCCTATTCGATTTACAGAGAAGTATGGAGAATTGAGGCCCACAACTACTATCGTTTTAACTGTGCCATGTGATCTTGTTAACATTTCTCTGCCTTTCAAAGGTGACAGCATCTCTTCCGTATCCAAAGGTAGAAGGCTGCCATCACCCGAACATATAATGCTACAAGACTCGTCTCACGAGTACAAAAACCAAGAATTCGGTGTTAAACCCAACGTTATCTAAGGTTTCACATGTATCTGCTGATCCAGATACGCAAACCGCAGAAGGCTGCTGTCCATTCGCATTTCTGAACTTGTTTTGCGATGGGTATTGGACTTGCGAGATGCTGTTGCTCAAGCTGCCATCACGAAACACCTGCAGAAATCTGTCCATTGATTAATGGCGCGCGGTACCTTCACATTAATCCACAAACCACGTTTCGCATGTAACGTGAACGTTGCAGAAGCTGTCATAATCCGAAGGCCAAGTCATATATTATGTAGTTGGAAGCGGATGGTGAGAACCTAGAGTTGTCTTGGTAAAATCATCGGACTCGGTGACTTTTTGCTTCCTGTTTCTCTGTCGCCCCGTTTGTGTACTGTGCTCTAGCTTCTTAAATGTCCCACATGCCCATGACAATCTCTCTCACGATTACACCCATTATCCAATTTAATCCCAGCGACAATCCATTGACGGCGAATACTTCCCCAATCATTAATCTGACACGCGACCCGTACTCTACTCCCCTTCAATTTGACAACCCATAATCTCGTCTTACTTGAACATCTGGCGATCCAAACTGACACTCACTCTCCCTACATTTAGCCTACTAAGTTATGAAACCAGATGCGCTTTAGCATTTTTTGTTTGCGGCCAATTTTGTGTTGCCATCACCTCTTGCTATGTAATGTAAGCCACAACTGTGACAGAAATAGCTGGTGCGGCTCAGAATGAAATGTGCAATGGACACCATGTGCACTATTGCCGTCCTTTGTCAAGTTTATTCTGCATAATCGATATTTCAAAGGCAAATCAACCGGGGTCACATACAGGTATGTCGGTGCTGACCGATTGAAGCAAGTAAGACCGTCAATGGAGCAACTCTGCAAAACTGATAGCTGTTTTCGGATGAGATTTTTAAGCCTAGGTTATAAAGTCATTTAAGTGACCTTATTGGAAATCTGACCGGCCATTTAGATAAGACTGGAGAAGGATTAGTTATCAGGAAGTCAGAAAATACTGAGCTTCATGCGTGGCATCATTCTATAGCCACGCTGCAATACACGCAAGTTGTATTGCGTTTGCGATTTGGGACCACTACGAATGCTGCAGCCTAGTAAAGCATCGGCTGACAGATATCAAAGTACATCCTTACTGTTGCATCGTGGTATGAAAGTTTCCGCGCTTTTGTATCGCTAGGTATTTCAGAGGCCGTTTTTTGAGATCAGGTGCAAACGGTCTATTCACATGAAAGCCTCGCGCGCTAGCATGCTCAAGTTCGCTTTCACCACAGCACACATATCAGATCAGTTGCGGTACAAACGCTCACTTTACCGGCTGCTTGAAGAAAAGCTGTCACCGATTACGACGAACCATAACAACAACAGCGGACCATCATAAACGAGAGATTCAGCGGGATTTAGTTGAGTCTCCTGTCAAAACCAAAATCGTGTGCAAATGAGAATATTTGTCGAAACCTGTCCACTTTGAGTTCAGATAGAACATGAATTTGAGAGAAACTCGGGCACTGTGCCTACCTAATGAGCCAGAAGAAGGGCAAAACCGGTCGTGGGCTGTCGAAGAGTTTTCAGCAACCTTATAAGTGGTGTTCTACGTCTAAGAAAAAATGTATCTTCGCCAGTCAGAATAATATGGCAAATTAACATGGTAAAAACTTCAAACGCAACTGTCGTAATACGACTAAACGAGAAAAATAGAGGTTCGCGGTAGATTTTTCAGTGTCTCTACAAAACAGCTTTGCGGTTCGCTGGAACAAAATCGTCGTGTTGATACGTGACGGATATGAACTATGATCGTGTAATCCGGGGTGAAATACCATGTTGTCACTGGGACCCGACAAATTCAACGCAGTCAATTAATTAAAACTACACGGCAATTCATCACCGTACCAAATTACCGTCACACCAGTCTGTTGCTCACTGAGATATAATATCGCCAGACTACGAGGTTGGTGATACCTTGTGCATCAGAAAGCAGCCACGTAGACACTGGTCGCATAGTACACGCGTCAGAGGGAGGATTTTTTGTCACGCGGATGTATGCAGCAGAACGTAGCTACGCGAGGTTGACCGAAATGGAAGCATGGCGGGGGCACACCGAACAGAGGAGCCCAGTATGAATGGCCACGTACAGTAACTAGTCCAGTGAACGAAGGACAAGGTGATGAACGGTACACAGCATGTGTCAATTGGATGAAGTAAGGTACTGACTACGAACTGGTAATATTTCTCTCCCTAATCAGTTGCCAGTATCCGACATTGCTGATTCGTTTAGCTCAAATTTTCTGGGCAGCATTGGTTCACAGTAAGGACAACCGTCCAGTACAACACCGAGTGATGCACTGTTGCCCGAAAGATCGTCTTGCTGTTCCATCGGACACTGAATTACTCTGGTTCGCGATAGACTGGTGTGGCACTAAGTTGGTTCACGGTGAGCTGATTGCAAAAAACTGGTTTGTCACTGTCACCGCTACCAGAATTACAAGTGAGGACATAAGATGACGTGAAACAATCATGCGCAATACAAGGGCATGTTTTGTGGATCACAGGCAAAAAGCACAGGTGATCAAAGAAGTGGTGAAGCTGGTAAAGGTGACTGGAAAAACGAAAACCAGAGCCGATGCATTCGATCTTATGAACATGATACAAAAGGGCGAACCTAGAGGAAGAAAGTGAACTCATTCACGTTACATAATCACCGTGGCTACTCAGAGGCTCAAATTAAGTCAGAAGCAGTCATGTAAAAGAATGACGCAATCAAATCCTTAATGATTACCAACCCATCCATTTATATGCAGGACAATTTGAACCGTTTTTGGAATTGGACGGGGGCTAAACATGGTCTAACATTTACCAATTTGACCTGGGAGAAATTTCTTGTGATGTTATTTTGAACTAACACTACCCAATTGAAAACTGAAACCTAAAAGTAGCATCAGGAATAAAGGACAGTCCACGCATTGATGGAAAAAATATATGATATCTGACCAAGGTGGTCATTTCGACAACTTGTATGTAATATGACATACGTAGTGTAATATCCGGAAACTTCTTTACGGCCTACAGTCTGGAACACGAGCGGGACAGGTTGTTACCACGAGCAATCGAGAAGAGAAACGAGATATCACGGCTCTCCTACGAGACAGGACAGTAAAACCCGTTCTGCATGCGGCAAGCACGAGAAAGTTGTTCGTAAATATCGTTCCTCTTCTCCGTACGAATAATTCCTTTCATGCCACACACTGGTTTCCGATAACTGTTATACAGTTTTAATATCCAACAGCTCCATTCGATGCTGATAATGAGATTGCAGCATATGGATTAGGATTCCCTTGACCTCGTTGTGCGTGTCAAGTGGATTAACAGTCTTCAGGTAGGTAACGACTGGCTGCTGATACACTGCTCATAAGGTTGCCGAAAACTCTTCGACAGCCCACGACCGGGTTCGCCCTATCTTCTGGCTCACCAGGTAAGCGCAGTTCCCGAGTTTCCGTCAACCTTATGTTCTATTTGAACCCAAATGGCACGAAATTAGCGTACTACACTCATTTGCAAAGCAATTTGGTTTTGACGGGAGACTCACCTGGAACCCAGCTGAATCCCTCGTTTATGACGTTTTTAAGCAACTGAATGTGCTGCACCAGGCCGCCTCATGTTTCAGTTGGTAAGATATTCGAGAAATCGAGATACACGCGTAGACGTAGTACACTACTCATGAGGTTGGTGAAAACTCTTCGACATTTTCACCCTTCTTGGGGTTCATCAAGTAGGCGCAGTCCCCGAATTTCCGTCAACCTTATGTCTATGAGTTAGTGGACTTTTTAACTTAGCGAAACAATGTGAAGATTAGCTTGAATAATCAATCATCCAGATTTGGAACTAACTGGATGCTTGTTCAGGGGCCACGATGGGAGCATCTGAAAAAGTTGTCCTGAAAGGTGAACAACAGAATGATAAACTAGTCTATCCATTAAATCGGGATCAAAGTTTGTGTTGGAAAACTGTGTGCCTGTTGAGATAACGCGATATCTGAGATGAGAATATTGGCGTTCTTCTCCTGGTCTCACACTGACTCGAAAAACCGGAAATGATAAGAATCTTTGAACACTACCCAGTAATTAACCCTCACAAGTTCCATTATTCTTAACTGTCAAAAATTACACTGATTTGTTTTGTTCTTGGCGTGTGGAATGGACAAACTCGCTGGGCCGTCGTAAACAGTATCCGTCAACTTTCGAGATAAGACCGAGATAAGACGCCTGGTGGCGGACACGAACCTCCAACCACTCGCTTACCGGATGAATATTCTACCGACTGAGGATGCTTACTCTCCATCACAATTAGCCATTCAGTCCTCTTCAATATCAAACACATCCCCTTCAACCTTCTAACACCAAAAGACACCAGTTTATAGATCCGTTCAGGTTTCCGGTAGCATTGGAATATTATCGACCTGTCGCAATTATGTGAGGGGAGAGACTGCGTTTGTCTGTTCCACGTGGCTACACGGCCCTATATCGTCCGACAATTAGAAAGCGACGGGCCATATTGCAGGTGACGCTGATGTGAGTTCCACGCATATTGGTACACGCCAGCAATTAGACTCCAATTTGCTCACCCTGCGGCAAGAGTAATAATAATCCAGTATTTTGGGGTTTTAGGACTTTTGCTTCGGTGAACCGATGCTATTTATGTTGGCTTCTCAAGAACCCAAACAAAAAGGAGTGCTGGAAACTTACAGTGGGAAGGTCAGCAGAAAGCCGGTTGTCGTTTTTTGGTTTAAATGGAAGGCGTGGTCCTCAGAATACAGTGCAATACGGCGTATTTGGTAAAATCCGGTGTCTTAAAGGCCTGGAAATCTGGCCGAATTACTTGAAGCCAATTAAATTCCACCAAAAACGAGACAATGGACGTTTTCTACGTATCAAAACTATTATTGGGTCTTGTCTTTCATCCCGTAAGTAAAACCCATGAGTGCCGGAAGGCTGAAAAGCACTGTACAAATGTTTACTCCTTATTACGAAGCATCAACAGTGCACAACTAACAAATTATCAGGTAAATTCGGACACGCAACCTTTCAGTTGGAAGTTGAACACTACAAATCCGGTCACGAGTGGCTGATAGGAGGTATGGTAAACTTGCATTTGGACAAGGTACATGACCACTATCATTTAGTCACACGAGATAACTCTGCAAGTGACGGCGTCTCTGATGTAAGTTTCTTGTGAATTGTGAGATTATTTTCCTTTCTGAGCAAAATAATTACGGTTTATAGGTCATGAGGAGATTTTTAAATATCCGTTCCTTAGAAATACGTAGGAAGCGAAGCAGTCGGTTCCTACAGACCATCACTTGAAAGAGAAAACGGCCCATCGGAGAGATAGTCTAGTCTCCTCTAAAAGTGCTTCCTTGTGAGATGTATCGCATCATGTTATTTAGGTACGTTTACACCTGTTATATATCAGTTAACTGAAGTTGGAAGTAAGCGTTGCTAAAAAGCTGTTATTTGCATGGAATACGTGGGTTGTATCTGAAGTTGATATTGATACGCTGAGGTGGGGTGTATCAAAGGATGAATAACATGTAAATTTCTCTGAAGAGCCGTTAGGAATTCACCAAAACGATCATCCCAGAATAGAAATGTGTTCAACAGCTATATGAACAAGTCAATTTATTTTACAAAAGTGAAGTAATGAGTCTCCACTCGTAAGAGCCAAGTCCTGTAACCGTAGCATAGTCGAAATGACGGATTTCACGAAACCCAACGGTACCTGAGACCTGGAAGATTCACAGTTCCCTACATGAGAAACCGAATTTAGCGGAAACAACCCCTCAAGAATGAACTCTCCGGAAAGGCGACACTCTCCTGAAAAATCTCCCATCATCCATAACCTAGTAATTTCCTTCTCCCAAAGAGAGGCTGTCCCAGGGAGGCCAAAACACCCTTCTACGAGATAAACTCCCTTTAAAATGTAGTTATCTGAATTCTGAGGCAGTCCAATCGGCAGAATGTCGATACCACAGACGACGAATCGAGCTTTCCACGCCATTGCAATCACAATTTGCCCGAGCGTAATATTTTGGGTGAATCCTACAGTGCCTCCGTGTGAGCTTAAGCTATTCAGAATAGTGTTTAACCGGTAGGAGCGCTGCATGGGAAGTCTCAGGCTTCACACTGATGAGTGATGCCTGCACAGTTCAACATAGTTAACGCCAGATAAACTTGCAAATGAAGAATGTGTTCTTCTATAATAAAAGCACACGATCCAAAAGTTTCCACATTTGATCACACGATCTGCATTTGATACCCAATAGAAACAGACAGTGAAGTACATCACCTAAAACCAAATGACACGTTGAAAGGCTAAAAACACTGGCCAATCACTACATTTATGTTAATTTATGTACTGTGACAGCTACTGAAGAGTGTTGCACAAAGTGCAAGCAAATACACTGAACCGTTTTGGATTCAGAAGAAGGAAGGAAGGAGGAAGGAATCATCAGAGCACTGCAAGGATATTTCTGGTACTTCGGGGCCAGGTGATGCAGGCGAAATCTTGCGAATTTTCAAATGCAGCAGCGACTCATATGAGGAAATCCACAGAAGCCGCGTTGGTAGCAACAAACAAGCTCCTCCAGTTATTCTTGAGCAGTAATCAGGACACTGGAAAAATGCTGAGAGTTTTTGTCGCGCATTCAGGCACGCACACGCAAAAGTAAGTTCAATCTGTGCATCAAATGGAAACACCTGTGCTGCCGACTGGCCTCCTAAAAATTTTCCGACAGACGTGTGAACCCAAGTAGATAGTTTTGATACGACAGGTGGCGCGGATGAAAAATTCCCCTTGTTTTTCTCACCGTGAACATTTATCGCACAAAATGAAAGAAAAAATAACCATCCAAAACACGCAAAACTAATGTAAGATATGAACTGGCGTAGCACATCACAACGGCACAGAGACACTACGTTGAAAGACAGCGCGAATTTACTGGCTAAATCAGACAATTCAAAAAAGGACGGTTAACTATTCTCATATAACTAACAATTTTGGAAACTCACAACACAGCGAACTTTCTCCATACTCGTACTTCGGAGGGACCAACAAGTCTACTTTCTGCAAATGCTCTGTGCATGGTAATATTATTGTGCACACAGTCGGTGGATAGGTCATAATCGCTAATGATAAACTAGTGATACGACCGATGATCAATTAATAAACGATGAAAACACTGCTGAAGCTGAGATACTGATGATATTTCAGACGACTAGGTAGAAAAACGCATCTTGAATGCTTTTGAAACCCAACCCGCGCAATGTATGGGTACCGCGAATCTAGATTAAAGCGAAGGAAGTTCCGAAAAAGCTAACCGTCGATCTGACATTTACGTACGGTTCCGATTAGCATAAACCGGAATTTGATGAGAATGGTAAAAGACAAAACTACCCCAAATACCCCGAACTAATTTCCATCGATTCTGACGGAATCTGCAATCGTCCATCATGAGTAAAAAAAAAAAGAGTTTTGCGGCAATCATCCAAGTTTGTCCTACCGCCGGATTGTGCTGGTAATTAGGGAGATCAAAATTTTATGAATTAAACTGATAGAAAGGCACGAGCATTTTCTTCAATACACGTAGCGTCTGGTAACATCAATTTGTTTGTGCTGTGCCCTCTGTCATCAATGGCCTAAGATTGGTACAAGGCGGTCGATTCACCAACCCTCATATGGTCTGGCGTCTACATCTGAACCATCTGAGTTGAAAGACTAATATGTAGCCAAATCCATCATTTAGCAGGTTAGATACTCGAGGAACGGAACAAGCAATATGCCAGTGAAGCCCCGTATGTCAAACAAGAGATAAGACCGTCGACATATGTAAAGTTGTTTGGCCCGGTAACCGGAGGTTAACTTTGTTAAACGCTATGCACGTTACCCAACAATATACCATATCACACTATCGTATGCACCGTAATATACTATGCTATACATTATGGTGCAACGCGGAAGCATGCGATCCGAGATCCCGTCAGGTTGCCTAACGTTGACAGGGGCTATTGAAAAGCCACGAAACAGCTAGTTCATAGCTCGTGTCACAATCCATTGGCTGCCTCCAGCTCTATGCTGTACTCAAATATATCATACTACACTATTTTACACTACACTATCCTAAAGTAGGGTTGCTTCGCTATAAAAAAGCTGAGGGCCAAAATATAGAAGCACCTACGTGAATCAAACTATAACGGTTGCGGTAGCATGGGACTTTTTTCTGCTTAAACTTAGGTAAAAACCTAAACCACTACATGAAAGGGAAGTTTCTTGAGTGATTACTGATAATTCTCAAACCACTACTTATGTTAGTCCTTACTTTTGGATGTCACAGTTATGCAGCAACACATTTGGGGGAAGGGGCAATTATCTTAAGGAGAAAACGAAAGGGACATATGTTTTTGCAGGTGATAATTAGGTTGACAGAAGTGCACTTCACGTCAATAGAAAGCCGTTAAAAGCGAAACAGGAAATTTAGCAATGCACATTTAGAAAAGACTTCAGGGTACGGAAATGGAACTCAAAAAGGGTTGTATACTCATGAGGAAATGCATTAAGTTTGAGAGTGAGTACACGATGATATGTAATGAACCCCTCTCTAGCACGATCAAATGCATTGTTCTCGAGTGAATTTTCCACTGCCAAAATCACCTCAGGACTACGAGTGTTCTCCATACGACTGGCCTTCTTCCTAGCTCGCACGAGCTGTATTGCCAAGGAAGTGTAGTTTGACCATCATCCACAGTGCTGGCCGAGTGTGATGTTCGTTGATGTATAGCTTATATAAGAGGGGCGTTTTTACAGACAATTGTTTCGTGCTTATTGGGAATCATCAGCTGTGCACATCTCACGAAACTCCAAGACGTCTCGAACAAGCGACCTCCTGGTTAGTGGCCGATCAGCAGTGTAATTAACTTGCACTTGACAGGATATAGAGCCACTCATCCCGTCAAACCACTAACCGGGATGTCACGGGTTCGAGACTCCCTCGAGTTTCGTGAGATGTGCACTGCTGATGATTCCCAATAAGGATGGAACAGCTGTACAGTGCGTCTCGCCTTTAAGCATAGGTTGGATTACAAACAGTTAGGGAAAAAGTGAGGCAGAAATCAACAAGTGTGACCGAAAATTTGATCAACCTCTGCTTTTGATAGAATGTTTTAAAGGTTCAACAGGAGTGGAGAATGGACAGCAATAGGATGAGTTAAAAAAAGTTGTGTATGCTGTCCTATGTCCAAGCGTTGAATGAAGTAATATATAAGGGACCACTGTCCACTGGCACAAAACCGAAGCATCCGAAACATATGGCACTCAGAGTACACGCCGTATTTGTTATGGTCATAGCGCTGACTCCAATGGCTCGGACACGTCCTCCATAAGCCAGGCTCTGAAATGTCCAACCCCCCTGTTGCCATTGCTCGTTTAGAATGTCGCTGTCGCACTAGAGGACAAGTGAAACTCTAGCTCTCAGCTGAGTTTCCACGTGGTCTAAAGCATCAGTCAATACAACAGAAATTGCATGGTACTATGCTCGGAGTTTGATACTGGTAGCCAGTCGGGATGGTCTTAGGGTCTCCTCCAGGAGAAAGTCACTGTGAAGTACTAACGAATGCTTTTTACCTCTAATTTCCTACTTCGACACTACGCTAATATCTATTCTTCTAGGATAGCTATTTTATTATCCTTGTCATGCGCAATTACACCAAAGTAGCGATTTTGCTTTTAAATCTCGCTGTATTCTCAACCAGCCAACCAGTGGCATGTCAATTAATTTTCGTGCGCCTGAGAGTTGTGGATTAGCAGAGAAATCATGGCACATAGTAAGCGTAGCATCACATGCTCAGCAACGAGCAGAGCGGTCAATTAAGCCAATCTAAAAGTTGTGCTGTGGTCGTAACACAGCTGAACTCTGGTTACGAAAACCACTTCATCATTTGAAGTACATCGTCCTTGTTGACGCAAGTCAGGTCATACGCTATCGGTGTTGTGGTTCGAAAGTCTGTATGCCTAATGCAGCCGTCTAGATACAATTAGAGGATTGGACTTCTTACCATAAATCTCGGGAAGAACGCATGTCATAAGGCATAAAACATCGAAACACTAGGAGACAAATTGAAGGAAATACGGCACCAAAGCTTTACAACCTGTCGGAAGGATGAGTCCTTCATTTTGGTGCTAATGCCGAACATGCATGCTATAAAGTAAACGAACTGATGATAATGCCAGAATACTGACTTCTGTGGCTGTAAAATAAAGTAAAATAAGCTAAGCAAATGTCTGGCCATGGCAAGGATTGCGTTAGCTCCATCACGTGGCTGTTAGAGAAGAAACAGCCATCACAAAGGCACTCAAGAACGTGCTGACAGATTTCCAATAGGCACATGTATTACTGCTACTGTGCGAAATTCTGAAGCCTCAGTTCACAATATGACCGATGGGTAAGCTGAAGGGTGTGGATAAATGGTAAACTTTGAAAGTAGGTGAGTGATTCGAGGCAACAGTTCACTCGTCATTCAAGTTTCCAATGGTATGTGTAGAACAGTCAAAAACTACCCAGGGTGGAGATCAGTATAACACGAAAACGAGTACAATTTGAAATGCCATTTCAGGTTTTATTCATCGTTCAGTAGTTGAATGCGAATCGTTTGTTTCAAACGGTGGACTTTCAACATTTCAAACATGCTACAGTACTTGTTTTCCGTGCGCAATGAATGTCATGTCCAAACCAAGTAACTGAGTTCGTTCCATACGTATGACCGTCTGTAACTGCCTACTTCTCATTCGATCGACAGTCCCATTCAGGTGACCAAACTTGTTGTGACTGTTATCAAGTATATCTGAGAGACCAGGATATGAAGACGAAGAATATTTAGCCAGTTTTTTGTGTAAGAGGGCGTAGAACATCCAATCACACCGGAGAAACCAGTGACGAGAGCGGACTGGATGCGCAGTGAAATAAAGTAAACGAAAAACTGCTTCTATTTCGAACTATCGTAATCGAATGATGATTGTAATGGTGATAGTATGTATTCACCTTTGACCGAAGCAGAAAGCCCTGGGAGTAACAATTTTTGAAACATACTAAATGATGACTGACAGGTAAGTATATCGTTGGTGTGATCGCTTTACCTGTTGGAAATAAACCACCGTTCCGTCAAAAATGCGGAGGACAAACAAACCTGACGGCAACTATAAGGCTCAAAAACAGCGTGGAAGAAAGGTAAGGTGAGCAATGAGAGACCCAGACATGAAACAATATTGTCTATTTTGTCCGGTTTCGTTATAACATACTAAGTTGCCAGGATGGGCTTTCGGTAGGGACATATGGCTCGTAATTCATTGAATGATTGACACCCGAAAACGCACTGTAAGAGGTTGACCACAGTCCGGACCGTTTTCGTACTTTCTCGTCGCATTCGCTTCAGTTTGTCGTGCGTTTTTCTATCTTTCGACACAGGATATTCATCTCCGCGTATAAATGAACCAACAATTTCTATTGTGAGCTGGTATCCCAACAAACTAGCCACAAAGGCAGACCACCTTTGGTTGGTACAGCCAACGCTACCGTCAATTACAGTGTGGGAAGCGCCAGATTCCAAGAATACCCAGTCAGTCAGAAAGGGACGTCGTATTGCTGTGAACTTTGTACTCAGATTGAAAATAACCACGGATTTCGGTGTACCTTGAGGGTGGCTGTATAAAATCTTGCGTGCCGGTTGCAGTCTATAAGCAGCTTGTACAGATATATGAGCGGTCGTTATAGCGGCTCGCAGATGTTTAGAAAAATTGGAAAGCAACGAATGGATATAATGGCAGGTAACGTTTTGCTTTTGAGAAAAAAGCTTCACCAGGTCAAGCCAAGGCTGACTGAATCTTCAGTTCAGTCGAGATTGACAACCACGAACCGAGTGTGCACACACAGGACGATAAAAGAATGGTGGTTTGGTGATTAGAAATACAGGAGCAGATTCAACAACGTCAATGGCTGGGTGGCAGCCCTGCAATCCAACGAAGAAGTGGTGGGTCTCCAATTATCGGGCATCGCAGAAGAAATGCACTAACCCAGCTAATAAGCTAACGAGCTTTTTAAACTTCGTCTCCAGGTCAATCTCAAGATATCCTCCAATCGGAACGTACTGCAGCAAACAGGTCACAACGAGGCAACCGATAAGAGACACGTGACCGAAGCAACGTAGCTGCTGCGGCCGAATCAGGCTGTCAAATTGGTAGGCATTTGATTTCTCGTCCAGGACCGTTCAATATTTCTGACTAGATGTCACCAGGACACATGCGTAATGTTTTGAAAGTACTGGTGGCTAAAAGCGAAAGAAATCTCTTATATGGATGTAATACACATCATAAACGAGAGATTCAGTTGGGTCCCAGGTGAGTCTCCCGTCAAAACCGAATTGGTATACAAATGAGTATATTTCGCCAAAAAATCTCTTGTTTTCCACGCACAATCGCCCAGTTTGGCAAGCACAACATCACTTGACGCACAGTTCCAACCAGCTTCACAAAAACGCACAGATAACGTCAGCTCTATTGGTGACAAAATGTTTGAAACGAAATTATCAGGCTCAGCAAAAAACTCAACCACCAACTGAACAACTCGATCTACTAATATTCTGTTCTATATCATGCAGATTCATCAATCACGTGTGGCGATTTGCTTGTAGACTCACCCATCCTTCGAGCAGCATTTTGCACTTTGAAAAAACAAAACACACATCACATCGTGTGATGGCGTTATTTAGAATAGTAATATACACTATAACTGAGTGAAGTCTAAACCAACAGGTGCAACACCATTTTCACACTCAAGTTAATCGTGTCTTTAATAATTAGGGAGTTTAAAGCCATGGTGGGTACAGCTGGATTTACATCGACAACTCATCAAATTAGGAGACGGGACAAGAAAGGTGATAAGGGGGCAGTGATGACAAACATAACTTTACCATGCCTACGGGTGCTATGGTACAAATATGAGAGGTGTTACAAAAGCGTCGGAAACAGTTTAAAAAAGACAAGAACCACTGCAAAGCAGTATCACTCTTGGCGTTCTGTACGTGTGGTGGTGCTAGATCATTTACCACCGCCGAGTTTTGGAGCAGACGGAGAATCCACCCGGTTACACAATTTTCTACTCGCATGACAGGCCAAAGATGAAGTGCATCGTATAATATTTGTTGATCTTATCAGATAACGTGCAATGACGGATGACTTCACTTCATATCGGCCAGGTAGTACTTCGTTCCTCTACTTCAAGTCACTTCGACTAATGAAGAAATGCACGGCGCCGCTCGTCAAATCAAGTGACCTGGGAATGTTGAGGCAAAAAGGACTGCATTGTCAGTTTCCAGCTTTTCTGCTTGATTTCTTAACGAACGTATGAAGTCCTAAAGAGACGTAAATGTCTCCGTGTGTGGAATATTGAAGTTTCTTTTAGTACGGTGGCAACGAGGATGTCAAAGAGATCTTCGGCTGGTAGTCATGTCTATAAAGGAACGCATGGGATCACGTGCGGCTGCGCTTTTCGGGAGCTGACCGCACGTTTTTGAGTAATAATGGAATCCGCTATCGGAGTTTTACGCGCTACTAAACGCATGACTAAACGATGTCACTTCAAGATAGTGAATCAAGTGTGACTCGGGCACGTTTACCAAATTCCTCCTCCGCAATTCCTACCACGTGTTTTGTTCACGCACACACTGATCCCAGTCAGAAGAACGAGTAACCTAGGCAAACGATGGTCTGGTGTAGGGGTATCAAGGAACTCATGACAGTCTGTTGGCCTTCTAGATTGAGACTCGAAGATTAGTGGGTGCTGTTGGCTGGATTCATTGCAAGACATGGTCACAAACCGAACCTACCAGTGCGGGTGGTACTTTTTGTTGTGAACGACAGCATGCATCAGAGATCCTAAGAGCGCGCGCAGTCATACATGAAGTACTTTTTCTCTCCACAAGGCAATCTATTTGGCACTATGTTGGACCCCAGGCCAGAGTAAGTCAATGGTTAGCTGGGTATTTAAAATAAGTCAATCCTACCGGATATTGTAGGTAAAGCAATCGTTATCCTGTTATATTTTTAAGTTCAGTAATTCCGCTTCTTTATAAGTAACTGCTAGCATACTCGATTGCTCCACTCACAATATCTTGTTTGCTGTGATCCACACATTCAAAATCGTCCGCGCATCAACGGGCGTTTACTTTAGTCCTGCATTTTGTCGCTTTGTGCTGTGGGTGACCCAAATAGCTGAGAGGACAATCAGAATGTGAGACACGCAATCCTATCTATGCTTATCGAAGATCTAACAGACAATGTATGATCAGTAATATCGGGCGAGTGTCTAATGAAGCCAAATCAAGAAATAAGACGGCGGCGGTAAACAGTTATGGCGCTTATCTGCCGTGTTTGCTCAGCGTATCTAGCAGTTGGCACAGTGTGATGTTTACACGGATGGTAGAACCAACAAATCACGCTTTATATCGGTTCGAAGCAGGTTAGGGATGTGTTGCTTGTGGTCTGAGGGAAGATGCGGTGTCTGTAATGCACAGCAGCAAACTGCGACTTGCTCAGTACAGTTGTCTCTCTCTCGCAGAGAATAAAAATTCTTCTATGATCGCCAGATCTGTTTTTTTTGGCAATGGATATCCAAATGATACCAGTATAGTTCAATTAATTTGACAGGTGCAAGTGCTCGCGTGCTACTCAATAATACTGCCCGTGTAAAATCTAATCACAAGAACCTGTGTTCATAGAAGTTTGGAGTCCTCATAGAACCTTTGAATTCTCCAGCAGCCCTAGTGGTCAGCAAAATGTGAAACAGTATGTGGCGTACCTTTTCATTTATCCATGGACCAGGTTTGGGCAGGTTCTCTTTTTGCCATTCAGTTGGGGGACCAAAAGGTCGAGTGGACGCACCGCTCGGTGCCGAAGTCGTGGACCGAGACAGCGGAGGCAGCGTATGAAGGAGAGTTGCTACTGAGCTCCCATCCTGGTCGGGATTAGAGTGGGGCACCAATCGGGGATGAGACTGAAGACTAGGAGTTTGATTCAAAACGTTATTCGCGGAACCAAGTCCTTTTTGATCAGCTGATGACAAAAGGATTTATGGTGAGTATAAGATGTAAGGGGAATCGTGGAAGCCAGTATGACAAAAGTCTATTGAATATACTAGGAGAAACAGATTAGCTGAACACACAAAAAGCCCATGTGAATCAGGTTACCAACTATTGATAAAAGCCGAACGCGAAGTAGCGGGCTACTGGACAAATATAGCTGGCCGACAAGAGATGAGAGTGCTAGCAAGAGCAAATTCCTGATCTATTACCATACGTTAAAGGCAGCCATGAAAACCCAGAGTCGGCACGCAGCATGAAGACGCGAAGGGGTAAACAGAGGCAGCGCTGCGCAGTTAGTCGCCACGCGAAGAGTGACACACGTGCCTCTTACTGAGATTCATAGAAAGGTGATTTTCGAAGTGGCGATTGAGCAGTCAAAAAGGTGGGGGGCGACGGAAATCATCAGTCACACAGTTCAACTCATGCTCTCTGTGGTATTAAGCGAATAGGGCGACCTGGCTGACGGTTACATTCAAAAATTAGTAGGGTAGGAGACATCGGAGACCAACTGAAGTTTCCAGCCGAATTTGTTGGCTAAAAATCCAAACCACCGGAGCAAAAGGCAACAACTAGCCAATTTTCAAGAATAGAAGACTGCGTTGTCTAGACGTAAAACACTACTCATAAGGTTGCAGAAAACTTCGTATGTAAATGAGAGTATCTGGTGAAGATTGCGTTATTTTGTCAGCTTTTGCAAACGCTACACAGACATCCACCAATATGGCTCACCGAAGTGAGCCCGACAATCACTTCCAGTCTATTGGTCTGGAATACCCTAAAGTGTTTATAAAGCATCGATTCACAGCTGAATAGCACGTTGATCTATTGTGTAGTCTTATATATCTAACGTTTTAATGAGTCAATGTTTCATTCATGAGATTTTCAACCCTGTATCTTATGCTATTCCATTGTGTGAGTGAACCTATTTGAGTGTTGCACTGTCTATAGAACCTGTTAGAATTCGGGTGTGTTTATTCAGTAAGCAGACTCCCGAGGTGTTCTCAAACTTTGATGGACTTTTGTCGGATGGATTTCTTGTTGAAACAAAGTCTGTTGAATGAAATCTTGCCTCACTCGAATCCGATTGCATCATTGCCTTTGACCATGGTTTAAAGTGTCGGTGGTGTAGTTCAACGTGCTAACCAGCTGGAAAGCTCCTTTCAATGCGTGGATGTTTCCTGCACCCTAAGCATTCTGAGAAACCGGGAGTTACACTTATCAAGGTCATCGATATGGCCCCAGTGTTTCGTCGAATTTTGACGCAGCAGTTGATTTCACTCAATGCAAAACCTAGCAATACGATCATAAGTATGCATGGTTCGAATACTAGCCCACGGAGTAGATGACTTGCCGTAATTTATATTCAATGTTCATTCAATTTAATCGTGGGATGTAGTCGAACAAGCCTCCATCTTGAATTATCCAAAAGTACCTTACCAAAACACGGATTAATTGGTTGAGATAAAGCACTATTGAAGAAAGTTAACCGAATTCTTGGATACTAGTACCAAATAAACGCGCACTGATTGGACACACTTGGGTGTGGAACAGCAGTCTCCCAAGTTGTCCATCTAGAGCCTATTGGATTACATTCCCCAGCCGTGGCACCCATTCGGTGCACAACTGCCATATAATTCGAGGTGGATGCAGGCCACGAGCCTCTCGATCGATAGATTGCACCTGAATTATCCTACGGCGTCTTCATCACATGTGGCGGACCTAACTGGAAAACTCTGTCCATAAAAGCGAACAAAATTCAACATTTTATGCCATGATTTTGAGATATATCGCACTCGAAGTAAAGCAAAACTTACGATGCCACCTGTCACTAGTTCGTATAACGGGAACTTTCACGGAAGAGGTGTCTGTGTCGGTCAACTGTAAAGCAGCCAGAGCCTGTCTGGCAGATACCTCTCCAGAACGAATCCGTGAATCCGTTTGTGCAGGTGGAAGAGTCAAAATATCCGCTGTAAGCCGATCCAGATTTTGTACCGTGCATTCGGCCTGATAACGAGTGATGAATAACCTGAGAGGATCAAAATTAAAAGGAATCAGAGGTTAGGTTAAAAAGTAGACCTCAGAACCATTTATTGCAGGTACAGGCTCACCTAGGTGGCACAAGACCACCAGAAGTAGAGTAGTACTCGTAGTTTCACCTTATCACCGATACGCAGTCTATCATTTGTGACCTGGACATAGTGTTGTTAGGTCGAATTAATCCGACCCCTTAAACATTGTTGCCAAATTTATTAGATGGAAATTATGAATGGATCAAGTTTATCACACACCGCTCGGATTTTCATCAGAGATAGCCGACAGAAAAGCTGGTTTGTTAGCGGCCGAGATACAATCCAACCCCTAGGCTGTTCGCGTTAAAAAAGTGGCCAGTAAGCACAGAACACGTGATGAAAACAACCAGGACAGTTGATTCATTTCCATCGGTATTTCAAATCAGTTGATACTCACGGGCATAAATCGAGGCAAGGCATCCTCCTGATTTTGCTGTTGCTGTGCCACGGTCAGGCAACAAATCAGTAAGACCTTAAAACTTTGAGTGGCGTTTGTATCAGATTCTTAATATCGACAACAACTCGAGAACACCGTGGTTTCGCTCATACCTGGGTGCAGCAGACTGAGAACATTAAAAGGATCGGGACATGATGTGATTGCATGGCATTAAAAGGTAAATCTGCAGGAAAAGTCTGCCGGAAGAAATAATCCGTAGAGGGTAGAAATCAGGAAGGCAGAGTAGCGTACACATATCGAGGAGCTCGCCCTAAAGCCTTAGTCACGGTGGAATCAGACCCTCAAAGGACTGTATTTCCCAACATGTGACCCGAGCTCAGCAGGACCTTCCACCTGTATCAAATGGCGTTGGTGCGCACCTTGCAGCCAAGAGGCTGCGAGCCCACGTGATCCGCAGTCAATCAAAAACTGCATAAATTCCGTAACCCACAACAAGTCTCGTCGCTTGCAGATCAGGCAACTTATGGACAATCATACCCACGGATTATTTACCTATATGTACTACTGATGCTTTATTAATATACACGGTGAACACTATAATATCGTTCCAACTGTGGATCCACTATGGCAAATAATGAAGAAGACCGCTTTTCCCGATGTTTTTTTCTGCGCTATACATTCCGCGCTTGTCAACCGGTACATTACCCACTAGGTCGTTCCCATTTTTTAATCATTTCTGGGAAGAGTAATTGCAGTGCGAAACCGGTAGATCTCAATCCTCCTACATGGGCTGACCACAAGCCAGAGGCTCCTACTTCTTTGGGGAGAGCATAGCCTCCGAAAGGAGGCCAAAACGTCCCTCTTCTTAGTGTCTTCCCTTCGGTGCGAGAGACGGAAACCGTAGTATGTAATTTTAATCGGGTGGGGAGATACTGTGCGAGCAGGTAGCTCAGTCGATGTCAAATGGCAGGAACTGACATGAGAAGTACAATGCGCCTATCCAGAAAAGAAATGATTGGGCTCCCCCAATACTTTTCTGCTCAGAATTGGGGAACGCTTCCCACACTGGCATTTCACACGAACAACAAACAGGAAGAAACAAATGATCCACCATATGGAAGCACATCAAAGAAAAAATAGCGTAGTGGCACGACAGTGAGAAACGAATAAGGCGGTTTTATGTCGACGTTAATGGAATGCTTTGGATTGACTATCTCCTCCTGTAACAGCCAGTGAACACATTTATGGGAACTACTTCTTGGCAGTTAGGTCTATTACGTTCACTCACATCAGTCCCGGAGTTTCCTATAGATCGGCCTGGATGTTCCACGGTATCAGTAGAACTCGCAGCAGCGCAAAGTATCTAGTCATAAAAGAGAGCTGATTTGGGATAATATAGAATGCTCAGAAAATCTGTACGGTAATTCTCCCTCAGAGTAAATACAACCTTAGTATCCGACTGAATTGTGGTGAGCTTCACCGAGAAAATGACAAAAGTGGATAGGAATCGGTATCTGACCTGACCTTATCGGATAGTGCCGCCTAGCTAAACTGTCGCTAGCACCCGGTTGAATGCAAAAAAGTTCGAGAAACGGAGGTTGGGCTCGAACCACGGACCTTCCGGTCAGTAAGTTCGCGCCTTAACCACGGAGCTGTCTCAAGCTCATCAGCGAGCATTCTAGCGTCCCTAGACTGTACAGTGACATGCCACTGGGACAATTCTTCAGGTTTCTCGTGATCAGAGGACACGGCTCTCTGTGAGTGTTCAATGAACGGATCGAAACACTACCTCTCTGACTTGAAGAATATTTTCGGGTACAGAGGACAGAGTACACGATGGACGGGTCACCAAACGTCGAAACCTGCTGAGACAAATTCCACCCATGCAGTATTATCAAAGTACTATGATCGGAACCAACCTGGCAAAAGTCGAATCCCGGTCCATCTGGCTGCGTTTGTCGTTCGCACTCAGAAGGAAGCAGGACAACAAAGTGCTCTTGCTCGCACACTGGACTCGCATCGAAGACAAGAACTAAAGGTCCAAGTACAAACGATGGGTTAGCTGCTCCAACATTCCTCTCGCTTCAGGTTGCACAGCCGTATTGATTCAAAGGCCGCTATGAGAGGCAGTGCAAAGGATTTACGGCACCGGCGAAACGGTCAACATTTGATCGGATAGTTACCTCTGTGTTATTCGCTTAACAATTTCTGTGAAGTGGCCTCATAAATGGGACGACAGTCACCGGTTTTTCACAACGTTTCCCTACATCCGAAAAGGCAGCGTCTCTGACATTATCGAAGACAGTTTTTATAAGGCCTTGAGTACCCTTCCACTTAGAAATAAATGCTGGGATATCATCGTGGAAATGAATGCGTATGTAAACAGACTTAATGCACCTGGGACTTAATTGGATGGTCGACTTGGAATGGATTCTGTAAGTAACACAAAATGCTCCACTTGTGTGCTGGCCGAAAACAGTTATTGTGACCCAGAATGATCAAAACCATCTAGTCACATGGTGTCCTCCAACAGCGAATCAGTCACATTGTGTTCAGTTACTGATGGCACAGATCAACAGATCACTGACTTGCTCATTTTGGAACGTGTGTGAATTTTGCCCGGTGTCGTGTTTCGTCATACTTTTGGTGACAAGTAAACGCTGGCTGCGTAACCACAAAGATCATGGATCCTACAGTCAAACGAATTCATCCAGATAATCTTCCAGAATCCTTCCAACCGCTCCTCCATCAGAGATCAATTCGCACTGGACCGTGACCGTCACATCTTTGCATCATGCCAGTAGTTCCGCTTGCGGTACGTTACAGCCAACTTCACTCAAGTGCTGGATATCGGACACAGCAGCTGCCATTGGTTCTGAATAGTCTTCACCCGGAAGGGTTATCGGACAAGTGTAAAGCAATTTTGGCGCCATCCATGAAGCCTAGTAGGAAGGCTAAGAAAGTGGAAAGATGCTGAGATTAATCCGTGCAACAGTGAGTGAGGCCAGTTGGCTCACTGGGCTGAGCGCGCTCAACGACACTTCGTAGGCACTTACTGTTACTCAGTTAGACTTTCCAACCGTAGAATCCTGGATGGTGATCACCGTAGTATGTGGCTGCATACCTTCTCTCAAATGCAGAGAGCTATTGGTCGGGATGACCTTCCAATAGCAATATTCAAGGGTGGGGATAAATTCTTCAACCAGGGTGTGCTTGTCTCGTTTGCCACAATTATTGGATAAACAAACCATCTCAGACAACGGAAGTGAGTCGACAACAGTGTCCATTCGCAAAAAAGGCATCAACTGTCATTCGTCGCCTGACAACGGTCAGTGAAGCACCGAGGTGAGGGCATCGAACAAGATCCCGATTGAGATTTCATCCTGTAAGTGAGGCCAGTCTATGCTGAAAAGCCGAGAAGCGCTGTACAGTTGTTCCATTCTTATTGGGACTAATCAGCAGGGCGTACCTCACAAAACTCCAGGGAGTTTCGAACCCGCAACCTCTAGGCTAGTACGTGACCATGTGATGTGGTTTCGTGATTGAAGGGTGAGTGGTGCTATATCTTGCCTGGGTGAAAGTTAATCACACGGCCGATCAGCCGCTCGTGGTCGAACGGTTAAGTGTTCGGCCGGGAAGTTGCAGGTTTGAAACTCCATGGGGTTTTGTGTGATACACACTGCTGACGACTCCCAATAGGGATGAAACAGCTGTACGGTGCTTCTCAGCTTTTCAGCATAGACTGGCCTCACTTAGAGGACGAAACTTCTCATGAAAATTACCAAATATCCTTACAATATCATCGAACAAGGTTTCGGCCTGGCAGAGATTGTGTTGACTACATCTTCACATTTTCCCAGGTGATACAACAGCCGCATACGTTGAAGCTGCCCACAAGATTGTGAGTCTCGGATTAACAAAGTTTATTTGACTTTCTTGACTTCTTAACAGGCTTGCTCAGCAAAGTATGTCTGAGAAGTTTATGAATGTAGTCAGCATTTTGTATCCTCGGATTTTCAGGCGTGAGTGTATGGGGGGCTCTTCGAAAGCTTCACTAAAAAAGCAGTGTCCGATAAGCCTGCCCCTTCTCCCTTATTATTCAATTTTGTGATCGACGAGATGAAGATATGGACATCCAGAAGTTTCCAAAACGCCCATGTCCAAATCGTTGCTGATAAAGGCCTCATCGACCTGGAATATGTGGATGACAACGATCACGTCTTCGAACAGGGAAACAGGCACAAACTATTTTTGTGAACCAACCAAAGTTAAAACGGTGTGTGTTTTGAACCAACAAAGTGCAAGACACTCTCAATCTTGAGAAACACTCGAGTTTGTGGAGCGTTTCACGTAGCGTTACATATTTTGTATTGGTTCCGACTGTAGAGTGACAGATTAAGTCACTTGGGGACACTTGACGTTCGGATCGCCTCTGTCAATTTGACGTAGCGGTGGTAACAAAGTATCATATTTCCGAATCCCAAGAGACGCACATGTCAGACTACAGTATAGCCCATTTTTTGTACGGTTATGAGACTGTGAACAACAGAAGTGATAATAGATCATCGTTGTCTTAGAACTATAACTCATCTGCAACGAGACAACTGGAAAAGGAGTGCTCGGTTGCACAGTAGAGAGTTCGGTTAAAAAATGTAAACAGCACCAAAAGCTGCAATGGTTTCGTCACGTACTCCCAATACCGAGTTACTGTCTAGAGAGGGAGAATGCTGTTTCCCATGCCTAATTGGGAGTGGAGCAGGCAGAAAAGTTGTCACCATCTGAACCAGTTGGAGCATAAAAAGTTCGAGCACTGTCCGTGTGACCCCCCTTTCAGCATAGGGTCCACGTGGTCCCCCTTATGCTTGGTTGACGACGCTGTGAAAAAGGTTTGCCGACCGATATCAATGGCGTTTGAATATCTGGATGTGTACACATCTTCGACAGTCTGCGGTGGGCTAGCATTAGGTCCGTTACCACCCGCTTGTATTATTATTTTTCACAATAGGGCCTACATATAAATTATGACTGTGAAGAAGTGAAGTAGTGGTGTCCAACGTTGACGTTACGCTGTTGACGACGATGTTGATTTAATATCCGAGAATACTTTCATCAACCTGATAGTCATCAATCGGGTGTGCACTTGTTATAAATTACCCATGCTCCCCCCATCTACCCTGTTCTATCCAAAGCTGTTTCACCTTCAAATACTCTATCAAAATTCATAATCCCTTTTGTTCATGCAGATATCCTCCGTAAATCCCTCCTCTGTCACGTTACCCGTTGGCGGCTTAATAGCACCTTTGTAATAAATGGACTGAAGCTGGGGCTTGCAACTAGAAAAAGCTATACGTAACAACACATTTATGTTACTTTGTTTCGCGCTCCAACATGCTTTTCCAACTTCACTGTAATTTTATGGAATGGGAATTCTTCCTCGGATGTATTAGTATGTTCTTGACCTCGTGAGTGATTCCACCTACCACAATGATGAACAAGCCATTGAGTCGGCGGATGAAATGCCTAAGCGGGGTTTGTTCCGTCCCTTCTGCATGCAAAAAATGAGAAGTTCATCAAAAAAAGCGTGGTTGTTGTCCACTTTTACTTGCTTGTTGTGGTTGATGTTATTGTCCCTTCAGCAAACAGTCACTCCGTGACTGGTGCACACAAAGACAACCGTGAGAAACCAATTCATGTTGTCACCGCGACTACGAGAAACGGATCGTTTGGAAGGTGAGCAGGCGGTCGTTTGTAAACTCCAACGATAAATAAACAAGGATGTTATGGATGAGTGACGTGAGTAGCGTGAGTTGCGTCCAAAATATTTGCTGATCAACACCGACTGCTCGAAAAACCTAAGGCAGCTTTGACAGAAGACCACAATTCGAGAATCAAAGATTGTACTCAGGAGGATAAATGTGAGTGCCACTCAGATATGGACGAGCGCACTACCACACAATGAGCCAAAGGAAGATAATGAGCACAGTTCTGAGAAAGCCACAATGGAATAGTGAAATTCCACTTTATTGTGAAAAAGGCGCAGTCGGTCGGTCGTCAACCATCCTCAAAGTCTTAATTGGAAAGGTTGAGAAAACGATCCAGAATGATTGTCTGGAATATGCGTAAGAAAAGCACACGTTTTGACAAACTACTGAGATAAGACACGAATTGAAACAAGGTGAGAGCCGCGTATGAGAAACGTCGATGAGTCAATGGGAAGATCCGCTATTTGGATTAGGTTACTGTGTATGCTGACGCGTGTGAATTAAATGAGTTGCCCAAGTTGTTGCCACTCGCCAACAGCACACTATACAACATACGGTGTGAGCAAATTGAGTGGTCAATAAATATCGTCAGCAAAACTTGGGCATTCCGAATTTTGCTGAAGTGAGGAAGAGTGTTCACAAACGTAGGAGCGTTTGGGAAACAGCGGCTTCAGTTCCATGGTACTATCTGACTCCTGACTATGTTCCGAGTTGTACATAGAAAAAACACTCCCCGTCACCACATATGTCGAGTGTTGAACCCCATATTCTTCTTACAAACGAGGTAACGAACGTTATCAATTAAGCTAAGAATATTTACGAGGTATAATTCAACTTTGCACTCAGTACTGAAATCAGTCGAAAAAGCATTAGACTAGTATACTTGAAAGAGCGCGTCTCTCAGGACCGAACGCCTCAGAAAAGAACGTGTCAAGAGTTTAATAGCTGCAGTCCTCGTCATTCAATATATCCTTCAGGACCGACACTGAAACTTAGAAACAAAATCAACTCCACAGAATGCGGACGTAACACACTACTTATAAGGGTGGTGATTACTCTTCGATAACCCACGACCGGTTTCACCGTTCCACTTCGGGGTCATCGGGTAGGCACAATTCCCATCAATATTAAGTTCTACTTGAACCAAAATTGACGGAATTCGTCGAATAGTCTCATTTGCATACGAATTTGGTTTTGGCGGGAAACTCAACTGAATCCACCTGAGTTTCGCGTTTATAATGGCCTTCCTTAAGCGAATATACTGCACCAAGTCGCCTCATTTGAGTCCCCCGTCAAAACCTAAATCGTAGGCAAATGACAGCATTTGGCCAACTCTACAGAATTTTTGTTTATCTTAAACTGAATGCCTTGATGGTGCTGAGCAATATGAAAAGTCCGTATAAATGCATGCACCCTTGACTGGTGGCTCACTGACTGAAGGTCAGCTGACCATACTTTCATGTCAGCGAGCAGGCATCTACAAAGTAGTGTGAGTTGAAAGTAATAAAAAAACAGAGATTTCACATCTACGAGGGGCATTAAACAGGTTTCCCGGGCCTCGCTGGTGGATAGAACCTAGCGCCGATCGATTCTTCGGGTAGCCTCACAGTAAAAAAGAAAACGAGTCCTTGTGGAGATTTGGCCGTCGTTTACGGGGACAGAAGATTACGAGGTGTGGAAAATACATATTTCCTCCGATACCTATTTCTGCTTCTATACGATTTGTCCGTGCCCATTGGCAAGAAACTGCTAGTGACAGTGGAGCGCTCATAAGTACTGGATAGTTGTATCGTCTCTATCTGTAATTGCCATCAGTGTCACAAGGAATAAGTCAGATCAGTGTGGTAGAGAAATGTCATATGCCGTTGACCGAGAATGCCCGATCAGTGGCGTTGACTAGTCCTACATATATTCGATTTATCACCATCCATGCACAAAGATGCAATGATGACGATCATACAGAATGATGAATTGTCACAGATTAGTGGGGTTTTGGAGGTAGTGCAGCTGCTGAATTCCTCATTAGTTTCGTAATGCACTACTAATAAGGTTGCTGAAAATTCTTCGACAGCCCACGACCGGGTTCGCCCTTCTTGGGGCTCATCAAGTAGGCGCAGTCCCCGAGTTTCCGTCAACCTTATGTTCTACTTGAGACCAAATTGCACGAAATTAGCGAAATACGAGAGATTCAGCTGGGTTCCAGGTGAGTCTCTCGCAAAACCAAATTTGTTTGCAAATGAGTGTATTTCGCTAATCCTCATTATTTTGTTAATGCCGGCTTGATGCAGCGTATATTGGCTATTTCGGAAGGCCTGCCGCCAGACAAACGCTGTCGTTCTTTATTCACATGGCAGGAAGCCACGCTGTTACTACTGGAATGATGTTTGGAAAAATGTGAACACACGTTTCAGGCACATCTTCCAGTAAACGACTGAATGACTTTGAGAAACAGCCATCTGGCCGTTTTGGATTGGATTGGATTCCTAACGGTTGGATATCGGAGAAATATTTACGGAAACATACAAGATGACGCATAGGCACATTTACCTTAGCCTAATTCCTATTGTAGCAAAAAGCACTAACGAATTAGTGCAACGATAAGCACAATGTTATCCTATTCCGATGTCCAAGTGACAGCAGGTGAGTAAACGGCACGAAAATAAATTCCATCAATTTTGTCAGCACTAGCAACAACATCAGTGCTTTACGGTTGTACATTTGGTTGCATTCCTCTTACAACGAAAAGCAATCAACCGATCTGGCAAAGTGAAGCTCACGGTTGACTGAGTTCAACTCAACTCAAGTATGGATCAGCTGATCCGGTAAACAAGATGATCGAAGAACGCCATCAACTGGGACGAAGAGAGTTCAGGAGTACGATATACTAGCTACCATGGAAGTAATAACTGTGGGGTTGGAAACATCTCCCTTCGATTTGGATACGCTACTTAATTTCGCTGCGAACGCTTCAGTTTAATCAAATGGCCACAATTGCACCCCAAAAAAATACATACGATCGGATATTGGCTAGCAATTCACTGCTGACAAAGTAGAGCCTGGAGGATACCTATCTTTAAAAGACCATCTACGCTACCTGAGCTACCAACATTTTCCTCTATAGAAAACACTTTCGTTTCTCGAGCATTCGTCCTTCCATTGACAGAAATCCAATCATGTGGCGGAATTCTGTCCGTAAGAGCACAATTTCGTTGTAGTACCAAAAAGGACTTTCCACAAAGTTTTAGTTCACTAGGTGGACTTAGAGAGATTGGTCAGTCCACTGTTTGCTTACCAAATGCTACTGGGGGAAAAGCGCATACCAGTGAAGTCGAATTATGAGCGGCGCAACTTATTCTGAGAAGCCAACGACTGTAATCAGTAAAGTGGAGACAACCAGTTAGCGATTCGCAGGTAAGATCGCATAATCCCAAAACCTGGGTTTGGGCTTTGACCACAGGAGTTGACAAAATTGTATCTACTCTACTTTGAGGTCTTCTTATTGTCCTTGGATTGCTGTGGTTAATCAGCATCACAAGAGAAGCAGCACGGTTCATCACTGTTGCATGCCGTAGATCGTACCGGAGTTCGAACTGGCGTGCGAGACAAACGGCTGCATGATCTACATTCAGTTGGTGTGATAGCGATTTGGACACATGAAACTTACTCGGCACGATCTTCGAGCACAAACAGTGGCTGGGCACCTGCACGAAGGCCATGAGCGTACACTGCGGCAGCCCGTGCAACCTGATGGCGTGATTCCAGCAATTCAGCCCATGTCTTGTAAAATTTAGCACACATGGTTCCAATTCCCTGGCGAAACAGCAACTCAAACAACTCGGTCGGTTGGTCGCAGTAGTCGGTCTGAAAAAGAGTGAAGGCGGACGAACGAGGTTGTTTTTTGTTGCGGACAGAAGACAGCACCAAGTCTTAGCACAGACTAAATGGAAGAATCTTACAACAACATATAATCATTAGACTCTCAGGTATCAAGCGACCGGAGTAACCTAACAGTTGTGAGAGCATCACTCATCAGCAGCACACGGAAATGCGCTCGTAAAGTGTGCACTAGTCCATGGAATGGAGATATCAAAGGTAAGGAAAAACTAGCGGGAGTCTTTGGTAGTCGTAAGCAAGCTACCCACATCGGAACACACATTGCTCGGGTGCGAACATAAACATCACTTACGCAACTGTTCAGAAACACTCAAATATTGTCCGGAAGATTCAAAGTGTCAGCAGCGCTAATGAAGGGAGGGTTCAGTTAAACAACTAGAGTTACTGGATCGTCATCCGAAGCGTCAAGCTAACCACACACTGCTCAGGTACGACTATTTTCACCTGTTCGGACAGTATGGAGGAGCAGAGTCAATCAGTCAAACATACTTTATCGAAAGCCAACATGCTTTCACTTAACTGATTCGACAGCATTCGCCGTTTCAACATGACCAGGTTCAAGGTGAGCGAGCCGACTGTGTTCGGATGAGCTAATCTACTTGGAGAATAATTCACGCCCGTTCTGCTTTACTCGAGCTACAATGGCCATTTAAATCCACTTTTGACGGTTTTGACCCTCAGATGTTCAGGAATGGTAACCAGGAAATTTTGGCCCCTTCAAAATGTTAACACTTGGCTTTATTCGTTTTCTGCATGAGATCACTTTGAGCTTTTTATGTAGTAAATAGTATGATCACTTCGCGCGCGGTAAACCTAAGCCTGCTTGAATCATCTGAGTCATTCTATCCGGACAGGTAGTGTCAAGACTCTGACACTGCTCGGTGCATGGAGATCGTAACAGGTGTGACATCGATCGGAGCAAGATTGTTGTTGTTGTCAAAGCTGTCATAAGAACCACAGACTGCGAAATGATTAAAGGATACGGAGATCTGTAGAACAACAAACAAGCTGAATGAAAAAAACTTCTGTTAAAATGTGTAGTCTGACCGCTTCGGATAGGTTTTGTGATACCTGATAACCGATCCGGAATAGCGTTTCGACGAACCACAAAAGTTTGCGTCAACCAGATAGGCTAAAGTGCAACCTCGGATGTAACCAGTACTTCAGAGAGTCAACCACTTCGGATAATGTTCTCTAGTCAGTTTAGACGAAAACTAGATCGTACTGCCTACTCAGATGGGTGCACATGGATGCACCTGTCAGGCTGGGCGTCCTCACCACGATGAGGGTGGAGTGGGTAAACAACGAACGAAAAGGACTGGTAAAGTTTTGTACGTTCGCAAGTGTACTATCCTAGAGCAGGAGTAGATCAGAAACACAGATCTGATAACAAAGCAACAACAATAGGAAATGAGTGAGCACGACTAACGCGTGTTCAGGACGCAAAGAGAAGCAGACTCACAATCTGTACTAAAGGATTTTGGATCCACAAATCTGTGGTCAACATTGAACGAATGTTCATTAGGTCGGTCCATACAAGTCACCCATCATAAGAAGAAGAACAGTGCTCGACAGAAATAGCATTTCATGGGGATTTTCCTCTGCTGGAGGAATATTGTGTTCAAATTCACATATATTATATGTTCATCGTTTGGCTGTAACACCCTTTCGGTGCGTATCTGTCAAGTCACCCGAAGGAAGCAAGAGAGCTGAGATACTGCCAGGTTGCTTAAGCCCAGACAGGAGTAGTCGCTGTGCATAGATTGGGTTCGTACTTGTGACTGAAGTTGATCCGCCGCTATCAATTTACTTCCACGCACTAACAGACTGACTGTAATAAATTTACAGTAAAAAAATGTGTATGGGTGGGAGATGGCTAAACTATAGCAGTTCTTATAGATGTGATATTTTCAGTCACTTCCGCACAGTATAACACAACTGGTTGAACCAATAAATACTGCGCCCCATATAGCTTGACCCATCTAATCGTCCTTTTGATAAATTAGGTGAAAAACAAAACTGTGGACTGACAATCCGAATTACTGAAATGTTGGTGAGTGGCTGTGTTCGTCTGACAATCTGTCACGATTCACGACTTTTCTCAAGCGGATTTTCCTCTGTAACGATGAGGATGAATGAGGTGGGAGGAAGACTTGGGCAATTCAGATGGCATTGATGAATCAGCAGAGTGTCGATTTGTGAAGGGGGCAATGCAACATCGTGAAGTGGAAACTGCGCTGTTTCTTATGCTAAGTGCTAGAAAGTATCCAATACAGGGAGCGGAGAGAAAACCAATTTCCTGTGACTCAGGAGTCACATTCTAGAGCTCAACAATATGCTGAGAATAACTGTGAGACAGGACTGGGTAAAGAGAGACCAGCATTCAAACTCTTACCAACATTTGCGTTAACACTCTACAAAGAAAAATAATCTGCCGACAGGTTTTACGGTCCCAACTGCTTCTCTATCCTTGAAGGTCCATGGGCAGCTGACCGAAACCAACTTATAAAAATCGTTGAGTGGCTACTCACAGTCCTTATAGTCTTAATCAATCTCAGTAGAGACTTGTAGCTCGTGCAATGCGTACCGTTGGCATTGAAACGACAGACTGATGATCCGAGGGGGCATCCTACACCTCACGCATACCATCAGAGTGCAGTCTTTGTGCACTTTTTGCCTGGACTTAACTGATTCCTGACATAGTTCTCCAGGTGTCGCCGGTCACGAATAACTAATTATTAGCTTTCTGCAGAGGCTGAGAGACATGACTGTTCTGTGACCTAACAGGTGCTAATCAAGTGCGCCAGAGTTGTATGGGCATGCCGGTGGAATAGTGATTGCACACTCCACAGCGCGTCATCGCGTTGCCTAGCAGCCCTAGTAAAGACGAAACTCCACTCGTGTTTGTTCCTCTTGGTGTGTGGACCAGTCGGAATAATCATACTAGGAAGGGAAGAGGACTGTTCAAACGAGACTGATGTAGATATAGATTTCGCGAACCCCTTAACTACCTATAGGAAATATAATAGTACACAGAAAGGTCGGCTTATCTTGACAAGTGATATTCTTAATCCATTCACCATCAAGCAATCGGATCGAGATAGCCAGTTGTCACAAAGAGAGAAATCGAGGATCTATAAGGTTTGCCACTAACTGGCTTAGAACCAGTACACGACGCACCACAATGCTTCGAGACCAAAACTATGAACCCAGTGTGAGTGAAATGAACAAGTTCAAAACAAATTTTCTTGAAGTAAACCGCAGCCGAAGCGATCAGATTTCTCAATGGTTACTTAGTTTGCAGAAGGTGAACGTGCAAATACCAGCTCTAGTGGATCGGTCAAAGAAAAACAAAGCGCCCAAAAAATATGGGTGGTACTTCTGCATAACCAGCAAATGTGAGTTTCAGAACAGATGTAAAGTAACAATAAAAACATCAACCGCGTGGAATATCGACCTAGTGAAAATATGCTAACTCAGGAAACATCGGGCGCCGCTCACAAACCAGACTACAGTGGGTCCCAGCATGATATATGACCGAAATTAAGTAGCGTCAGTAAGCTAATTATTGATGAATTGGTGTTCTGGTCTGTCATAAAGGAACCGGTCGTTAAAACCTGAAATATCGGTAGGACTATCCGTTCTGAGAACGAGAGATTTTGGTGTTACCTAAGGAAGAAGCACTGCAGCGGTGAAACTACAAGAGTAAAAAAACCGCGTTGCTGGATTTCAGCGCTACTGATTACTACTACCATTAGACCTACAGATAGTGGACGAAACGATATCAAGAGCACCGGTTTTCCCCCAGTTTCCAGACTAACTTTCACCTAAGAACTTCCATAGTCACACAGTTACCGGTGCGCCGTCCGAACTGAGGACTTCTATCATCACTCACAGTCTGACGCTAACGAAGGCAGCGCACCTGAAAAAAGACGAGGTTGTATGGATAATGTCTACACCTCGTTACAGAGAACAAAATTGCGCACTTTATACCGGCGGCTGATCACCCTGGTTTGACGCAGTCAATAGAAGGGGCTGTTTAAAATTATTTTGTCAGGGAAATGGACCCTGGAAAAGTTGCAAACGTACCCTGAAAACCTGAAACCGCTTTGTAAGTTCAGTTACGCAATCAGTTTTGAACTTTAATTCGGACAAGACAACGTTTCCTGATTCCACTCTCAACTCACTATCGATATACATATCAAAGACAATCACGACTGATATAAAGTGATTTCAGGTGGTCTGATCCGAGACAAAGAGTATGCGGACGATGTGGTGCTGACTTCTGTTCCTGTGCATAGTGCACAAAGTGATCTGAAGAAATTATTGCTCTGTGCTTCATTCTACAGTTTGGACCAAAAAAACTACAAAGTCACGCCATCTCTCAATTTAGGTTGCAACAAGTCATAAACTGCGGAGAAATTCGTATAGTTGAGAATTTGTTGAGGCACTTCTGGTCCACAAGAAGATATTATCAACCGAGCTGCCAAAGTTGGCGTAACATACACTACCAGTTGTCATTGACAATGCCGATGAGACATCGGTCCATCTCAGATAGACCGTCCACACATGCTTCATTGTGCACCGTGGTTCTCTGTGAACTTGGAGAATGGACTATCCGAGCACATCCAGGACGTTACAAAAGTCCGGCGGAAGCAAAGAATTGGCAATGACCAGGTTTGGCCTTATGTAGCCGGAACGAAACAGTGCCACCCTTTACATTCGGATCGCTCATGTAACCTATTACGATGGCTTGGGCATGTGCCTTGGCGAACGCTATCCGCGCGAGTTATGAGTGGTGAAGAGAGTGTTTAACATGGCATAACCGGATAAAATAAATGCCGCTATTTTAGCAACAGCAGCTGTCTTCCAGTGCGAGCATGCACGGTGAAGTGAAGCGAATTTAACTTTAAGTTGCTTAGGCTACAAAATACCGGATTCGTTTGACATTCGCACATAGTCAACAGAAGATGGACAACCACTGGGGAATCTTATGCCCTGCGCAATCACCTCAGCCGAGCATTAGATCAATAAAGAGTAAAGTATGCGTTTGCACAACCCTGCTCAGTCATCTGCACTCAGGTGGTTCGCCATTACCAATACCATTTGGACTATCACTTCCAATTAACAGTGCTTCCTAGTACTACTGGAATAATCGTCAGCTAAATTTATAGGAACTGACACTAGATAGAGGCCTGTAAAGCGGTTATTTACGAAGGCGAGAGCAGCTTGGAACAGCATTCGTCCCAGTAACGAAAGACAAGCGAACCAACCGAAATGGGTTCAGTTCCCTCAGTGCCGCCATGACTAGGTGGGCATATGTAGGGTACCTTAGTTCGGTAAGCCCTATAAGTTAGCAGTATAGTCGCACAATATAACTGTTAAAAGTAAACAACTGCAGAGGAAGCAAGCTGTCGCGTTTTCTAATCAGTATCTGTATGAAATACTGTCAGCTTAAGGAGTGCAATAATAACCGTGAAAACTGCAACAGCACAAAGTTTTTTGCTACCACCTTACAATATGCTAATGCCCCCCCCCCCGTATAAAACACTATTTGCAGATTGACATACCAGCATCTTGCTGCACTCTTCCCAGCATCTTCCATACTGACGGCTACAGTCGACGCATTTTTGTAATTGATTTAATTGACATTTCGTTCAACAGTATGTGCAGATCATCTACAATGCGGTTGAAACAGCTAATACAGATGCTCATTGTTATGCCATCATGTTTGGCCACACAAGTTGCTTGCAACACATCGCTACATATTCTACCGCCGAACGTATTCCCTCGAGTCTACACGGACGTCAAGGGGGGTGCACGTAAATCGTTTGTGTTTATCCTCCATACACAAGCATCCAGTGATCCAACCACCGTTGACCAGCAATTCCGACTCGGACATCAGCCATGCACAGGCGTGAAACTTTAAACATAAGGTAACAGGCACGAACACACTATTCATAAGGTTGCTGAAACACTTTGACAGCCCACGATCGGTTTCACCCGTCTGGGGGCTCATTAGGTACGCACAGTCTCCAAGTCTCCCTCGAGCTTTTGTTCTACTTGAATCTAAATTGCACGAAATCCGCCAAATACACTCATCCGCGTACCAATTTGGTTTTCACGTAAGACTCACTTGAATCCCACCCGAATCTCTGATTTATGAAACACGAGGCGCTCTTTGTGCAGCACATTTAGTTGAAGAATATCATACACGAGAGGTTCAGTTCAGTCTTCCGTCAAAACCAAATTCGTGTGCAAATGAAAGTTGTTGTTGTAAGAGCAAGTACTTCCTGCTGCCGCTGCCCAAAAGCCAAAGTTGTAATAACCGATGGCTAGCGGCGCTATTAAATATGTATAACACTTGTTGTAGATGGTCATTCCCGAGTAAAAAGGTATATCTGAAACCCTGCTGCTATCGACAAAAGATGTAACGCCATTAACCAGCAGGGGGAAACATTTCTTGACGCAATCGGTTAAAATCAATCAGACCTTGCTAAACATCTTGCCCTTTTACCTAAGGTGCGTAAGAAAATGACCCCCATCAGAAAAGATAGCCCACAAAACTGACAGAACATACAAACGAGAGTACGCTATACCATCCCATTCCATCCGTCAGCTAAACAGAGACATTATCATTTCTGCCAACTCCATAGTGAACCAGGCTGTCGGACGTCGGATCGATTGATGTTTGAATGTGCGCTTGGTACCGACGGTCGCGTAACAAAGTCACTCGATAAGCGAGCAGCGAATGTCAAACAAGCGTATTGATAAGAAAGGGGATCAACTTCAGTAAACGTATCATTATGTGAACGCTCTACATGCGTCCTATTGAAAGATGTACAAAGAGAGATTGGATTATCAAATCAAAGTAACGACCGATGAATGGGTGTGATTCCCCTCCTCAAAAAGGCACACACGCACATACCAGCATACACCATCAGCTATTAGTGGATATTGACCAACAGAAAAGGCGCTCAAAGCGCGTAATTTGATCGCTAGTACAGCAGGGGCACTCCACATACTCGAAAGAACAATACTTTCCGCATGTTAAAACGCATCGGTATTAGTCACGGGATAGCGCGATTAAAAGTTCATGAAGTCTAGACAGGAAACCAAAGAGGACCCGCCCTTTCTTGGTATGACACTAATTATAACGTTGGTGAAAACTCTCCAGGGCTCTTACCAAAACTGGCTATCTATTCATGTGTACAATTTGAGTTCGGATAACGACTGTGTTTGAGGCTACATCGAAATCGATGGAATCAACGTTAGTCTAGCAGATTCAGAATGTCACGGAATTCTAAACTATTTCATTCCGATGTTTCTTTGGAACTGTCAACCCAGACAAGAAGAAGATTGATTTCATGCGTATTACTGATGAAGTGACTTTGATTAGTTGACTGGTGATGATGACCCAAAATATGGTGTGGCAAGAATCCATTCCAAAAGGTTGAATTCTTCAATTACTCAAAATAGGATCCAAACTAGGCGCGCACAAGCTCACTGGATCCCCCCTGAATTTGGAACGGACATTCGGATGGGGATGATGATCGCTGCAATCTCAGTGACGGGAACAATAGCTATGGGTGATGATTCATTACTATCTACCTACACTTGTCTCCTCTCCTCAGGATGACGCAGAATCGTTCGCTCCCAGGGGACAAAGAAAGAAGGTAACCTTCGGAAGAAAACTCGAAACATACTTCCGAAATTCGTTTTATGGACTTTGAGTCCCCGTCTACCAGTATTCAAAAAGCACCTATTATAGAGGCACACCCTAGTTTAAATGCACCGCGACCGTAACCCTAAACCTTTAACATCACGGTGGTTAAAAAGAGATTATTTAGGAAACTTGACAATAATCTTTATTCGTCGATTCATCTCTCAAACTGGTGGGTTTGCAAAACCAATCGCCGAGGCACTCGAGTGGTTAATCCCGTTTGCCTAACCAGTTCAAAAGAGTAATCACATCACACATTATTCAGGTTTCGGTCTCCAAGTTAGCCGCCAGGCTTGTCCCAATTGAAACAACCCAGCTTCATAGCCACTCGGTCGTTCTAGTCAAACGCGTGTTAAACAAGTATTAAACTGAGGCTTAAACATTCGTTGCAATTTAGCTTAATGTGATTACGGGGTAACAGAAATGGGGCGATACTGAAGATAGCTGCCTGTGTAGATCATGGTGCAACAGGCGGAAGGAATGGAATGTTGGTGGTGGACTCATCCCCCACCTAAGAAACCATCCCTTCATTAGACTCGTAAATCTTTAGAAAGATAAACTGCTGCTCGCAGTTGACATCACCTGTCTTAACATTGGCTACCTCTCAAAATGAGAATAGCTGTTGCTCATTAGCTGAGAGGTGTGGAAGTCAAGGCATGCCAACCTTCGTGTTACACTTTATCGGAGCGTGCTCGTAACGAAAGTCCTTCAGAAGGAAGAGTGACTTGGGGGATAAGTATAAAAGTCTGCAAATTTCGTCAGCGCATTAATGTAAGTTTACTCATGTTGACTTAATTGTTTGATTCGCGCGTGTAACCAGAAATTACAGTTACTTGGGAACTTAAAGCCAGGTAGGTTTCTGTTTCACTGCAAGACAAGATGAAAAAGGCTATTTGGATAGGGTTATCACAATATGGAAGTGGAAGCGTGAGTTCTAAATAGCAGCAGGGATGGTTGTCAGAACATAAAAGAATGAAATTTGCAACAACAGAAAACAACGAAAGTGAATATACCGCTCTGTTGGTCGGCTGTTTTTATACTCTTCTCGGTGGGTTAAATTCGCATGTAAGCTCTCCAGGAAGGTCAAAGTGAGCGGGCACAAAACAGGGAATGCTTATTCAGTTGTGACAAAATCAGTAACCTGATGATAATGGACATAACACCCTGCAAAATGAAACAAATGCTCAGATTGAAAGGAAACGTTTGCCCTCATTACAAGGACCACCGTTAAGATAACTTTAATGCGGGGGAATAACTGAAATTCAGGTTTGGGTTTGCAACTCAGCCCTTGATGGTCCTAGAACGTCAGCGTGGACACGATCAGTCATTTGATGCGTGAGACGCGAATCGCCCATACATGGACGCTGGAAACGTGAACAGTAATCGATCTACTCCTGGCAGTGGTTCACACGCGACGTGAAAAGAGAGTTACCGCTTATCAGGCAGATAGTGTCCAGCAATTAAACAAACCTCCGTATGCCCTATTTATCTGGCTGCTTTTCCCAGAAGAAGATAAGAATTCAATTTGCAGAGTTCGTCTCTAAGACAGGTGTGCTACTGAAATGCACAACAAACCACTTGCTCCGCCAAGTTTTTCCGGTGTTCCGACAACTGTGCTACACGAGCTTCACCTTAAAGCCGTAGGGGAAAAGGCCTACATGATGCACAACCCCAATAAACGGACCGATCAGAAAATAACGAGTCACAAGTCACAACGATGACACCACAAATCAAGCACTCCGGGTACCGCTTACAAGGCGAATCCACACGTCAACAAAATCATCGTCATTGTGCACACTAGGCAACTGTCCTGAATCTCGAACACACCGATAGAGCACGTTTTCCAAATCCGGAGAACGTCGTACGCTGGGGTATGTCTGTTCGATCCATCGAAGGTAGCTGTGAATAGGAAAGGAAGAAATCAAAATAGATAAAAATTATACAGCCGCCGACAGTGACGTGCCATCTTTAGAGTGTAGCTAGCTAGCGAACCAGTTGGCATTTTTGGGGGAAAAATCAGCATTACAGCAAGGATTATTACTGTATTAATACTCAATAATCTCTTAGCATACTATGCTTCGATAATGGTTCGGAGTCTTTTCAATCAGAATTTTGTCTCCTCCTTCAAGAAGATAAACATGACTCGTAATGTCACCGTACAGCGTAGAGGAAATCCGTCTGGCACAAATGTGAACTGCACATAGACCGAGAAACTGTTTGTTTTTTGTGCGTCTACTCATTATTTCATCGTCACTCTGCGGGATGTCTCAAATAAACAGTACTTGCGGTCTTCTACGCATTTAGTCAAGAATTCATCCAAGGTACCCAAGAAACAAGACTATCTGATGTGGATTTCTCACCAAGTCATCTTCCTACAGACTACTCTAACGTGGTGGTCGGACTCGAGTACTGAAACGATCCTGCAAGCTACGGTAAGAGGAACTTAGTCCCATATGGTACAACCATACGGGAACCAAAACTTGGTCAAACGTAGATCACTGGGCCATAGGAGTAAGAACAACCGTAGTTTGAGGCGGCCTGTGGGAATTAGTAATGTCCTCTGCGATAGAAGTGCCAGGGCAGTAAGATGTTTTCTCCAGGCGTATTCATGGAAGTCGTGACAGTGACTTTCCCAGAGGAGGACGGGTTAGAAAATGTTGGTTCTAAAACCTGCGCAATCCGATCGGCCAACATTTCAGCACAAGTGAGTTATCCAATACGCCCATTACAGCTGTAAACGCATCTGCTATGCGCAGTGGCATCGGAAGCGGTACACCTACGCGTTAACCCCCCACCTATGCACCCTCAGACTAGCAAGCTTCCTGCAACAAAGCGGGTTAGGCCACATCGAGAATGGTCTTCCAATAAAACCATACAGTCCATTGCCTCGCGAGCCAAACTTTAAAGGCCTTAGGTGGGGTATCTCAGTTAACCCCGTCCTTGACCTCAACAACCGGAAAGCATAGTTGACCTCAGTTTTTTTGTTCACCTATGTTCCTCCCCAGTTCCTTCCCACATGGTGAAGAAAAATTATCTGCAAAGTGGTGTACCCTAAAGGTCAGCTCACTTAGAAAACCCTAAGGCAACCATGGTGGCACTAGCCTGATAGCCGTGACATCCAAGGTGCTCTCTGAACTAGTCATTCGCAGGTTGACTCAGCACAGAAAGAGAGACAGACCTGTGGAAATCAAGCTGGGTTCCGTCTTGTAAAAGGTACACGGTCACATATTTACGCTCCGACAGATCCTGAAACGGCAACAGTGCTTACAGCAATTGACAGTGATCTCGTTTCCTGACCTGCCGACTGTCAGATTGTCTGTCTGTGCAGCAAACGTGCCTCCCATAGATCTCTGTCCCTGCTTAAGACGCTATACGCCCATGAACGGGTGAAGGTCTATCTATGAAAGTCCTCACTTTAGTTCACTAAATCCAGTGGCGTCAGACAATGCTGTCCTCTTTCGTCTTCAACTATGTCATCACTCCAAGCCTACGACACCAGTGGAGTCGAAATTCTCCCAGGGCGTACGCTCACACGTCAAAACACAAACATTGCTCAGTAACCTAAAAAAATGCTGTCCCACGGTTTAGTATACACTTTATATTTGAAAATTTGCTGAGAAACTGGGTAGGATCAAACTCGAACCTCATACCCGCGGAAGAGCCAATCGAGGAAGACAGATATGTCTATCTGGGTAATCGCATCAGTCCTGGTAGTTTAGCTAAAGACGACAGTGCCATCCGTCTAGAGAAGGCAAGAGCGGCTCTTGTCAACCTGCATCATACGTGGTATGGACGTAATATCAGCTTATCTATCAACGACTTGCAACGCTGTCGTACGCTCCATAATGTATATGGGTCAGAAAACAGGTCACTAAGAGCTGAGGACGTTAAAATTTTTAAGTGTTTGACCATTGGTGTCTTCGGAACATCAATCGAGTCTGGATCAGCAATGCAGTACGGCGAGTGATTTTCAAAAGGAATAGCTCGTGCGCGATAGATGAGCTGATCAATCTATGCTGAGAAGCCGAAAAGCAATGTACAGCTGTCCCATCCTTATTTGGAATCATCAGCATTGTGCATCTCTCAAACCCTGAATTTTGAACACTTAAGCACTCGGCAGATCTGTTTATGAGCAACCGAAATTCAACCGCTGAGCGCGCCTATCGACCTTCACACAAACCATGTACTTGTACTTCCAAGCGATGTTATCAGTTCAATTGACGTCTTGGACAGATTCAGCCTCAGTACAACCCAGCAAAAAAGTTACACTTGAATATGAGCATAAGAATTGGCTAAACTGTTTTGACTCTGCAATGCTACGGAAGGCAAACGGAACAATAGAATGGAAAGATCACAGAAATCAAACTTGGAGGGATCAGTATATTCACCCTGATGGGTTCGTACATATACGACAAATCTAATGACACCCGACTGAGGGTGTAATAAAAATATGTTCTTCCGAGTGTATCCAAAAGAAACTAGAAATTTCTGCAAAAAAGATGCCCTGAGGGTTCGTACTTAGAGCTATGTAAACTGAAAAACAGAGAGAGAGAGAGCTTAACAGCACAGTACCAGGAGAAAACGGATCTAAATTGAGATCCCATTTAGAGGCGATTGGATCGCAGAATTAATCGCTATTGGGCCAAAGTGCTGTGTTGACATGGCGCACATGGTCGAGGACCTGTGCTTGAGCTTCAGTTCCAGCCCTACCACCAGTATCCATCTGAAAGACAAACTGCCAAACTCTACCACCAGGTCGTGTGTATACTCAGTTGTATGCTCGTGTCTAGCATCATAATTTAGTTACACGACAAGGCGTTTTTTCGACAGGATATGTGAACACAATCCTGCGCCTACCTGATGAGCCCCAAGAAGGACGAAACCGGTCGTGGGCTGTCGAAGAGTTTTCAGCAACCTTGTGAGTAGTTTCCTTCATGAACACAATCCAGTTTATCTGGAGTTCTACTGGAAGAAGTCTCACTCGAGTGCAATCGTGTCACATTTGGTCGATACCGTTTACGTCAAAGACAAGGAACTTGCCTTCCAAATCCTATGCACGGTTCCCTGAGTGGTCATGGACAGAACTGCTACCGATTACAGACGTTCTCAGAATTCAGTTACATAACCCAGAGTTCTGCATTCAAAATAAACAAGTGCGACCCTTGAACTTATACTGACAAACTCGTTACTCTGTACCCGTAACTTAGTTCAACTGTGACGTCACCCGTTTTACTCCGTGACTCCAAATTTTTACATTCGCGTCCGCAAATTTATCTATTCACGCAGGCGAGTCATGTTCAATTTCATACAAATTGGTGATGATGAACAAAAACAGAAAACAACCTTTGGTTGTGGTCTGTTCGCCAAGCTTGACAGTTGGATTGCAAACGTTTCGTCAACAATCGAGGTGACATCTTCAGTGCGGGATTGACGATGTCACCCCGATTGTTGGCGAAACGTTTGCGACCAAACTGTCAGACTCGGGGGACAGACCAATAACCAAGCAGCACACCCGAGCTACCTATACTCCGCAACAATGCCAAAAAACTGCTTGCTACCTTAGCTCTTACCATGGATTGTTGTCCCTTCCTAATTCCTTACCGAAAAATAATGTTTTCAATTAAGAGCTTGCGCATTCAACCCTGACCAATCACTGCTACCGATAAATGCTTCGAAAGTGATTTGCTGAACGTAACTCAGAGGATGGTTTTCCGGGTACAGTTTTCCGGCGACAAGTGAAGTTCTGTCAGTTGTCTACCTGAAAATCACAATTTCAGTGTGTACGAAAATGTCCAACTTAAATTGGGGCCATATTTCTACAGATTGCTCGATAACGTTGCAGCAGACAGACCAATCGCGCTGGAGACTTTCCTTTAGGGATGTCAGTGGGAGACTGAAATTTTGTTTGTGATAAACATCCGACAATTTTTATAGTTACTCCTCATTCTGAAATCTGCCCATGAATCCACGCGCGAAAGGGCGTTACAGAGATGCTTCGTCCAACTGAGCAAGTTTCTGACTCGATGCGGAGATGGGTCTCTGAAAGGTTGCCTTTTGAGAGTACATAAGGGACGGGCTCTATCAGTATTTCCCAGTCACACAAAGAGTAAATACAATACAATACAAGGACAAGTACCTTCCAGCCACCGTGCTATGGTGGTCATATGGATTAGATGTTTGGAAGTGCCTGAGAGAACTACAGAAAAGGGTTTAGGATGGAATCGAAGTTCAGCTGAGCTGAAATAGAAAGTAGCGAGTTCCAAATAAGTACCAGTTAATAACCATCGTCCTGAACTCCTCATCGACGTTCACAGTGCTGTTAGTTCCCAAGGACTGCAAGCTACAGCGAGCCAAGGCATTAAAACACATGCGACCGACGGAAGGAGCTTATCCCTGGAATTTAGGTTGTCTCAGTCTGGCAAACTGGATAACCTGGCAGTACATCATTCTTCCCTCCGACCGCGTGGTGCCTATGCAACGGAACCGTTTTACTGGTAAAGGACAAAGACTAAGGAAAATATCCCAACATGTTGGTTTTCAATCCGCTGAGAAATTGTTCCGGGAGGTCTGGAGCAGAGTGGATGGTGCCACTCGTCTGTATGCCCACATGCAATCCGCTGATCCGGTTCAGGGGATAACGGCTTAAAGCAACATTTTTTAGGGAGAGCGAGAGGGTGGGCGGAACACTACATTCTGTCTGCCAGAAAAAACGAAAGCACTTGATTTATTCCCGTGGCAACAAAAGCGACTTACCGAGAATAGAGGCGAAGTTTGGCAAACGACTGCGGCATCGACGCAATTTTGAGTTCGAAGTGTCTGTGGAGATAGAGGGGAAACGATGGCTACGGTAGGAGGGCCAGTGTAAAGAAAAGCACGAAAAGACGGTCTTCACGGAAGTTACTGAGTACACTTCCCCATAAGCGACTGCAGGATATCCGTGCGGTCCGGTTCAGCTTTGTTCACGAGCATTAAGATAATATTAGCGTTAATCTGTCAAACAGTCAAATCGTGTTGGATTCCGGCTGATCCGAAGAACACTCCAGGCCAACGAGCTATATTTGATGAATTGGCTGGTGTTCTGTTAGCGAGATTTGGAAATTTGGTTGAAAACTTTTCGTCAAGGTGACATCACCAGCATGCACTGCATTAGCGTCGTATCGTTGTTTAGCAGTGTACCGAGGCACAGAAGTTCAAAAATTAACATGAAAATGTGACGACTCACGGCACGCCGGGGCTGGTGCACAATGTTCTATGAGGACTTTTCTGGTTCCACGTTTACTAAATGTTCACATCAACAGTGGCTCGAGTCTTCAGTCAGCTCGATACATATTATCTTAAGTGTAGTGTTCAGTAATCTAGGCCGACATTTTAGGTGGCATCAATTGGTTGAAAAAGTGTAGGCTATCAAGGGAGAGGTAATCTCCCTGAAAGTGCGGCCATCAAAGGGAAAGGATCATCCCAAGCTCTCTTCATTCAACCCTAAACTTATCTAAGTGCCAATGATGTTGTAAGTAGCCCCTTTTGGTGTGCACATACCAGAATCATTGTGCCAGGACAGGAGGAAGACTGTTCAAACGAGAGTGATGCGAACGAGATTCCACAAGTACGGCAACCACCTACAACTAATGTAACAAGTGTTGATGACCAAAACTGGAGTATTTATAATCAATATAATCAACACTACAGTGCTATCGTCATTCTAAAAAAATACTGTCACAATACCGAATTCTGCAATGCAAACTTTACCCGGCCGTCAAGGAACACTGCTCATAAAGGAGGGCTATAGAATTTGGTAGATCATCCAATAAAACCGGCATACTAACGAGCAATGATATACAACCATCAATTGATAAGCGACGCCAAAATAATATCGAGAGCGAAAAAAACGAAATTCGGTACTCTAAATCGCAGTGAGATAAGGCCGAACAAATGCCGAGTATTAACACCATCTTAGCTTTGAATTGGGGATCACCGTTCAGCTAGGTAAACCAGGCCAGACAGAACGAAATCTCGCACACTGGGACGCTGGCAATCCCATCTAAGATCAGCCGTATTTCCCTGATTAGTGTGTATATGCCCAGATGATTACGCCGTCAAAGGACGTCAAACCAAGCAGACGAACGTGGTTTGAGGCATGTAAAACTGCCATTTTTACACGCAAGCGCTATCGCGGGACAGCACAAGCAGGAAGCAGCATACTAGCCGATGTGGGAAGGTCAAATTGAGCGACAGATGGGAAAAGAAATCAACCGATGGGGTAGGTTTAACAGCCTAATGATAATAAATTTTGTCTACACGTGACACACCGCTCATAACGTTGCTGAAAACTCTTCGACAGCCCATGACCGGATTCAGACTTCTTGGAGCTCACCAGGTAGAAGACCATCACAAACAAGCGATTCAGCTGGATTCAGTTGAGTTTCCCATCAAAACCGAATTCGTATACAAATTAGAGTATTTGGCGGTGAGAAATCCCGCCTAGCCGAAAAACTTCAGTTGGTAGGGTCCCCAACAGACGTCCGTGAATCTCCCTGGGGTTGGTGACCCCAGGGTTGGGAAGACCACCCTGTTATGTCGGATTTTCTAGTCCGATTGCTACAGCTTCCACGAAGTCTTAGTAAAAAAACGCCCCATGTTCATGATGAGTCGGAAGGGCTACAGTCTCATCTGCTGTCACACTACAAACAAATATCTGGGGTAAATGGAGGATACTGAACTGCATCTGAACCGGTTTCAGCCCAACATAGAGTGAAAAAATAACAGCATCAAAGTGTATGCACTAATCCAGGTGACAATACTTAGCGGACTAATCCGTAGAAGCCATTTGTAATGAATGAGAACAGTCAATCCGACTTTCCCGGACACTGTAAATTGGTTACTGTGAATCCGATCGAGAGATAAACCGTGCCAAGGATACATAGCTTATGGATAGTAGATACAAAAAACGATTGGCTAGTGTTTCAACATATTCTGAGAGTTTGGGGTGTGGTAACTTCAAAACAATTTGTGCTAAGAATAGTCAACCCTACCCTTCTCGCTACTAGGATGAACGAGTAAAAGACAAATAAATCATAAACAATCGTATCATCGATGAAGAATGCTAACTTGACGTTTTCAGTAGAGGGGAAAAGTACGTCAGTTCATACTGCAAACGGACAAAACAAGACTGGTTGGCGAAATCTCGCGTGATCACGCCAGTCTGGAGCAAACAGAAGTGGTGGCAGGGCGGAATGTGGCACCCCAAGGGAATACTGTACTCAAGCTCGTCAAGAGTGAAAATCATGTAACTGCAGTGTATGAACAAATAGTTATGCGTGTGTTATCGTCAAGCAGAGAAGACGGGAAGAAAATTAGAATTGACAGTTATTTGTTGGGGTAAAAAAAACCGGTATATCAAAAATTCGATTCCAACAACAGAACTCTGAATTTTAGTAGTCTTCCAAAGTTCTTAGAATTTTACTTCCTCTTAGTGCTATGGCTCAAAGGCGATCGAAACACCAATCAATGGTAAAATCACTAGCTCAAGCAATTTGTATCCGCTGATAGATTGGAAGTTTTTTTGAATTGGAGAGAAAATGGTAGCCCTAACCTGGCCGTGAAATTTCATGAACGTAAGGAAACACAAACACGCATCAGAATTCGGACGACACTAACACATTCCATCGTTTGTGATATCGGAGCCCACAGACTTTAGTTGCTTTTGTGCAAGCGTGCTACTTATACACTTGCGTGTAGACTGAGTGCCTTAGTATGCTCGAGGATTGGAACTGGGAAGTTGGTCAGGCCGGACCACTAACGGTTTCGCACTTCTAGCTAATTTCCTAGCCCCTTCTGGAGAAATCCTGTTCAATTCCTTCCCATGGCTGTGGTTTCAATAACGTGGAAAAGAGCGGGTGTCCGGTAATCTAACCGAGTTTACGAACCCAGATGAGCTGATTAGATGTTGATTTCAAGTCACTAGAGGACGTCGTATGAAATGTCGGTTACCCACTTCTGCAGGCGCGCAGCCGCACCAGTTGAAATTCGCTGGATAACATTTTGTCGGGATGTAGTGGATAGTTGGCCACATCCGAAGGGTGAATGAACTGAACCTGTCACCAGGTCCCAGTAAATCACGGACCCGCGCATTGCCTTGAAGATCAGACTATCGAACAAAATCCCCGATTGAGGCCATCTAAGTCACCCTGTTCGGCCTCACAAATATGAAAGTACAAATCAAACGAAACAACGCTCGCTGTATGGTGCTCCGAACAAGAGATACCTACCCAAAACATACGACCCTCTTATAGCTACCGAAGAAAGCTCTGTGCGCACTACCACCAGTCCTCATACCACCAGAGCTTCCTCTGTAGCGTTCAACCCCCGCTGATGCTTCGCGCTAGTTTCTGACAATACTCGGTTGGACGACAATCAAGTTTGAAAGATCTAAACGTGGATGTTTGACTCTCAGAAACTCGCCCGTACGACTCAGATCTAGTTACTCGCTTGAATTCTTTGCCAACAATCAGTTAAGTAATGTATCAATAAAGCCGATCAACTCACTAGAATGCCCCATCAACAGGTCCGCATTCCTAGACTGAATACCTATCGACAGCAGGCCATGCGCGGTGAGATCAGCAATATCCTGCAAAGCGAGCTATCACGTGTAAAAGAAACGTTGTTTATTCAGCTTCCGGGCCTAGGCGCTTGTTGACTGCACCGTAACTTCACAACCCCCCCCCCCTTCAAAGAGTGTCACGAACCAATATGATTATGTTGGCCGCAAATCTGAACGAACGAGTCAGCCGTCTGGGCTCACCTCGGTGGTGGGACTTGAAACAACAAAAGTGATCGACTCCTAGATTGCGTGAGCTTCAACAGGGCGCGCACCACCACGGGACTTGGCGTCCACCATTAGCTGCTCAACAACCTTATTTCAATATACAGTCGTCAGCTGTCGGTGGACTAGCTGCGTTCAAGACGGCCGTTCTAACTTAGAGCGCCTGCTTGGGACCAAACCATGCAATGGTACTCACGAAGCTGAAGGGGCGCTTCTGTGGAAAAAGAGCTAACCGGCCAAAGCGCACTAATGAGGCAACCGACTAAGCAAGACTTTTAACAGAAATAAGAGATAGAATTGGGTGGGAAGTGATATAGAAGCACACAACACTGATCGTCCATTCGACGCATGGAACGCATCGAAAACAACATTTGGGGATAGAGGAACATTCCTTCAACGCCACGGGTAGTAGCTGAAAGCCTTTGATTGATAGATATATGACCTATTCCAGCTGATTTCGCCAACGACGCAGAACGAGTTTGCAGGAAGATAGAAAAGCATGGTGAAGAAACCAAGTTGGGGACACGGAAGGAGCTTGAGCGATAGGCGACAGCCGCCGTTCGTCCCGTCTGATCCGAACATTCGTGGAGCGACATGTGAACTCGGTGCTGATCAAGAGCCTTCGTCGACGGACAGACTGTTGGGCAAAAAACTTCATGCGCCAGTTTAACCTCGGCGCTCCTATTGTCACGATTATCAGAAACTGTGGCACACAGACCTAGCATGCCTTAACCAACCTAACTACTGAAGAAGTGAGTGAAGACTTTGGTTCCATAAAAACGACCCGAAAATGAACTGTCTTCTGAACTATTCGAGTGCGGCAAGAACGACCTGTAAGCATGACGCCAAACCTTACATGACGGTAAGGACTCAAAAAAAAAAACGCTGCGTGGTTGCCGTCAATCCGCTTTGCAGTGTAGCACGTCTCACTCAGTAAATCGCGCCGACTCCCTGGATGGCTTGGCTTACCCGGTATGGATTCGATAAGGCGTCGTGAAGATTGAACAGCAGTGTGAAGGAACGGTAAATCACAACATCCTTGGTGCGCGACCAGGTTAAACGTAATAAGGTGACAACGTACTACAAGAAGTTTATCAGACAGGATGCGAAAACACAATCCCGTGTCTCTGAGTGGTAGTTGAGAGAAACCGAGCTCAAGCGCAATTGGATCACATCGGGCCGAAACCAGTCATTTCATCGACCAAGAGTATGCGTTCGATGTCATATAACTGCGTACCTCTAAACCGATCGCGGCTAGTACGATCCAGACTGTTATCGATCGCGGAGGTGATAAGAATCCGGCTAATTAACCTACAACTTTGCGTCCAAAAGAAACTTGTGTGACCTCCGAAGTTAATCTGGTCTGCGAAAAATCCGGTCCCACAAACTTGTCTGACATTGACATCACTCGCTTGATTCCGTAACCTATTGATTCGTGTATCCCCCTTACTTTTCTTTTTCTTCCACTAAAATGTATGTACCCTTGGTTTTCACAACCTTTTCAAGTGATTTCTGATATATAACTTTGTGATATATTAACCAGAAGGGCCAACCGCAGAAAACAAGTTTTGTTCACTACCTTCGTTCTTCTCATAACTTCCACGTGTATCTCCAATCACATTTTGAGTGCGACTGTTGGCGTAACCGGCTGTTTACACAATAAACTAACGGTAAATGCTGAGGTGGTTTATGCTAAATGGTCGTTTATCTACGCACAGGAACTGGCAATTCCAAGGTGATCAACCTGAAATTCAACTGGATTTTTTATAGGAAAGATGTGGTTGGATCCCGAAAAGCCTGACTATTCGGGACGGTCTGTCCCTCTGCGACCAATTGATGTAGCCCAATAAGGATGAGTCTTCGTGTGGCTGAGCTTATCGGGATCCAAGCACATCTTCAACATACACATGGATTGACCTTAAAAGTGTAAACTAGGCCCTGAAAATGTGGTTTGTTAGACCGGAGGATTAGTTAATGTATCTATTCACCGTAAAACTATCTGAATGAGTTTCGTTAATGCTCCGGTAAAACAGGTGACCTTATTCCAAAATGTAAAATGGTCGTGATGTGGCAGAACATTCTGTCAAAAAGGTGACTGCGTTGTTACGGTTTCTCCCATTCTTCTGACCTGAAGATTACATTTCACCACTTTTTCTTAGCTCATAAACCACAGGGGTTATTCCACCCGAAAACTGATGAATTCGACGAGTCAGGTGAGGCTGACAAATGACTATCCGGCCACGTGGTACTCAACACCTGTAGGGAACATTTTCGTACACAAAGTTTAAGAATTGAAAGAATGGATGCTAATTACTTTTACATTTGGAAGCAGCCTAGTTCACATAAACTTTGGCGTCTTGATCTGTACTTCATAAATTGGTTCAAAAATGATTATGACGTCAATCGTGCGTCCAGTGTCAAGAAGACGGGATAAAAAAGGAACTGTTAATGTTGTGTTTTTGTCCCATCGTTCACGCAGGCGCTGTGTGTTCAGACAGCCGTGTTGACAATTTCCTCTTCGTTCGACCAACATAGCTGTCTCCACAGGATCAGACAAATTCATAAACACACATTGGAGTGGTCTACAGAGGAAGTGTCTTTTAGTTCACGGATTTATTTGTGTCCAAACTTAAAAATTCAACACTTACTAATGCAATAGCATTTCTCGACTACTATCGCAGATATGTCGACCATGCTTTTATGGTATGCGATGCTTCCACTGACTCCGCCTCTAATCTGGTCACATTTAGAAGGAACCTATTCAGATAAATCCTTTGCATGTTAATCTGAACAGGAAAACCAGCTGCCCTTTCTTGACGTCCTACTGCTGATAAGAGCCCAAGATTGGTTGGTACAACGTCGCGTGTATCGCAAAATGACATGGACAGGTTGGTAGACAAATTCGCAGCTTTGTCCCCCTCAAAGTCAAACGGAATTCCGTTCAGCACCTGTATAATAGAGCAGAAAAAAGTTGCTAATCAAAGATTTTGACTGAAGAATTAAATTTTCTAAAATGTTTCGACGAAATGGCTATGCAGAACGATTTCTGACGAAACACCACAAACCGAGATCTCCAAAGCATACCATGCAGTAGTCAACAACCTACACGACATTTGCCAGAATATATGCTGCACACCTAAATGTATTGTTCATCATCAAGAAGGAGCCAAAAGACACTTCCTTTTCAGACCACTCCAATGTGTATTTATGAATTTGTCTGATCCCGTTAAGACAGCTATGTTGGTCGAACGAAGAGGCAATTGTCAACGCGTATGTCTGAACACACAGCACCCGCGTGGACGACGGGACGACGACACTACATTAACAGTTCCTTTCTTATTCCGTCTTCTTGTCGCTGAACTCACGGTTGACATCATAATCGCTTTTGGACCAATTTATGAAGTACAAGTCAAGACGCCATCATCATCATCTTCAGCTGTAAAATCATGTACATGACAGTGATTATAGCTGGTACAGCTTCATTCACCGATTATCTGAGAAGATAAGGGTAGGCAGGTATGTATTGGAAGCAGTAGGCGATACAATTAACACGTGAATATAGGACTCTTCATTAGGAAAATCGGCAGGAGAAGCTTTGCATTGAAAGCAACAGGGTGGATGAATGTATGCCATTGACTGGGCGATGTCTGCCCATCGTAGAAGCAATTAGCATCCATACGGAAACGTTTCCTACAGAGGTTGAGTGTCACGTGGACGGACAATCATTTGTCAGCCCCAAGAGACTGACCGAACTCACACCAGTTTTATCGGTCTTAACTAGTGACTGTCGATTTTAACCACAATGGCGTTTCGAAGCATCGGCGGTTGAACATTGATGTGCTGTCTATGACGATGATGTTCATTTTACAACGAAAATGGCTTGGATGATCTTGTTCTTTTTCAATTGTCTAGTTCCGAACTTCAGACGTACAGAGTCAGAGCTTGGGGTACCCGCCCGGTCACGGCATTGACTAATGTGTCCCATTAACGGTGCTTACACGTATCGATCATCTAGGCTATCAATAATCACCAGTCAAACATGACCCTATGAGATGGCTCAGTGGTTAGAGCGCGAATTTACTGGCCGGAAGGTCCGTGTTTCGAACCCGACTTCTGCCTCTCGACTTCCCCTGTCTAGGCTTGGGCAATCTGGCAGTATCCCAGCCCTCGTGCTTCCCTCTGGTGACATGGCAGCTAGGCACCAAAAGGGTGCTACAGCTGAACGATTATATTGTTATTATTATTATTATCATTATTATTATCTACGTGTCTTTTAATTGGTTAATACATATGTCGTTCCACATCGTGTCAGTGGGGTTTAGTCGGAGCAACACACAGTCAGCTCTGACGACCGGTATTTTCTGTCTCACAGTCCGGGTTATAACGAAATGTAGAGAACATTCGACGGGCACCTCATGGCTATTTTGATTGCGGGAAAACTGGATAGTATGTTGCTTTGGTAACGAAAATAGGCGCGAAAAATGGAAGGCCTTATGGTTATTGGGCGCAATGCAATATGGTCATTCTGGGAGGATGTGAAGGCTAGCTGTAGCCTCTGCGAATTTCCAGGATGTCAAACCACCTGCCAAACCAAAGAAAAAGTAGGGAGTTTATTTGGGCAAACGACCGTTGACTGACGCCAATCACTCCGCTCAGCTTATATATTCCCTGAGAGATTAGATTGCCAGTAAACAGTCTAGCTGGTTTCACAATGTTGCTGAAAACTCATCGACAACTCACGACCGGTTTCGCCCTTTTTGGGGCTCATCAGGCAGGCACAGTCCCCGAGTTTCCGTCAACCGTATGTTCTACTTGAGCCCAAACTGGACGAAATTCTACTTATACACTCATCTGCATACCAAGCTGGTTTTCACGAAAGACTCACTTGAATCCCAGCCGAATCTCAAGTTTATAAAACATGAGGCAGTCTTTGTGCAGCGCATTCAGTTGAAGAATCCCATAAACGAAGGATTCAGATGAGCTTCCCGTGAAAGCTAAATTGAGTGTACTTGTATTCTAACTGTTATTTCAAACGCGATGGGCAGAGTTTGAGCATACATTACGAAGAGATCGAGATGGATAACTGGTTAAGGTGCAAACTTACTGACCAGAAATTCCGTGGTTCGAACACAATCACTGCATCCCGACTGATTCTGTCTAGGCCTGGGCAACCTGGCAGTATCTCGGCCCTCGTGCATCCTCCGGGTAGTGGCAGCTAGGCACCGAAACGGTGTTACAGCTGGACGATTATCATCATTCTAAACAGGCGATTTGTGAGCATCCTTTCAGGGTTCGGTCAGAGCTTATCAGGACATTCACTCCTGACAATAGCTAATTGCAACTCAGACGTGATCAATTCAACCAAAAAGGTCTGAAAAGTTGAACAGTTGTTTACCCTATAGTTCGTTTCACTAGGCTAGTAAGTTAGTTGGAAACAGCAGGCAAAAGTTGCAAGCACCAGCAGAAAACACTCTTCAAAAAGCACTGAATATAAATAGATACGCTGACTTCTTTCCGTTTGTTCAAGCTTGTATTTTGGGTAAATTTGACCGAATCGGGAAACCTGGGTGAATGCAAAAATACACTGAAAATGGCAACGAATCGGTTGGGTTTTGGTTAGCTAATCCAAACAAAATGGATAGAACCGAATGCGTTGAGTTCACCAGGACAGGTTTGTTAACCGTCAAGCCACGGATTCATATTTAGATAATATGACAAGATGGCACCGTTTCCTGAAATCCCCAGTAGGAAGGGTGCCATAATTAAAGGTGTCCTTAGCCAGACAACGATGGACGTCAATGCAGTCCTCATATTACACCTGAGGAATAAAAGCTAAAGACTCATATCATATTGGAGCAAGTGTACTTAGCACGAATCGGAACTGATAGAACGGGCTAAAAAACGGCGCCTAGCCAACAAATTACCTGTGATACCCGGAATGCTCAAAGGAGCAATGAATTATCCAAATATATTGTATATTTTTTGAAGGACTTAATTAATAAGTAGCCGGGCGATTGGCTTTTTAAAAAACTGCAGATAAGAAGTTCTGTGGGTTCTAAAACCAGCAGAGGTCAGATAGTCGGAAAGCTGAGGAGATAAGGGAGGGATCGTCATATCAGATGCAGGCCAACTACTGCATAAGTCACGCGCACAATGTCCCCAAAATGTCAATAGGCGAGTGCCCAATAAGACGGCCAAAGAGGGAAGCACGAACATTCGACTTTAGAATTAAGTCCTAACAAAGATAGTTGGTTTAACTGCTATCCGGGAGGCTGAAGATTCGTATCACCCTAGAGGACCATTCCATATGTACTCATGACAATATTTGACAAGGATGGAAGAACTGTATAGCACGTATCAATTTTTCAACGCAAACTGACTCACGCACAAGACAAAACCCAGATATGAAACCTTTGCACTACTTGGAGACAAATAAAAGCCAGGGAAAATCAATCCCCGAAAATCACTGAGTATGAATACATGCAAAATAACTACAATAAACAGTGTGCGAATTCCGAACCTGAGCATAAAGCCTTAACAAAAATCGATGCACCGAAATTTAGACCCAAACATAGCTACTGACCGGGGGCGGCTATTCAATAAGTTTGGACATTGGCAGCCTCGAACAGCCGAGAATTCACGCTGCTCAAAGCACCATCGATAAGGACGAAATGGAAAAGCATAACGGGATGATTGAACAACCATTTATTTTTCTAACTGGAAAAAGCGTTGACCAATACTAGCGTGGATCGTGTTTCCCGTATCATCGCACTCAAAAGTCACGTGCGAACGAAACTGTGGCACCTACAACCACTGCACAACATGTACGCGGTTTTCACAGCTGATTCGTATAACCGGGAAAATTGCTCACACAATCTACAAGCATAGTAGCAATAAACACTCATTCGTAAATCAATCTGGGTATCAACTGAAATTCAAGTGAACCTCTCAATCATAGTATTCTTTCTTATGAGTAGTATCATCAGGAGGGTAGTCATGTCCCTTCGTTAGAGGTATGGGTGCTCATGAGACTTTTTTTGGCGCCCATAGGGGGTCGCTTTGGCTAATCTTGAATATCGACCCAGGTTGACAATATTTAGAGTTCTTTAATAGAAATGAAACACACGACTTCTCGCTAACGGATGAGCACTCAGTTCAAATCTGCATCTCTTCCACAACTAATCGACAGTGGTCCACAGTGCAAACTAAAATGCGGAGTAAACTGATCAGTGGTTGTATATTTGAAAACATTGGCGTACATATGGCAAACATGAGTAGTTGTCGAAATTCTCTCCTACGGACTGCATTAAACCGCAACAGATAAGAGGATGGGGCATGGAACACGCCTACTGACGGACACCTGAGAACGGATATCCAGTATGTTATCGAAAAGCATCCCCAAAATCAAAAGAAATAATTGGTCACATGTTACCCGCCCCACACAAAAAAGTTTTCATAATGCAACCGTCAAGGGTGACGACGCCCACCGCATAGTAAGAGCTCCTTGAGACATTACTACCCAATTTATGTTTGTGGAAGAGACCGCGCGTTCCGATCCAATGTAAGAAAGATCCGGTAGCCATATCAAAGAGTTAACAACCTGTCTGTACTTGCAGAGCGATAGCCAGCACGTGGAAGCGAACATACACCCAAATTGCATCAGAGATCCAAGATTGAAAACTGTCATAACAAAACAATTAGTGAAAAGGGTCATAGTCAGCAAAAACTTTGAAAATGGTTCTTATACACAAGCATTGAAGCTGATATTGATTGTTCTGCTCTTTCCTTGTATAGACTCGGAGCTCACCACAAATCCTGCGTTCACCACGGAGACAAACAATAACTTTCGTTCACGTAAGTAAAATTTAATTGTAAATTTAATTTACTCAATCTAATTTAATTGTAAAATTTAACTGTCGCACTTCTCCTAATTTAAAATCGCTTTATAGTGTTCACGTCGCTATTTTATTCACACTGTGGACTGCTATCGGTCAGTTTTGTCAACTTCGAACTACCAGTTACGTGTTAGTCGCAAGGCTCCTGTAATCAGTTGTTTAAGCCTACTCACGAATCAGTGAGTTGAGGACACCAAGTACTACGAAATGTTGGTGCGGCCAGAACAAGCTAAGTTGCTTGAAACCAAAACGATCGCGAGTCTTTGTCATTGGAATACGTCATCCCGGTGAAATTCTCATCAAAATCCTGAAAAAAAATTTACGTAAACTCTGCCGTTTCCCCTTGACTTTCGCCCTCAAATCCTCGATACCATAAAAGACATGGTCTCCTTCGTACACTTCTCTCACCTTAATTTTGCGCACGTTTTCCAGTGAGAAACAAAAGGACAGAGATATTCGTTCTCAACAATTTAGTCGAACGTTCCGCTACTGTATTCTCGCTAGTTCCTTGATAAGTCGGGATACACACGCTCTCGTTTCGATTATCTAATCAAATGTCACGCGATCACACTTAAACACCAGTTTTCTCACCCACGATGAGTTCACCAACCCAAGTAACAGAAAACCGCAAGCTGGGGTAGCTAATCTTTTGTTTTCATCAGGCAAACACAAAAAAAGAACCCAACTCTAAATTGCGTGACAAACCTCGAAATGTATGTCCTGTACGCAAGCACATTTGTCACATGAGTGACAAATATTTCGTACAGACTTTGCTCAAAGTCATACATTCAGATGGCAAACTCATTTTGTTCAACAATCGCTGGGAGAAAATGCGTGGATTGTGTGCCAGGTATGTCCAATGGCGACTGACATGGTGAACAACCGCTCGCCTCCTCCCTCTGCTCAACATCATCAGGTTTAGTAGTGGGTGTTCGATAAAACCAGGAAGATTTCTTCAATGTACTCCAAATTTCAATAGGTAAAGGGAATATGATTGTAGAGTTGTGTTCAGCGGAAATGTCACACAATGTCTGTAAATAACGCAACTGCAAAGCCACAGGACAATTACGAATCTCCATTGCTGCCTCTCGTAGCGGTCGCGAGGCCTCTTTCTCCCCATGGGCTGCAATTACTTTGGCCTTTGCTTCCCGCGTGGCCTCAGCTTCTGCAGCCAACGTTCGTTGGAGTTGCAATGGCAAGCGGACGTCTTTGATCTCCACGCGTTCAACTTTCATACCCCATGCTTCTGTCGCAGTGTCCAGTGTCTCTTGCATCATCGCGGCGATGTTCTCGCGGTCGGTGAGCAGCGCGCACAAATCCACCATTCCTAAAACATTACGCAGTGTGGTTTGGGCCAGAAGGCGGGTAGAACAATTAACATTCTTCACATTGACCACAGACATGACAGGATCAAAGATTCGATAGTAGACCACGGCGTTCACAGCCACAGTGACCGAGTCTCGGGTAAGTACCTCCTGCGTGGGTACATCAAACGTGAAGGTGCGCAAATCCACCCGCTCAACAGTATCCAAACAGGGTAGTATGAAAATCAAGCCCGGTCCGGCGGGCATTTTCGAAATCAATCGTCCCAGTCGAAAAATCACCGCCCGTTCATACTGCGTGACAACGCGGAGGCAAAACACGAGCGAGAACGGTAATCCGAGCAAAACGAAAAGACAGGCGAGAAAAACGAGAAAGTGTTCGCAATGAATCATGGTACGATCAGTTAACATTGGTAGATGGGCGTTTGACAGGCTCGCAACACCATCAAATCGTTCAGGAACTAGGGAAAAGCTGCGCTTTAAAAACCCTCTACGTAGCAACGTCTCAGGGTCGTTCATATTATCAGCAGTGGCACTATCGGTACCACTGGCCTCATTCAGATGGTGTGTGTCGGACGAATCTAAACTTGTAGTCAGATGAGTATGTGATGGACCAATATTGAAGCTGCTGATGCGTTTGGAGAAGAATGTCCGCAACGACTTGGAAAATATATGTGGTGCATATGCCGGGTAATCGGATGGAAGCATCAGCTGTGCCGAGTACGGTGACCACTCAGTGTTCGGTTCATCGTTTCGTGGTCGAGATGAGGAGAGTGATGTGAGTGGGACAGCAGCAGAATGTAGTACGTTGTCAAACGGATTCATCCCAGAGAGACGAGATTCAACGACTGGGAGAATCGTCGCAGGAAAGTTGGATGGTGAATCGGAAACAGTGGGCCAATGGGGTTTCCGGAAAAGTCGGCCAATCAGCAAATGCAACCACTGCGTAACGTTGAACCAACCAGCACGGTTGGAATGAGTAAGGGATTTTCTTAACAAATGGAAAAACAATGGAGTGAAAAAAAAACTATCTACCAGCCAACGTTGTGGCTAGAATGTATGACCATTCTGACCAACCTTGACCAGATGCAAATGGGAGCTCCAGCACGTGAACTTGCTTAAAAGGCGCCTCTGGGATGCACAAAAGATGGACGACTACACACGTGCAATGTGTTACAGCACCATGCTATTCGAAAAGTGTCTTGTGGTGCGTAACAGCAGTAGACAGTATTGTGCGAAGGAGAATCGCAGTTGAACGCTTTAACTCACCGGTCAGAATACAGAACTAAACACAAGAACTAACAATAATCACTACGGCACTCAAAAAGGCAATTCAACAGCTGGAGACGATGCGACAGATTACAAAGAACTCCAGGTATGGTGGAGAGCCAGAGAATCCTGCGCAAGACGGTACGACGATTCTTTGGACCAATCGATGCACATTGGAATAGCAACCCAATCGCATCAGCAATTTGGGCTCATGATACGCTTCGTGCGCGGTGTCCTCGCCCACCTGCCACCTCTCACCAGCGTGACCCTAATTCACTTGCGTGAATCTTGACCTAAACACCATAAACATGGTGATGGGTAAGTGCGTTGTAGCAGGACAGGATAGGCTAGGCTGCACACTTCCATGACTGTGCATCAATGTTTGTGACAAACATCCTAGGTTTTGGGGGCTGTTACCAGATATGGGGCTAAACGAGCTAACCGTACGAAGGATAAAATAACTCCCAGATGGCGGAGAGGGAAGAAGAAATGTTGGGACTCCTGTGTCCGTTGCCTGCATGCAGTCTTCTGTATTTTTCGTTTTTTGCTGAAGTGACCAGCCACTTCAACCGATTTCTGGCAACACTCTCAAGCGTTCATAACCAGGATAGTTCGGACTCGATCCGGATGCCGCCATCATTAGCTGACTGTGAATAAAGCTACCGCCTGCAAAAACCAGCCGAAAACCTGGATTAATGACGCCTGACGAGCCGTGTTTTCTGAGCTGAAAATATTTGACCTTTTGTTTTGGAAACAGACCAGATCCAAGTTTTTCCGCGCTCGGTATTTCCGGTTGTAACGTGGTGATCTGTTGCACCGTGTTCAGAGCTCCTTATGTTCCCATTACTGTTCCTCACTTATAAACCAACTAGAGATAAAATCATTCTACACATCCCTTCAGTCCCATTATGTTGAAATAAATGAGGCCGAAAAATTCGACCGTATTAGCGAGAGGATTGTATGTACGAAGAACAACCGATGCCTCGTGCTAACGCGCTCAGTCATGCAATCGTACTATAGTCGTCGCTGTAAATATCGCTGGATCGAGTGGGCTCTGCATCTTTGCTAAAAATTCCCCGAGATGCACAGAGAAAATTAGCTGAGTAAACAGTATAACAAATGATTTCTCATTGAGAGGAATGTATACGGGACTGTATGACGACTGTCCTTAAGGTTATCCCATCTTTTACCACTCGGGGAGCTTTGTTTTGAATCACCACTCCATCCCAATAATAATCAGTGCCCAGTTCTACCACGTTTTCTGGGATTCTTCAAACCTGCTTCATGATTTGTAACAAGCAAATGGACAAGAAAACGCCTACTCATTACACAGCATTGATAGACGCTGCAATATCATTATACCGGTCGAATAATGCTATGCCCCAGTCAGATTTACAGTGCCCTTCATATTCATGTTACTGAAAGAGGAAAACTGACCGATTTCAGCATGCTACTCTGGACTATTTTCAATCAAAAACAGAGCTCCGAGAGAGCACCGATGAACACCTTACCGAATTCCCCCTCTCGGTTGCTGTTTACTGTTCAGTAGAACTACTCTAGCATTGCAATAACCTCGCTAGGCTTACAATACGCCTGGATGGATAGATCTTAGCAAAGTGAATCGTGACTGCTGGCCTAGAGAGGTTGCGATGACGGCGGAAACGTCAATACTAGCGAGCAACTAGTCGGAGTCGGATTCCAAGAGCGACACGGCGCAATCCACGGATTATTTGAGCCAGGTACTATAAGCTTCCAGAATCAGACGAATGTTGAACTGTTTGACCGATGGTTTGGTCGAAGTCACTAAGTGACAATTCGCCCGGGTGTGCTTGTAAGTTAAGCGCACATAAACTGGTTTTGTTATTGATCGCCAATCGATCAGGAAAATATCGTTCCAGTCCCGCGAATAGCGGTGTTTGCGTATCACAAGACTAGTATAACTTGTCAGGCCGGCAGAATGATTGCGACTCTTGTTGGGACCATCGGACACCGTAAGTCTTCGCTCGGCCAAACTCACCTGCATTATGTCGGGTGGGGTCCGTGAGTCCGTGTTGACTAGGGCCAATCTTCGTCACAAACCAGTGGAAACAATCGGCACAGGCTAATTGGGCGATTGTTGTCGGGCCAACACTTTCACGGATGTGAACTTGACGGTGGGCTACCAGGCCAGTTTTCGATTTGCAGTACTCACCACTGTCCTCACACATGAGCCCACGAGTCCCTCCTGTGTACTGGTTGAAACTGGTGTAGAGGTGCAAGGTGGGTCTTGCTGTTCACTGTCGAAAGTAACCAGTACGCTGAGGCTAAATAAAGAGGGCAGCCCCGCCTGGGGATGCTAAACTCTAAGCTCACCCCAAACTGACGTCCAGGCTGCACAGCAGGAAATTACAAAAAGGTTTTTCAGCGCATCGACATCCGTTGGGCTGCCTAGATCTGAGTGCAACTGGCTAACACAACACAAAACAACAGAACTACATCTCATACCAACGTTATGCGAAGTAGTGCTTACCGTGTGAAAATGATAGCTTTAGGTTGTCACCACGCCTATTCGTCCAGTTGAACATCGTGGTTTGCTCTGGTATTCCCTAGACAGCTATACAGGCCATGCCTGTGTGTACCATTTGGATAAACCGATTTTTTGTCGTGTCAACTCGTTTAGGGGAAATCAACGCACTGGTTCAACAACCCTACAATGAAACCAGTGTACTCGTTCAACAATCCTATTGTGTATTGAGTGTCGTGCTAGACAACACCAAAAATATCGATGTTGAAGTCCTGTGTGGTGGATGACAATTATCAGCCGATGTGATTAGATCCACCTGATTGGGCTAAGTGAAGAATTAGGCTCGCTTGCCTTGTCCGATTCACGTTAGCTTGCCTGAAAAAACGGATATCGTTGTGTCAATTTCCGCTACTTTTTCCTGAAACTTCAGCAACCCACGTTTTTCTCCATAAAAGTTCGTACGTCACAATTTTCCCCGACAAGTTCCCGAGAAAACTGTTCCCCTGGTGACATCATACCATCCAGTCTTCGGTCATTCAACAGTTCCGTCAGGTTAACAAACGGACATCACTCATTGCGATAGAAAAATCGCCCACTCACATGACACCGGCAAACTCATTCTAAATTGTTTTCAGACTATAGTTCCTGTGTCAATTTAATGTCAGTTACGGTCAAGCTGGCTCACACGGACTGAGAAAGATTTTGAAAAGTCAAGTTTCACCGATGGTCAGCAAAAAAATCCCCAAAAATCGTGAATGAATCACACGCAATAGTGGTTCAGAAGACTGCTGGTGAGCCACTTTCAATCTGTTCTATTGTCTGTGTAGATCGCTGACGAGTATTATCGAAATGCGTCCCATCACTTGCCAGGACCTATGAAAACTGGCGTGGCACTGGGTGTAGATCAGCTGACTGTTTATCTATTCACCAAGCTTAACAATTTGCTTGCAGACGTTTCGCCACCAATCGTGGCGCATCGTCAGTGCGCGTTTAATGGCAATGCCCCAACGATTGGTGACGAAGCGTCTGCAAGTTCGGCGAATAGATCAACAGCCACCTGATCCACAACCAATTAACGCACCCGATTTACCAACATTTCCCTATTTGGGCATACGTGGCGTTTCGGAAATACATGTGAAATCCCTCCAACATGCGGATAGTTTGATTCGGTTTGTATACGGTCAATAACGTAGAAGACAATCAATATTTACACTGCATGGTAACGTTGCGAAGACGTAGAACCCAAACACTATAAATGCTTGGCTTTCGTGTTTGACAGGCTCAATCAATGCCACACTCCCATCCACGCACTTGTTTTCGCCCTTACCGGCCAACATACCTTTGTTGTTATTTTCGACTGCCATCTTAGTCCATCAGTGGAAAAAGACATCCTGATTGTCTGGGTCAAACCAATTGATCATTACGATCATGTGGCAGTGATTGTCCCCATATGACGCCAAAGTACAGCCAAATAAACATACGCAAGTCATCTACTGAGGACTATCCCATTTTATGGGACCTGACCGTTTCGATCCAAAAACCTGAATAATATTCCGACCGCCGATATTTCTGGAGTGCTTCGAGAGTTAGCTGGTGGCAGTGGGTTTGTGACAAAGTGAGTATCATCAAATAAAAATCGGTACGTCCGGGAACTATTTTGCAAGCAGAGCATCATTCGCATTAAGCAAACGGCTACTACCAAACAGGGCTTTGTGAGATCTTCGTCCCTCCCCTTGCACTCACATAACCGGTCCCAGAACATAACACATTGATTCTAAGCCGAACATCCTAAGGGAAGTTCGTTTATCTGTGTGCGTTAAGTATGTGTTGTGTGCGGATCGCAGAAAACCATAGAAGCTGGTAATTTATACGGTCCACCCTGCGGGATAAGGTTAATGCTCAGCCAGCCAAGGAGTGTGTGCCAAACTGACTGCGAAAGCTAGTCGGAAAGCAGGGTGAACTGCATTGGTAAACTCCACTCCCTCCTCATGATGGCGCGATGGCCCTAACCATGATGTGGCTTTTGTTGCATATAGGACAGCGGGGCTCTGGTCATGACGCCATCAGGACATGACAGATTCTCGGTTGCCAACTGGGTCTGCTACAAAATACCATACGGGCCCGATGATGACACTTAAACATGATTAGGTTTAGACGTAGTACACTACTCATAAGGTTGCTGAAAACTCTTGGATAGCCCATGACCGGTTTCGCCCTTCCTGGGGCTCATCAGGTAGGCGCAGTCCCCGAATTTCCATCAACCTTATGTTCTACTTGAACCCAAATTGCACGAAATTAGCGAAATACACTCATTTGCAAAGCAATTTGGCTTTGCGGGAGACTCACCTGGAACCCAGCTGAATCTCTCGTTTACGATGTTTTTAAGCAACTGACTGTGCTGCACCAGGCCGCCTCATTTTTCAGTTGGTACGACATTCGAGATATCGCGGAAACTCGGGGAATGCGCCTACCTGATGAGTCCCAAGAAGGGCGAAACCGGTCGTGGGCTGTCGAAGAGTTTTCAGCAACCTTGTGAGTAGTTTCCTTCATGAAAATATACTGCGATATCTCGAATATCGTACCAACTGAAACATGAGGCGGCCTGTGTGCAGCACATTCAGTTGAAGAACATCATAAACGAGAGANGCGGTCTTGTGCAGCACAGTCAGTTGCTTAAAAATATCACAAACGAGAGATTCAGCTGGGTTCCAGGTGAGTCTCCCGCCAAACCAAATTGGTACGCAGATGAGTGTATTTCGCTGATGATTAGGTTTACCCTACTATAAACGAACCATGCAACGGTCACCGGCAGCCATGGAATCCTGTTAACCTGAGAGTACAAGGGCGGGAGGAGGGGACGCAAAGAAACGCCAGACCTGACGGAAGGATGACATAGACCCAATATCTAGTGGTCGTTCCGACAATTCGGCTCTGTACCCACCCACCACCTGCTGTCTACACTTCGGTTAGAGATGCACTCTCGAACAACTTCCGAGTGGAGCTGAAGATGTCGCTCATACATGAAGTCCCATGTTTTTCCGTGATTGTATCCCAGACACAAGGTCCTCTTAGCGTTAAGGCATCTCAGGTAAGTGACAGTTCTGGTGGTGGCTCAGCTTTCGCGATGAAAAATAAGCAGCTGGGTCTCCCTCATCCTTCCGTAAAAGGAGGACGACAGTGCAAATAGGCTACTAGAACATCTATATCTCCTCAACGTGGGAAGCTAGAGTCTCGTTATATGAAGGCTCCGACTTAACTAAACTGCATTTAACTGCCTTTGACTACCAAGTTGACATTGCCTGTCCTTCAGAGGCACGGATTGCTGGTTTCGGTTGACAGCGCAAAAAGATCCCAGGGATGGAACGCTGCAACGTGCGGGTCTCGTCCTTATTAAAAGCACCATGTTCTCTTCGGAGTTAGACTTAAGAGCCAGGAATGTAACAGATTGTTTCGAAGGTTCTCCGGCGAAACTGACCGCCATTGGACCTCTTCGTCAAAGGCATTTTTTTCGATGAGCCAAAAGTATGGTCAACCATACGTCTAGTTGCGATATCCTGATACTTTCCGGTGATCTGTAAAGCGAAGACTGGAGCTTCAGATTACCGCACACTTGGTAAGTTCGGCTGCGAGTGGTGAAAATGGTGATCGATTGATCAACACCGCCGCCTTCAATCGACTCGTGATTCCTAACAAAAGTCTTCAACACCCGGGGAGGCATCAACCGGCCAACGACGGCCGCACTACTTCCTTCTGGCAGCCTCATGAGAATCGTCTGTTGAAGACTGTAGGTCCTTGCGTAAAGCAGAATAAATGCGGTTCAGACCACACCTGTGTACGCAGACAGTTCAAAATCCAACTTACTCCTCGGGACAAACAATAAGAACATATCAACGTAACTCACCTTGAAGATCCAGAAGAGCATCTCCAACTCTCGCACGCGATCACCATCCAGATCACCATCAAGTGACCACTTCCTCGAGTTCAATTAATCTACATCTAGAGCTATTCAAACAACAGGTTGCCACATCCAATCTCGGATTTAAATCGTGACGTCACAAAGACTGGACCTCCGAAAGAACCATTCATCTCCCTCAGCAAGCTCCCAACTATGTACGGTTGACGCTTCTAATTTCCGTAGCTTACGCCGCCAGGCCAATTTCTCAGACCGAGAACATCCTATGGACTATTGTTCAGAAACGGCGTCTAGCATAGACGGTTCTAAGTGACGGTGACTACTCACAACTTTTCTGGTTGATCCGTCGAGCTTCAGGCTAAGTCAATGAAATAAATAACGATCAACCCAGTAACGGACTATGAGAAGAAGCTAACAAGGTGGATCGAACGTTTCGGCTCACCACTCTAATGACATAATACCCGGCACACACATCACAAACTGAAAGTCGTATACCATTAATGAAGACGCCCCTAGCTGAGGCCTATAAGCCAAACTGATGAGACCAATAAGGAACAAAAGTTCCCAGGTAAAGATGGTAACTCGGTGGTCATCTATAAAAGCCTGCTGGCCGGTAGTCCTTGAGCCCCCTTCATAAGCAATTCTACTCAAAAAGGACGTCGAAGTGTCCGCAACGGATCGGAGTACTTCTGTACTACTGGCGGCGCCCGAAAAAGGCGATAGAATGGTTTGTGCGAACCACAAAAGTATCAGCCTGATAGATATCGCAGGCAAAAGCTTTGCAATAATACTAATGTGCGGCCTTAGATGTTACAGAAGCTAGAGAGTTTCACCAAAACCGAAACAGGGAGATATCCGTTCAGGAACAAGCTGCGTCGACAAACTTATCGACGCTACACCGTGTTACGGAACACCGCCACAAGGGCCAGCAATCAACCACCGTTTGCTTCATTGAGCTCAGTACAGCATTTGACTAAGTCAAAAACTAATGCCTCTCTTCTGTCTAGAAAGCCGTCAACATGTCAGACGAGCTGATGAATCTCGCCAAATCCTGTTACACTAACACGAAAGCCCGCATTCGCGTCCTCTCTCAACTAGGTGTTCAGTAAGGACACTCTTTTTGCCAATGCTTTTTAGCATCACGATCGACTGAACAATGTTGCATGCTATCAGCGGCGTCCCTGAAGTACCAATACGCCGATGATATTGCAGTCCTGAGCAAAGATCGAACAGAACTGCAGACTGCCACTCATCAAATCGAAATATTCATCCAGCCGACACATTCTTCTCCCGAAGGCTGCCGCAGACTACAGATTACTATGCTACTCATTACAAAAAAAGTAGTTCGAGATACAAACGAAAACAACGGGTGTAAAGCAGGCCATTGGGAGGGGTCAAAGGTTTTCTTTCTGAGCGTGATACGCACAGGATATTCGTGTGAAAGTGAGGAAGCCAGTGGGACCAAAGAGCAAGACTCACGTTCGACGGACAAGAACGACATCCTAAATTTTTCAGAGATCAGTTAATCCAAGGATGATATAAAGACTATTTTAGCTCATCAATTGCCATCAGCATTATTGATGGCACTGAGAGCAACATCAATGTGGAACATCGCTGCTTTCCTACCACATAACCATAGCGATTCATCCAAATGAAGCTTTAAAATGAATATAAAAATGTGAAACTGGCTCAAGGCGAACCTTACAAGCGTATGTACTTCCGAAAAACCACACAGGAAATCGTGGACAAGGAAGCGACGCGTCGTATGTGCGCTATAGTGTGGCTGACCTTCGAATACTTCTAAACATTGGTTCAGTCTGGACAGAAGCTGACAAGTGTAAATGATAGCGATTCGTAAGACGACTGCCTATGGCAAGCAAATCAACGAAGCCGAAACTGTACACAATCTTCTTCATTCCCTTCTACAAAGTCACACTCAACCGAACAATTCTTTTGCATCACCCCGAATTCGGCACCGGAAACAATGCTATCTTAGCATGCGTAAAACATGGCTGAATCACTGCACTCTCTGGAACTTTATTGCCACACGGTCAAGAGGAGTCCACGAATAATGGACTCCTAGGGTGAGTAGTTTCGAAGTTTATGGAGCTTATATCCAGGTCACTGTCGATTGAACAATCCTCCACCCGTTTTGGTACGATCATTCTAAAATCGCCACACCAAAGGGAGGAGGCTATGGACCATTACTACAGCGCAATGGAAGTACATACGGTTGACGGCTTCGCGATCTGGACTCCGCACCTATGACAGTTAAGGTAAGTAGTCACTTAGATAGATTCAGCCATGGACCATGTACGTCGATCACTAGAAAATGATAGGGCGAGGGTGATATAGCCAAGCATTGGAGGCGATGACATAATCAGATACTCGTATTCAATCGGTCTAGTTATCTAAGGGAACGGGAAACTGGACAATTGCGCATTGAAGGCGACAGCTTTGATGCACGAGCGCCATGAGCGCGATTGGGCCATGCCTGCCAGTGTCAATAACCATTGGTGAGTTTAGTCCCGAGATCCAACTCCAGGGAGGAAACAGTTGTCGACCCGACTGGGTTGACTGATTAGTGTTTTTATACTTGTTTCCAGGCCATAGGCTGTCCGCCTCTCGGTCGCTTCCACTCAGCACAGAGGTGGGCAAAGCCAACTCTGCGAGTTGGACGGTCCTCTGATGCACGAAATACATGTCCAAACCAGCGTAATCCATGTGTGAGTAGCTCGTCCACCGTTGCAAAATTGCTACCTGAGACCATATGGTGTACTTTACCAATGCTAGTCCGATGTTCTCACCAGAGAAGGTCAACACTTTGGAAACAACGATGGTCAAACGCCGTTTTCGTACACCCTCTACGCACAGAGGCCAGGTTTCTGATCCACAAAGTAGTATGGACTGCACTACCGCAGTGCACTTTCTGACTAACTGACTTCACGATGGCGCCAATGCCGTCAGAAGTTGACAAAAGGTGGCCTGATCATCCCGATTCGAGTACTCTCACCTCCAGTCAGTCTACCGGAACACATGATAAATAAATAAATAAATAAAATAAAATAAATTTATCTACCACGTCGATTGGCTGATCCACAAACATGATGTTTGAGCCCATCCAACCTTGTAGCAGCACTTTACGCTTTCCATGCGTGAAGCGCATTCCAAACAGTGCGTTAGGGTTATTTAAAATGAATTACACCACTGAAGGACCTGAACCAAGAAGAGCAACATCGTTATCATATTCAATGCCTGTGAGCAAACGTCCACGGACCAGTTCGATCCCCGAAGGCAGGTAGAGTAGTTTCAAGCAGCATGTCAATGACAAACCTGAAGGCGACTGGTAAGAGAGGGCAGTCTTACCTTACACCACTATATAAAACAAGAAATAATGGTTCAGCTATAACAACCTTTCGGTGCCTGGGTACAATTTTGCCCAAAGGAAACACGAGGACTGAGATACTGCCCAAGCCTAGACAGAAGCAGTCAAGATCCCCATGTTAAGTTCGAACCACGGACCTTCCGGTCAGTAAGTTCACACCTTAACCACTGAGCTATCTCGAGATCAATGGTGAACTCAGGCGACAGCTTGCTGTATACTCGTACGCGCCCAAGCGTACACAGTGCGCTCAAAAGGGATAGAAATCTAGAAGACACAATCACTATCAACAACAGGACATTAGTGTTCAACACTGAGGCTTCGCTGCCATACTATTTAGAAAACACACTGATCACCAGGTACCGCCACAGTTTCTGACAACCTACAGAGTCAAAAGCGGCCTTCACATCGAGAAAAACAACCAACTTCGGACGTCTGGCACTGCTCAAAAAACTGTGTCAAGATGTAGTCGATGCATCATCCGCCAGGCAAAACCCAGCCTGATTCTCACGAATGTGCCGCCATACAGTCGATCAACCTGTGCAAAATAATGCCAGAGAGTATCAGCCATGGCTACCACGCTGATGCCACGATGGTTTTCGAACAACGCCCTTGTGCGCTTTTTGAATGTTAGAACCACGGTTGAAGCGTTCTGTTCCATTCTGTTTTCGTCCCAAATCTTCCGTAGTGGGTCGTCATACTGCTCACCAGAGCTTTGCCAGGTTCTTCGAATATAGCAGGCAATCCAGCCGGCTGTCCTATCCCATTGCAGGAATGATACATCGCGCTGGATTTCTGTTGCCAATGGCAGGCTGATGTCGGCGTTCCATTTAGGCTCGTTGGATCTCTCCAGAGGTTGTTTTAGAGACCAGCTAAACTGTTCCCCAAAGTGTTCAGCCCATCGCTCAAGATGACGATTCTGCGAACGAATTACCGTTCCATCTTCTTTGCAAATTGTTTCGCTGAAACTTGTCTACTTTTGGCCAATTGATCGGGTCAGCGGAAATGAGGCGCGGCTGTCGCCTGCAGCGAAAGCCTTCTCCATCTAGTGTGCCTTCGCAGTCCACCAGCATTTTCCGTCAATTTCAAGTTGATTATCCGGTGTTTGAAGGATCTACGTGCGCCATCGTAGTCGCTAGTTGCTGGCATGTTTTTTTTTCTGGCAGCAATAAGATCTGCTGATGTTGACGATATTCAGTGTTCATTCAGTCGAGTGGGACAGTTTGCACAGAAAACTCTGCAGGATGAGAGCACATATAATTTCACTCCCTTCCATTAATTCTCCAAACGGCCTTCGTCATCAGCGTGACCGTGAGTTTTCAATGGCCTTCCAGCCATATCAGCTCGAGGCAACTGTGCAACGACTAATCAACAAGAGCACGTTGAACGACCCTAAATCATCAAGTGAACATAATCAACAATTGAATACATCCGCATCTTGATCAGTGCAATTAGCTTGTCCGGCTAACGGAGTTCGAAGAATATACAGTGGTTTCGAATTCCAATAAGAACGAAACCGGAGTCACTATTCCCTCCCTTGGGATGAACCAAGCAAAATAATCACGCCTGGGCAGGAAAGCTGTTCAGACGAGAGTAAGGTGGATAAAATCTTTTGGAGTGTTTCAACCTAGGCACGATGACTAACGCAATTCACCGGAGACTCTGGCTCAGGAGCACGGTCAAAAAACAGCAGTGAAATAGCTATGTACAACCCCGAAACTGGATGAGCCAGGAGTCCTTGTTTAACAGAACTGATCTACTGATCAAACTACATAAATGCTATACGGGTATATTTTCATACAAAGTAATGAAGTACAAAAGACGCTGTGTATCGATAAAGCCGCATGTTTCCGACTGTGGCCGTCATTATGGACGTTGACTCGAACAGTGGGTTGTACTGGTGCCGAATAGCAGCACACACCGACGGATCGGGTAGAGTACCAGTAGGCCGGAGGCTCCAGCTATCAGGGTGACAAAATACAAGCCAAAACTGTCGACTGGGGATAACAGTAAACAACAGCTGACAGCAAGTCCAGCTGTTAGCATAATGAAACAAAAATCCCCACGCTACACACATCTTGGATTGTTCTTTACTGAGAATAAATGAGAAGCACGGTAAAACAATTGGCCATTATCTGTACCATGAACCCGGTTAAGATCGTTTAACAGAGGCTATTACTGCATGGCGGTGAATTGGTAACAAGGGTCACCAAAGCGCCAAAATCTCGATCACAGAAACAACCGTAAGTGCAACTGAATAAAAAAAATCCAACCCAACAATCTTTGACTATCCGAATACGGTAACCAAAGTATAGTTAGCCCTACCAAAGCCACAACTGGTAGTAATGAAAGAGTAGACTTACTGTCTCAGCTGAAGTCGTCTGAGTTGGAATTCATGTGAATTCTGCGAGGAAAGAACCTTGTTTAACAACGTCACTGAACGACCTCCACGAAGTTGAGTCACATTTTCCTTCGACAGCTCCCATTCGAAAGATTCTGTGTCTAGTTCCATGCGAACTAGCACAGAAGTATGTGCAAAGCTGTGCGGGCACTCGGAAGTACAGTCTAAAATGATTTGAAAAGAGTGGTGATGAAGGCTGTGCGACGGTAGCCGCCACTGTTTCAAATAGAGTACATTGTGAAAAAGGTTGCGCTGGAAGAACAGCGCTTCGTTAGTCAGCAACCTAAGTCACGCAACAGTACTAAACGATAGCGAGTAACACGCCGCCAAACTCGGTCTCGATGGTACTCTCCACATTTTAGAAACACTAACCAAACGTCCGTAGTAGGAGACGCCAGTGTCACAACGGTGCCGACGTCCTCGCATAATACCAAAAGGTTCAGCAAAAGACCAAGAAAGAATACGCATGCAGGAGTCCGAAAAGCATTTCCACTACTGAAGGACGCCTTGTCATGTAGGCGTCCAAAGCGAAATCTGGCTCTATCAGGCCCCTGTCTGTCCCGTAATTTCTGAGGGCACGAGATCCGGTCGATACGGTGCAAGGATGCTCCCGCGGCACACTCTGTTCGCTATTCCAAACGAAAGAAGGGGAAATCGCTGGGTGAAAAAATAATTTCACGAAGAAACATGGATGAGTTCGCTGTACGCTTATCCTGTCCGATGGTGCACAGTTCTCGGCTGCGGTCCGAAGGACGACGACTGTGGCTGGTTGAAAACTAAAGGAAATTGCCCGGAGTCGCTCCCAGTAGCACCGGCGTTGTTGGGTGCTGTCGGATAGTACAAACTATGCGCAAGAATGACGCTGCTCGATAAATCTACTTGCAATTTATCGTGAGAAGTTTGCTGTGACCCTGCAATCCTAGATGCTGCAACCTAGCACATGCACCACATTGAAGAGCTACTCCTTCCTCTACGACATCACCGTCGCATTCGGCACACTTAACTTCCTCGCCAGTGGAGGCTGACGTTCTCCTCGTTGTTTGCGTGGTAAATCCGGTTGACCAGCCCGCATAGTAAGCTATTTTGCATGGATGGCTCAGTGGGTAGAGCGCGAAGTTACTGACCGGATGGTCCGTGATTCGAAGCCAACATCTGCACCTCGACTTCTCCTGTCTAGGCTTCGGTAACTTGGCAGTATCCCAGCCCTCGTGCTTCCCTCGCGTGGTATGACAGCTAGGCACCGAAAGCGTGTTGCAGCTGAACGATTATTCCATCACAAAGAGAGTGGACTTTACCATGGTACTCGCATAGTCTCTCATGCCAAGTTTGTCGATGGTTAGAGGTCTGACGAACAGTCTTCTTGTCCTTCAGGTTGTGGGTTGGAACATGTGTGGCGATGTGTTCCGTAGAAATGGTAATGTACATGCATTTCCAGCCAGACACCGCTGCATTGCAGTCAGGCTTTTGAGCCGAAGGCTTTGGTTGAGGACCCTAATCGTCCTCCTGTCTAGGTGTGAGCGCTCTGGCAGTATCCCAGCCGACTTTAAACCATGAATTGCACGTATACATATAAACTCATACCACATCGGCCGTCGCGTGGTGCCACCAACCGGGTCGCCTTACTTGCTGTATACAGCTGGGCAGATAAACAAAAACAGGCTACTACTGACGCCTCCCTTCTTTCTCTTTCACATACTTTTTCTTCCCTCTCTCCCCACCCCACCAATAACTCCCTCCTTGTAGACCCAGCAATTAGGACTGATGACTCCGTTCGTCATACAACGGTTTTGCTAGCAACATCTGCGCATCATCCAGCGCCGAAGTCCTCAGGCATCCCGAAATCAATCTTCAAGCCTCGACGCCCAGTCTATCTAACCACCTTCAATGTCCGCACTCTGAAGCAAGCAGGTCAACAAGCTGCTCTTGCACTCAAACTGGACTCGCTTGGCATTGATGTGTGCTGTGTCTCAGAAACAAGAATTCAAGATGCAAGCACAGTGGTTGAGCTAACCG
>SJOL01011346.1:62650-79044 GCA_004794785.1 Opisthorchis felineus | reverse complement strand
GTGATCACTAGAAGCAAATCGAAGTTGATTTTGCTTAAACAACGGGGTTTTCGAAGTTACGAATTTTACGGAGAGTTGGTCCAATCGGGTTGCACGTTTCGGTAGAAAGTTGCTTACGGCATTTCGTTTCAGCGACAGAACTTCCAAGGTCACCGAACTCGCCTGCTATTACCAGTTTACGAGATAAATCAGGTAGAATATCTCAAAACATTTTGGTGTTCCGCGGTGTTCTTCAAGTAGGAGAAAATATCTACCGAAAATCTTATGTGAATTCCACCCAGGTGGATAGCTGAATAACGTTTGCATGAGCTATGCTCTTTAGACGTAACAAAATAAATGAGTTTGTTCACCAAACTTCGGCACAACACTGATTTTTGTGAAGGTCGCCTTGCTTTCATTATAAGGATCGGGGACAACTTGATGCATTGTGCGGTACTGATAAGAACATGCATCTCTGCGAATGATCTCCATTCTCAGATATACGTAAAAAGTCGGGAAATATGGCAGCATTTTCAGATATCTGCATGTAGGTTTCCAACATACCGGTGAGAATCTTTCCAATCGGAAAGCCCGACGTCACTACGCTCGGTTACGTCACAAAGCGCAACAACTATTGCTGTCTATCAAGATAACCGTAAGCGCTGTCGCTCACCTCGGCCACTTGCCGTAACCATTGAGCCCGTGTCTATATGCGACACTGAATAGGGCCTAAACTATGTATGATAGTCTAATACAACGCCGACGACGGCCCTTCATCAACACAATCCTATGTGTTACCACTCACCACGTATACTTATCGTAAATGCTGGAGCCCCTGCCTGTGTTCGACGCGAAGTTAATTACTCCACCATGCATCAGCCTAATCCAACGACTAATAAAAGACTTTTCTGGCCCTAACTATATGCGTTTTCGCTCCGCCATGGCCGCGCTGAAAATTGAAAAAATGACCATTGGCCAGGTGTTTTTATTTATTTAACCGGCAGATACAGCCGTGATGAGTAGTCTGTCCGCTTCGTTCTCCGCAAACCAATTTCACTCGACGATGAATCTAGAACCAAAATGGTTATTCCATTTAATCTCGTTTATATCCTTGGTAAAATTGTTCAAAAGTCTCACTGTTATAAAGGCAAACTTACTGCTTGCTCAGTAATTCCCATTGTCGATAATGAAGGGTACGATTGTACACTGATATTGCGATGTCAAGATTCAGTGACAATAAGCACTTTTGGACGCGGCAGAGTTAACGCTTAAGAGAAGCGTACGGAAGGCAGTCATAAGAGCAAGTGGTATAGAATCGATCCCAGAAAACTCAAGGTACTCGTGCCTCTTCACCTTGAACGCAGCCATAGGAACCATCTGCTGAGTGGACTGGTACTTTTTGTCAAATCTGCTACTTTAGATCACTTAATCCTAACTTCACTCAGCTTCTCCTTCCCGACACTGATTACCTGTGGCTTAATAGAGGCAGCAGCTTCTTTGTCCTTATCATAACTTTTAACCATCCCGTAGTTTACCGCGGTAACACTCCTAAGAAATAGGGGCTCCGTCCTGGAATGCTGATAATCAGCTCTCATGCTTGCGTCTATAAAGTGACTTGTGTTCTTCACCATCCGGTTATAGATAAAAAAGGTTCAATACCGAACATACAACAAGTTGGAAGCCGCCTGCTATTTCAGGCTACCCTGTGGCGCTTTTTCACTTTTGTCGTATGGTTTTAGGCCCCATGTAACTAATGGTTCATGCATAAGTATTGCCGCCCTTCGTTTCCAGAAGAATGCCTACACTAACCGAATGCATGAGCTACTAAGACAAACATTCATTATAATATCTAATCCTCTAGTCATGATGACGATCTAACTAGGGACTGCAAGGTTTACTACATTCCATTGTCCCAGGAGCAAATATGCTTCAATCCACATTCGAGTACCTACATCACCAAAATTCCGTCATTTTAGGCTTCATTCTGCAAGCGGGTGATGGACCCGGACTCCCAATAATCCATCCTCTAAATGTGCTTTGCCTGCCCATTTACATTCGCCCTACCTGACTGACCTTTTCAGTCACCACCCAGACTTAAACATCCGCCAAGTCTTTCCGTACCATGTCCACCCCTGCCGCACCTCCAGTTCCCGACGATGCGAAAGACTGCATAGTTTACTGCTCTCCACTCAACTGCATGCTCAATTTCGAGTGACCATCCCTACTCATGCTAATCCCAATACTCCACCCTCTGCGGCTGAGGAAACAGAAAACCAAACAGGAAGCATCTCTTGTTGAACATCTGTTCTGCTGGCTCAAGTTTGCCCTAGTTATAGCATATATCCCTGAAACTCATCCTACGAAACCAAACAATTAAACATCGTGAAGTGGAAAATCCTATCTCGTGTGAGTTAACAGAGACTGGTTAAATGCACGTGACACCACTTCTGCGACGCAGTTCGTTTTGCGGAGACTCTACGCTTACCCCAGGCTGAAACCGCGCCATGCCGATGTCGCCTCATCGCACAAACAACACAACCATGTGCCTCACGTTTTTCTCCAACCTCTTGTTCAAGCATGCTCCAAACTGATAAATCATCTAGACTCATTCAACTTCCAGGATTAGATAGCACCTCTTTCCGAGCGGCATGTAATATCAGAAGGCCATCCATATCCCCAGTCGGTATGCTACTGTTCTCTGTAACTCCCGATTGGTAAACTATCTTTCCCTGCAGCTTCCTCGTCCACTTCCTGTATGAGCACAACCGAACCGTTCCAAAATCCGTCTCCGATGGCGTTCTTACCCCCATTTTCTCCCCAGCAGGCTCCAGTAGTCAATAACCCTACCTCTCCAGATATTTACAAGCTAGCCACCCCCTCAACATGATCTCGTTACGCACGCCTCCACCGCGATTTTGGGAACCGTCTACTCGCAACTGTCAGCACTGTATAGTTTCAGAGACGATTTGACAACTAACTCTGGTGTTAGTTGAGCAAAGCTTATCTAGCACACGCCCCCAATATTCATATACGAACAGGCCCGTTCACGTTGACCGCATACCACCATTCCCTGTTATCTCTTTTTGAACGTCGATTGTCGTTTTTGAACTTGGGCAGTAATGCCTCAACACAGTAGTTAAAAATTTTGACCAGAGTGCGCCCTCGATGGGCCCAAGAATTTTTAATTACACGTTACAAATTTGTAGACGCCATCCACTGCCAGTGAGCCCCTAAGATCATTTACTCGCAGAAGCCATGTCGCTAAAGCGCACAATACGGCCCTGATTGCAACCCACCGCATGGGACCATTGGAACCTGGTGCCTTTTTGATACCGCATGTGAGCGAATTCGCAAAAGTTAATTCAATCCCTCGAGCTTCGTGCAACGACCACAGTATGCACACTTCCACTACAGCTTTTATAACTACTGAGGGATGCGAAACTCCCTCAAACCCGCAGAGCTTCCACTGAAGACTGCGCTCTCCGAAGCGTGGCTCTTCACTTATTTAGAAGTACATGCCGGAAGATGCATGACGGCGGCCGGTTGATACAAGAATGCTTGTATACTGCGGTCAAGTGGAGCATTTTTTAGATTTCTGCCACCTGGGCAGTCGGTACTTGTTCAACCTAGTGGCCTTTAACTTGGAGAAAGACACCATTCAACGATGATAACCTTTTCAAAAAATTGCCCGCAGAGAATATGGTGATGAGCAAATGATCAGTTTGACCACGACGCAACTAGTCTCTGCGTCTCGTAGTCTAGGCCGTTTGGTAAGAACGCATAAAGAAGGTTCCATAGAACAGCAGGCAGCGTTTAGGCCGGAAAGGTCTGTATAGACCACACCTTAACAATCCGTCAAACGTAGGACCAATGCCAAGCTAACAGGCACTCCACACTCTTGGTATTCCTTGACTTCATGGGCGCATTCAATCCCATCGACTGGTTGGTTCTCCTCAACGCGCTTGCTCCAAGGAGTGTACCGCAGTATTTCGTGAATATTGTGCGCATACATTTGTGTGTACGTAGGTATACATGGAGATCTCCAAAACTTCCCACAAGAAGTGGTGCCCGACAAGCAGGCTTACTCTCTACATTTGTGTTTACTAAGGTCACTGGTGTGGTACTGGGGACGGTATGCCTGACGGCATGTCACCCACCAGTTGGGAATAAACATTATTATTTTTAACACCGGATGATGATTACAGCTATCCTAGGGAGGATCTTATTGACCTGGAATATGCAGACGACATTTTTATCACTTTTAAGGAGTTGCAAGGTACATAAGCAACAATGGAAATTCTAACCAAAGACAGCCAGTCTTCTGGCATGCCTTTTGTGTCCACAGAGTGCAAACTCGCTGCAGGGCGTACAGTCTTTGAACATTCTTTTGATAATCCTGAGTGTCTGTGGATGTTGTGAGGCGCTTTATGTGAATCAAGGATGCTGCATCAGCTCTGACGGTTGCGTGAGAGACGACGTCGACGCACGAATCTTGTAGGCTACAAGTACTTTTGCCAATTTGCACTATTTGTGTCGTCAAAAAGTCGTTTCAGTGGATCTTAAAGAGCGCATGTGTAAAACGTCTATGTGGGTTACATTGCCCTACGGCTGCGAGGCTCGGGCACGAAGGGCGCAGGATCTGAGTCATCTTCATTTTATGACCGCCGGTGTCTCATATCCACAGCTGGTATCGGGTGAATCCGGCGAGAATCAACAGGCCTTGTTATCCGAGCGTACAGAGGCTATCTGTAAGCTACTTACGACGAACGTACCCAAACGAACCCCGGTAAAATTATAGGGCAGTTGGACTGATGAGCGAGTCAGCAACGGAGAAGTACAACTTTAGGTAAACCAGAGTCTCCGTGCTTCAGCGATCCCACATCGCCAGCTGGTCAGGTAAGATGAATTGGACGCAAGCCCCACAGACGCATCTACACCCGTACTGCATCTATGCAGCCAGTCTATCGATGAAAAACAATACTATCGGTCCTGGACAGCTACCGGTAGATATAATCGTATAGTATAGGAGGATGGAAAACTTAAACGTCAAAAAGTTGACAGATGTCACTGGCAAATCATTTTTAATTTAAAGCAAGTGGTCGCCATAATGTCATCATGCCAATGACGAATGGCGGCTCCAAACGGCCACAGCGACATAGTCCGCCGATCTCGCTTTTTCTGATCAACTTCAGATTAACGCCCTCAAACTAGGCAGCAGTTTTAGTACCGATTTGTTATAATTCAGTTCAGGTTTCCGGTACTTTAACTATAGTGGCAGGCAAATCAGATGAATTTCCAGTCACTGGAGGCTTTTGCAGGACGAGTGGATATTGCTTGTGAATTTAACGGCCCCCAGATCTCTCAGTTAGATTCTGGTGGTGTCGGATAGAAGTGATGATGTCCCTCACTCCCACTGGTTGATGTTCTAACGGAGTGTGCTATCCCGCTTTAAGAAAAGAAACTGTGCAATAGGGGTTGCCACACCAGTGGCATGTGGCAACCACTGAGCGAAATAACGCTCGCGCATTGCGCTTTATTCTATCCTGGATGTGTCAAGGAATGTTGCGACACCGCGTGGGACGTGTGCGAATGAAATCAAAGGTGAATGTTGTTTGGGCGCTTGTGGAAAATGACTAATCTCAAAGCGGCGATTTCGAATGCGGCTGTCATTTTTTGTTTCTTTAAAGTTTTGAAACCTTTTGGGGCCAAGATCAACATTCATAAGGAATTCACCCGCTTGGATGAAGATATTTTGTCTCTTTGGACCAGGTACTTGGCGAACGGGCGGAGTGAAATATTCCAAGGTCTATGCTACCAGTAACACAAGCTATAACATAGAACACTGGTTGTACATCCATGGGCACCGGATGTTCAACCCAGTTACCTGTGCGAAATATCCTGGGAACAAAAGAACTAAACAGTTCGAGTCAGTTGGTAGGTTATTAGATTGAAACCGAATCATCCTCATTACTCATCTGTGTTCGCAAGTAAGCAACTCAAAGCTTAATACGCTTATTTCTTATTGTTCCACTGCTGCGTGGCCAAACGGGAGGCGGAACTACACCTTATTTGGGGTGTTTTGGTGAGCTGGCGTCAAGGAGAGTACGTGGCCACGACAGAGTTGAGTTGGTTTCGCTTACCGATATGTATCCAAGTTTCAGTGACGGCAATGGGCTTCAGGTTAAGAAGACAATGAAATGATTGTGTTTCGTTACAACTACCTGATAAATGACATGTAGTCGTATGGTCTTTCCTGCTGAACACTACGGACAGTAGCTGCTTCAGCTGGTTGAGTCTAATAGGTGGCTCTTGCCACTGATGACGGTAAACATTTAGCTGAGATTGGGGGGCCAGTCCAAGCCACCCCAAAAGCCAAGTCGTCTGAACTGAACACTGCCCCGCCATATCTGTCGTAAGATTCATCTCCTGGTCAATGTGGTGCGGCAGTTGAAACCAGTATACACCTAAAGGCAAGGCAGGCGAACAAGGTTCTTGTTGCTATTCTCTTCCTGGGCATTGCTGATCCATTTCCATTCATTCTTATCTTTGAACAAAAATGTCGGATGCAGGTTCAACGCCTGTGTTGCAAGTGCTAATGCTCAAGTTATATTTTTAAACCGTTGGCCTCACAATCGTCAGTAACACAAGCGTCTTGGCAGCGGCATAATAATGGCCAGTTAAGCAAAGACATGGGGGTGGGCTAGCTTCACGTTTGACGAGTTAAGCCCCATTTTGGAGCAGCAGGTGGCTTTAACGCCTCGTCAGTAACAGTCTTAAGGCCTATCAAGGGTTGCCGAACTCATCAGTGACCTCCTTGAGATAAACCAGGAAGAACGATCTCTTTTCTAGTTCACAACTTTGTAATACTGACCGTTCCAGTGTGCGCTCTATCAGCTCGTATTAGCTTGCTAGTATTGCCTCATCAATGTTTAGGCGTGTAAGATCCCTCTGTGCAAAAGAAAATGGTCGGACAGCGGCCCAACTTGAAGTAAACAACAAACTTCGAGTTAGTGGATATCCACCTAATTTGGTTAGGCATCAGTTGCAAAGAGTGTTGGTACCGGTAGCAAAATTCAACGGAAAACGGATTGGGACTGCTTTTATTCCACATTAACTAGGAACATCGGAGGCCGTTCAAGAGATTCTAAAGATGGCTAACATAAGGGGAAACACTCTGCGCTATGCACTGGTGCAATTGAAGGATTACCTTCCTGCAAACTGAACCAAAGACTGTGTCTACAAAATTAAGTGTAACGACTGCACCAAGGTCTATATATGACAGGCGGCCAGGGAACTTCGAACGAGATCCAGAGAGCACAGGAGGGAAATAAACAGGCCGTCGAGAAACTAACACGAATACAGAGCATTACTGAGAGACTCGGCAAATACGGAACATGCACTGGGCACGGGACAAAAAAGAGATTTAGAAAATGTTGAGGTCATGAGTCGAGGACTGCGGTCCACTCCAAAGACTGATCGCCGGGACAGTGGAAATCGCCAAACGTCCCGATGTCATTGGAATAGAAGGCGTGGAACTGGTAAGCGCGTGCAGAATTGTTTTGGATAAATCGGACTGAAAAATGTTGGTGTGCGGTTATCAGAAGGAGTAGGCATGATACGAATTCCACTTAACTTCACCAACCTGCCCTCCTCCCAACTAAACTGTCGCAACACTTACAAGCTCACAAGGGTCAACGAAATCTGCCAGTATCACCAGCTGTGCATCATCTATTGAAGCATCTTGAAGTGGAAAATTAAGGAACCGAACCAGATCGGAACTGATTCGAAACCTTCCCAACCCATCAACGCAAGACTTTGGCAACCACACTAATCGACAAGAGCCGTTAATTGAGACGCCACACAGATCTAGTGAGCTAATATGAAGATCTCTTACTGAGTGGTTTTCCGTCTGTCTTAAAAGCTGGCCAACTAGGTGACACGCTCACTGGACCTTGTGTCAAGAGCGAACGGTTCCTCAAATAGAAAACTACCGGTTGTTTATCAAGCTGTCCTGAACCACGTCTTTTTAAGTTTACCTGATTTGGCCGCAGCGGATTATCTCACGCACGCAGAAGCTAGAAGTCAGCTGAGTAACCAGTGGCGCTTCCCCTTTTTGTTGAACACAGAAAAGGCCTCACGGAGTGGAGCTGACACATACCATGAAGTATCTTCGGGCAAACATGAACATATATAGCGCCCCCTGACGCAACGTTGAGGCCTGAAGTTTGTAAGGTTCGCTCCATGACCGGCTGTTTTGTCCTGTAGGATGTTTGTTACATCCTATTCCAGAAAATATTGCGTTGTAAGCACAGAAAAAGGCAGAATAAAAGAAGGCAGCACTAGCTCGCAAAATTGCATCTTATCGCTCTCTAAAGAAAACACCTCCGGAGATATCTGCTTTAGACTGCCTTACCTGACCAGCTTTTGCGTCTGTATTTCGCCAGGTATAATCGATTCACGCAACTTATCCTGATCTGTGTTTACGGTCGCTTGGTCCCTTGAAAAGTTCCTGTTGCTTTGACCTGAATTCAAACTTCCGATACAGGATCATTACTGCGCTGGCACCACAATTTTTCTGGTTTGATAAAAATTAGACACTTTCCTTTTTTAGGTTGGTTTTTTGCGATTCTCATAACGTGTCAGGCGCCGGTTTTAATTCCAAATGTCGTCATTTTTGTAAGTTTTATGCTGTGGCATTAATTTATCGCATCATGTACAGCACGCCACTTCACGGCACACATATACGCGCTCTGTGGTGTACGAAGTTTGCGTTTTTCACCCCACATATATTTTTGAAATGAACATTTTTATTTTTAATACTGTATCAGGATTTATACACGCCTGTCGGTGGCGCTACCACCACTATCCATTAAACGAGCTTCAAATGCTGCGGATTCCATGAATGAGAGGCAGCTTGCTTGCTCCTCACTATGATATTGCGCAATTGAAGCGCACAAAACTTTCGCCGGTTGCTACTGCTGTGGCACTCATACCACCGGGTCAGTGACGTGTCCCTGTTCCAATGGTAAGGCATGACTAATTTCACAGACAGGCAATGCCAAAACTACTGCGAACGTCGCCGCGTACGAAAGATGTCGGCTGAACTGAACACTCATCCCAGGCAAAAACACTAAATGCGTAGTTCCGGGGCTAGTCAGTCTCATCCGGGCAACCAGGTCCGCCATTTTTATCACGATTATTTTGTTGTCGCTAGCGGGAAGTGTCCTACTTTTATGAAGTTCTCGCTAGTCAAGTTGAAAAAAATCTTCTGGCGCGTATTCATGACATTCACCACTAGCGATCCTCAAAGACACCTATTTCGTGTCAGGATGATCACTACAAAAGTAACATGCCCGGTATCTATAACGGCTGAGGTCAGCGTGTTTTCACCTACCACAGAGAACAGACTCATCCAAAGCTCCAAACAAGAAACGGCGAATGTAGCGCCTACTAGCAACTATGACTCTCGGCTGATGGACGTAAACTCAAAAGTCAAATCATTCAAATGGAGATTTACCAACAAGTGCGTTACTATGACTACAATAACAGAATAACAGAATTGCACAGATCTCAAATCGTAAGACCAGGCCGGCTTTTATACGCCGATTTTGGAGCTGCTAATTCTTAGCGGAATCACAATGCCCACTCCGACCCGGAGCAAAGTGGCCACAAGGTAGTGAAACCCACGCGTTGTTTTAAACAACACGTGCGATGACAAGTTCAAACAGTGGTTTACGTTCAGATCAAAGCAAGAAAGGCCGAATAGGCACAGAACAGAAACAACAAAACAGGAAACGATGTTGTGTACGATACGAATAAAAGGAAATGGTCAACAACACCACTAAGGTCATCACCTGAAGGTTCACGACACGCAGCATACACATACGGCAAACTGTCCATGAAAAATCTCGGCCTAATGCGCCAAAAAGATTGACAAGGTTTCCAACGCGCGGCAAACATCTTTTCATCACAGAAAGCGCCCCTGTGCGTTAGTGAACCCAGAGGTTACCTCATAAAGAGCCCACCGATGCCGAAGCACTCAGTTGCATGTTTGGCCTTGCGATTACCCGACCATTAGACAGCTCCCATGCAAATGGTCCTGAATAAAAGGGCAATAAATTGGCGCCCGTGCGCTGATTATTCCGCTGTGCATCTATGCTATACCGTAAGTGAAATACATCATCAGACGTTTGGGAGGCTCACGTGTCTTTGGAAAATCTTATCTAGCCGAGCCAATCAACAGACCCCCGTCGCTGGATTGGTCACTATGCCGTATTGTTTATCAGTTTCTTTCGCCGGCTATTTGGCTTGAGCGCTGCCGTTTACATGGCTTTGGGTCTCACATGTAAAGCATTTCGCGGCTTGAATCCCGACAGCCGATAATCAAATGATGATCGATGCCCAGCGCCTCAAAAGACAAATAGATGCATCACATCCGTCAACCGATTTTCCGTCATAGCAACAGAGTGCTACAGTCAATCCCGAAATGTATTAGCTAGGTGCGTGCCCTCTTAGGTTCCAAGGGAGCCCGATCCCTTCGGAGAGCGCAGAAGCACTGTCATCAGCGATCCAGGATATTGCTGAACTCCGGCGGTGGTCTCACCTAAATAACCGAGTACGTTCTTTGATTTAGTAATATATTAGTGACGTTTAATCCCGGGCTGTTCCAACAACATTCAAGAATTCGCCGGCTTTGCGCGGGATCAGATCCACACGCGACTGAAACAGACAATCTCTTGCGGCTCATCCTTGACCGCCGCGACCCTGGGAGGAGGTTTTGCTTACGGCCATCTCACCCAACAACACAGATGTTAAAGAAATGTCACGCAACCTACCAGTGATAAATGGAGAAAACCAAGAGATATTTCAAGACAACTGCAGCCCGCGACTACCCACTACAGTGATTTTGGCGGGGTTGTTGGCCGTGTTTTGCTCTTTGGCAAGCCATGCCCATTTTGGGAAAATTGAAATTCATAAACTTCACCACGTACATGCCACAAACCTGTGCCATTCACTCCGTATAGAATCAATCTGCTGAACAACATGCTGAACACCGAGACTACACTGTGCAGTTCATGACTGACAAAATGCAATTCCAGCGTAACAATCAGGGTTGTTGGTGCCCCATCTCAAGTCTCACCAGTGACACGCCATGCACTCAACAATTTATAAGCCAGAGCTTAGGCTCAGCTCACTGAATCAAAAAAGCCAATACCTAATTAGGGCTTCGAGCCGTTTACTTATGCTGTCTGTATTCTGTGGTGTACTGTAGGCTAGACCTTGCCTCTTGGTTCCCACCTCCTTTCACCGGTCGTTTAGCTGACGCCAAAAGTTATTTCAGATGGCCATGTGAGATCCAACCACCACGCGGTTCCTTTAGCGGTCGCATGGGCATTTTCGGAACCCTTTGTTGCTCAGCTTTGAGGTCTGGAGAGAAAACCCAGAAACCGCGGCTGGCACTTCGAGCTACTCACGGCAACACACCAGACTTCAAGGTTGGAAACATATTCGTGCGTTTGAGTGCCTGCTGCATGCAAATGGACCAGTTGAGGAACCGATAGGCATTTCTTTGCACGCAGTATTTTATCTCCACGGTAAGTACTGACATCAGCCATACCGGAATAGTGGAAGCAACATATGGATGATGTTCTCTAGGTGCATTTGTTGCCCTCAGAGTTATCTGTCATCTTGAATGCGTGACTTAGGTTGAGCGTCTGCTTGAGTGCATACAAGTTCTGAAACGGCTAAAGACCTTGAAAAATCCCATATGCACTTCTCAGGCATTTTATGGCAAATTCCAAGTGTGTGTGAAAAAAGAGCGTTAGACAATCATTTCGGACTCAATATACAAGGTAGTTCCGCGTTATTATTTGGTTTTCGTGATCCACAAAAAGGTAGCGGCCACTGCTTCCAGCGCTCCAAAACCATCGCGCACACTAATTATGTCAGCTTGCACACACAAAAACGGTTCCGCGGCCACCACTTGCGACCCCTAACCCCTTAAACTCGCAGAAATGCGATGAGGCTACATCGAAATCCAACAACCAATGCAAATTACGGACGATGCATCTGTTACTTCGGCCTGATTTTTGCGGGTTTCCCCATAAAACCACAACAAGTTAACTTATCATCAGTTTTGCTACACGTTACTACCAAAAAATGTCGGTTCCATTTTCCAACTTACGGGTTGTTGTGTCCTTCTGATTAACCCGTGTTCACTCCGCTTGACATTTTTCCAGACGCTTGGTTGTCACCATCAAGGTGCATGCAAAAGTTTGTGGCTGAAAGCTTATCCAAAGTGCTGATCAACTCCACTAATAATTCACCTTCCGATTCTCGGCAGCTATATTTGCGCTGTTTGTGGGGGTTTTGATTTTACTTTGACCCAGTAATACATCATTTTACCGTCATTTTTTGTTCTGTGTACGTTGGATAGGTACAGATAACAATTTATTTGAGACTTTTGGCCCTCTTTGCAATAGCTCACCCGTAGGTTTTCGGCTTGTCGTCAGCTAATCTTAGTACAGTGTCTCTGCGCCCAAATACAAACTCCCACGCTTAACTCATAGTTCAGTGACAAGAAAAAAGCACAATTTTTCATCCACCAACCGGTTATAAATTCGAGAGACTTATCGTCAAAAGCTTTCACCGAGGACCAAGCGGCCGGGTGCCGTACAATTTGAAGTACGTGGCGCAAAATACAGCCTGGAAAAATGCTGGCATGTTAATAAAATTGAAATTTCGTGCAACCGGTGGGTCTACGGTGGGAAAAAGTTGGCACGTGACCCCTCCATTTGATGGTGTTCGAGGGGCAAAAAGGTGTCGTCTGGTTTCGAACACATGTGGTCAAGTTTTATTCAAAAGCTAAAAGTGCTACCCATTTTAAAAGCAATACCACACTATACATGCAAACCCACAAAAGAAAATGTTTTGGTTCGAAGAATTATAGCTCAACAAAATTCGTCGAGATAACGTGTGCCTCTGCTGGTCATTTGAGTGTATTAGTCAACAAAAGTTGTTCTATTCACACAGGGATTCTCAGGAAGCGCTAGAACTTAACGAGTCTTTAAAATAGGAGTTTCTTTTGTACTTTCGGCGGACGTGGCCAAATTCCTGCGCTGCATCCCAAATACTTGCGTAACGTACTGTCAGATAAGTTAGTCCAAAAAGCGTTAATGGCAACTGGAGGCGTCGTTGGTGGGTTCAGCGCATCCCTTTTGTTTCAGCAGTCCTCCTTACACCACGCGCTCCTCAATGTTTTCTGCATGCAGGCTCAACAACCGGCATGTGGTTACATCGCAGATAGTGCAACACAAATTTTTGTGCATCGAACCTCTGTGCACTTACCAATAAACAGACGGAAAGTTGTTACGAGTTATTCTAGCGCGCAGAAAAACCTAGACGAACAAATCGACTTGCTGCTTATAGTCCTTGCATAGTTCTCGTAGCTCAGGTTAGGTACAATTAACTCCACGAGCTACCTTCTGTGCGGCACGCGCCTAGCTTTTAGTCCCCCTGATGAGAAACTAGATGCCGTGCATGGAGTTCTTGCGATGTTTGACTGGGACTGCTAGTTGAATATCCACTTGGATAACGTAACTGGCACATCATCCACGCTTTGCCGGACAGCGAGCAATACATTTGTTTTACAGGTTTCATACATGATTTATTTGATTACAAGGCGCTGAAACAACATACGGCATAAATTGCTACGCAAAAGCGCAATATATGGTTCGCGTCATTTTTAGTTACTGACTCAAAAGGATGCAGCCAGCCAGTCATTTGGGCGCTTATCCGGGGCGAAGCTTATGCCTCCTTGTATTTGTTGTTATTCACAGTGCGCCGTAAAATAATGGATTGCCTACTGCCAGTCAGGATACTTGTTGTAGAAAAAATGGCAACACAAATGGCGGCCGCAAGAGTAACCCCTGAATGTGACGTACGGTTGTTTTGCTTTCACGTACAGAAGGCGATAAGGACAAGGGCTTACTGCCCCCAAAAAGTTTCCCATTATTCACACAACTTTCACCGTGATAACCTAAAACGTGTAGGATGGCAAACGGCTGGTCGTGTAGGTGGTCTGGATGTTTGTCTTTTGTGTGACGGATGGTAGCGTCACTAACCAAACCCTGCGCCTACGAGGCTCTTCCAAATGATAACATTCTTTTCTGATGTAGAACTTACGTGTATGCAGGCAGCGTTGGCGATCACGTAGGCAGCGGAAAGTGGTTCATCATCATCATCATCGACAGCATGACGTCAGTGTTCAACACCGATGCTTCATCGCCGTATGGAAAGTGGTTATTAGAACATGATTGACTCTCAGGTAATCTGAGGAAACGTCCAGCGAGTTGCCCAACAAAACGACTGTGTGGGTTGCACGACTTAGTATGCACTCAGGGAGAATGCAGATTGAAAGACCGTATGCGTTGCATGCGGCACAATACAGCCCATGATAATTCAGTTGACGAATGAGCTGCACGAGGAACATTGTTTACCTTCAAAATTGGGCCGCATGGTTGGCGATGGCAGACCGCAAACCTGATACACGTTCCCCGTTACCCTGTCCGCGATTCCTGGCAGACGGCTTCCTTGGGGACAATTTGCTTCTGGCCGGTGGGCAATAGACGGATGACAACTGTCTGTGATGTGATAGAAAAAGCATCAGGTGATTTTGGCATACCGATAAACAGGCAAAATCTTTTTGGCTGTTGCGAACGACAATTCTGCACACAGGAAGACGGCTGAGTAGATTCCGTCATACGTGTTTCTGGGCAGCTGGCATGAATGATAGGACTCAACTTATTCTGTTCCTAGAAAAATATCCCAGACAAGCATTGATCGCGATGAAGCGGAATTACCTACAAGAGGTAGGTTCTTCTAGTGATTTGCACTTGTTTGGAGGAACTTTTGGCGTTAGGTGGTGGAGTTGACGTTTGATGACTGAACATTCGGACAAAGAGGACGGTAAAGCCGTCGTCGTGCACCCATATTCTGTACCATGGGTTTCTAATGGTCACCAATTACACTAGGTGATGGATGTCGAGCAGCTTGGGTCATGGGTACGATTTTTAAGGGCATCTATTGTAACTTCACCGTCCGTGCGGATCATGTAAAAAAGCGGCCATGTTTACTCAGCTCTATAACACGTGTGTCGTTAGGTTATGCTTATGCGATCTTAGCGTAGTCTTTACCTGTCTTCTCATGTTGTAGCCAAGTATTGCACCGTGCAATGGTATGTTTGAAAAGAAAAACATTCCCCTATGTCGCTTGACCAATGCATTTTAATTCGTCGTCATCGCTGCACGTACTGTTCTGTTAGAGCCGCTAGTCTTAATAGTTATGTTTTAGTAGGCTTATCAAGCTTATCAACTTCTCCTGGTGCAGTATTAAACACATACAGTGAAGAACGGATAAACACGTGAGACTTAAGTCTTATCTTGATCTTGAACCTCCAAATGAGAAACCATGAAAGGATTGGCCAAAAAGCTGTTCTTGCGCTTAAACCTTCCAACAATTTTAAACATGAAATCAAAATGAAACCGCAGCACTTAATATCAAGTTGCCTCCAACTTTAACGCAAATGTTCAAAAATGCTGCAGCCACCGTGATGATACAGGCTGGTGTTACAACGGCAAAGAGCCATGTGCTCCCAGGCCTTCGTCTTTGATTATGCAACTCTATACCGCTGTACAATAATGCGGCATGCGGTGCAGTTCCACCGTAGTGTCAACGTGGACATCAGAATTCCACCATTGAGTGTTTGCTCCCATGGGTCGAAAATCTAAGATTTATGCCCACTGATTATGTCGCTGTCCTTTTACCTCGCAACCCCGCGTACCCACAAACCCTGCCATTCATACTTTTATTCTGACTGTAACATTATGATCATGCTTGACGGTATGCTACCCACAAGTTGGGAATAGACATTATTATGTTCATGACTGGAGGAACACCATTAAACTTGAACAATGTGAATACCACAGTGTTTCATTAGAAGAAGCCTTGTTACAGAAAGTGCTAACACAATATTGATGGTGGTCCTAAATTTCAGGTTGTACTCCGCACCTTCCATCTGCAAAGCTCTGTTCTGCAATTTTTCATCTTTTCCTGGTCTTTGGGGGGGGGGCGGCCATATTTACACAACGAGTGTGGTGCTTTAACCTATTGCACAAGGCAAACCCGTTCTGCGCGTTGGGTCCCGACGAAGTCCACTGAAGGGTGCTGAAGGAAACTTCGTTCACACAGGTAAAGCATTTCTACCTGGTGTTTTATCAGTCACTTGACGAAGGTCACCTTCGCTCTGCTTGAAAGGAAGCGATTGTCACGCCAATCTACAAAACTGGTGACCTACCATCACCCGGCAGCTACAGGTCTATAAGCCTCACTAGCATATCGTGCAAGGCGATGGAACG
>SJOL01011346.1:0-53461 GCA_004794785.1 Opisthorchis felineus | reverse complement strand
CACCGGCGGTAGTCTTTGCCTCTACTCTGCCGATGTCACCAGTCAGCCTGAATGATAGGAGTAATTCTTAACGGTAATTTATTTTTCATGGTGTTGGTAGCTCTAATCTTGCCACCTTAGGCAGAATTGTGACCAGGCAGACGCGAACTTCATAATGGAACCGAACCCTAATGTGACCTCAACGGAGGCACGAAAAGGATACCATAGCGGACAGCTGAATGAACCTAGCTGACGCACACGACTAAAATGTGGCTAGGGGTCCACGATGTTCAATCAACTAGCCACACGGAACCTACGTAGATCACAGTGGAAAGCTGAAATTACCTAGCTGGCGCACACGACTAACATGTTTCTAGGGTTCCACAATGACTAATCAGCTGGACGAAGCCCGACCATCCACCCCTACCAGGAAAAGCGGAAGGTCCAAATTAAGGGGCATGAAAGGTTGAATTTTATTCGTCGTTTTGATTAGCACATATGTCATCCTGGGAAGCGTATGACCTCCTCAGTGTGCAGTGTGCAGTGAGCTGTTGACGTCCTGAAATGAGAGAAAGTTATAAGTCGGGTTATCAAACTATCACTTTGAGGCAGTCGGCGACGATCTCGTATGGGCTTGCTTATGCGGCGCCATCTTCGACGGCTAATGCACACTGCGTGCTCTTCCAAAGCTTGGTGCCTACTGGCTATAACCCTAAAGAAACACAAGATTACATGAGGCACATAGGGTCTCATTAACATACTAACAGTCTGGAGCTGATGGGCCTTGTATGCGTCACATGAGACCATTGTCGTCTCTTTCCTCTAGCTGGTGCTCTGAAGCGTTAGTCCTAGAAATAGGACATTGACTCACGGCTGTCAATTGGCCCCTCCTTGGAGCCGAAAATACGGATGCACGCAGAGTTCCTGGGCATACTGTGCTGGGATCCTGTGGTTTGGTCCGGGTCAACATTATAAGACGCCTCCGCGGACAGTTTACAAAGACCACCTTTGCATTTTCTGGACGAGATGGGGGCTAAGAACCAAAAATAGATTATTCGTCTGCGGACTCACCTTTGGGGCAAGCTTGAAGAGCATCACCGAACAGTGGGCAAGGTTCGCCATCACAACAGTCCACGTGATATGATAAGCGATCCGCTACTGGTACTAGCCGGCCAGTCACAAAGTACACAAAAGCCCAAGTCCGTGTCCCTAGACCGCGACTTGGGTTAAGGTGCAGTAGCATTGACCACCGACGGCAGCTCGTTAGTCGAAGTCGTCGAGCCTCGGCTCAGCAGGATTTGTTACTGAAGAGTCAACTGCTTATTGACGGCCGTTTACCTCCTGGAATCCAGCCCCTGAAGCTTATCCGCTACTCGGCTAAATTGTTTACGCAGCCGTCGAAGGCTGTCGGCGGTAGCTTGGCAACAAGCGTAAGGGTGGGTTGCAATCCGGCAGCCAGCGTTGGTAGATGGAGAGGCAAACTGAAGAACATCTATGAAGAATGTTTCTTACTGCTTGGAACCGACCGGTCTCCAAATACTGAGAACAAATAGGTGCAGGATGTCCACATCGCCTGATGGAAGGGGCCTGTGCATTCTCCAGCACAGGTGTTAACCGTCTGGGAGCACCTGGGTATTTGAGCCAGGAAATATAAGTCTGTGAATGTAGATTAACCTCACTTTGTTCGTTCCAACACTTGGGGGTTGCGGTCCCAAGTGCCTCAAAACGAGGGAAAATACACACCTAGTCATTGGGCAGGCAACGTTCAGAACGTAGCCGTCTCCCCCAGGATTTCGCGTCGGTCGCAGTGATATGACGTATGCATCTCATATTCCCCCATGAGCCACTCAACGTGCTGGGCCACCTTGTGTGTGACGTGCTCCAGTGTGTCTGAGTGGTGCATCCCATTTTTCAGGCGGCCATTTGCATTCTCCACGCGGTTGTTGGTCACCATAACAAAGTATACCATTGCGAATTGTGCTTGAGCGGTCAATTTGTGGGCAATGCACAGCCAATGGGCAGTAAGGTAAGAGACAAGTCGCAGGTGCGTTCGGTGCAGTAGTTGCAGATCGTGTTGGAATCTGTGCTCGTATTGTGATATACAAAAAATAAACCATACGGCACTGTCCGGGCGAGCCATGCGGTGGAATATGTGCCGGCCGTTCGCAGAGTGTGTCTGTGACCAAAAATACATGGATGTTATATGATACATACGAGTTTCCTGATAGCTGTTCTAATATGGAAATAGCACAACATGACATCGCAGCCGAACACTACTCTTGCTGAGCGCATCTAAGCCGCCGACTTGTCCATGACAAAAGTCTTCACTTGATACTGCTCCACCATCATTTCACTGAATAAGCCAAACAGTTTACATATGGGAGCAAATTGTCCGCTTTCCACGAAGGCATACATTGCCGGATGCACGGTACCCATGCCACCACTGATCAGGAAGGTGTACAGCTCGCATCTGCGGGCCAGATAGTAGTTGCTTTAAAAAACTTACATAAACTGTTTGTCGCCTGCGATCTGTCGACATTTACTGCATCCGGAAAGCGTCGAAACAGCGTTATCTGCTGCCATATGTGGCTACAGTGAACTTTATCTGACTGCGGCACAAGCAAGCCTCCTGTCTCCCGAAGTTTGGCCAGCACTACAAAAAAACAACCATGCGTCACTTACTCAGCAGAGATGGTCAACAATTCCGGGGGTATTTATATATGTCCTGAGTGCTAAGGACCTTGCCGAATTCATCAGCCACGAACTGCCGCACTTTACACGACGGCGTTCCACACCTCAGCAGGGCCCTGTATGTGCCATCGCCTCTTCGGGTAGCCGTCGGTTTACCGGAAACCGATCGTAAAAACCTAGAAACCTTATGCTTGTATTCAAGATAAAAAAGTGTCCGAGAGGTGGTCCCCCTGCCTCCTTAGACAAAAACGCACTGGACAGCAGGTGCTTCGCGTACTACTGTTAGTCTTGCAGGCCGTCTGTCGCATTTCCAGTACACCCATTCGCAACGCAAACCAGCGTTGGTGCTTCCACTACTGGATGAGCGCACAAATACCACGTACTGATCATTCACGTATTCTTATAACGGCTTCTCAACCTCCGTGGAGGATGGAAAGGATACAGCCCCCAATATCTCGACAGACCTATATGAAGCCACTTCTGAGGTCATAGCGCGGCAAGCTCGAAGTCGGATGCGTGCCAAAACTTTAGGGGTGAGATTAATTGAAACAAATCGTGACAAAATGAAGACACATAAGAGTGATTTTGGTTTATGCACGTATGCAACAAAATACAACTTTTTGGCCTAAAAAGTTTCATTCCACTCGCAAAGGTTTTGCGGATACGAGCATTGTGCCTCTAAGGGTCGGCTTCGGACATCAAGAGGTGGATTTGGGCGCTATGAGGCTTCTTGGCCGTTTCGCTCCATGTTCTGTCATTCCTTTGATTTCTAAAAGAAACTTCTCCCTCTTATCCTTTCACTTCAGGTAACATGCCGCTCCATATCTGAAGGTGTTTTTGGGGCCTAATAGAACTTTCTTAGGCGGGAATATCTATGTAGACCCACGACCAATGGATTGAAGTGAAGTGGAAGCCAAGGGACCGAAGTCACCGAAAAACGTTGTGTATTTGAAAATGTGTCGTTATGGCGGCAATAAGTCCGTAAATTTTCACTCCTTAACCCGTGAGAAGATTCCATCAAAAGGCACACATGTTAGTCGAAGCTGCACTCGATGTCCCGATCAAGAATCTTAGTCAACGAACCTTCGAAATGGGAAAGACGCCAGCTCAGAGTTCAGAATCGACCGTATTTCAAGATAATTCTTGATTCAAACGAATAAATGTACAAATCTGCAACAACAACAACAAAGCAAGAATTACTTGTTCGAAAGGAAGGATATAGTAAATCAAATACCGTCGAATGGAAAGTGACGTAAATTTTGAGAACAGATTAAGCACTTAGAATAACGTCCAGTTCTGTCAACCAATGGACAAGTGAGCTGAGGGTTCCCATCTCTGCCTTCTTCATTTCAGATACAACCCCAGACCAGATCTCAAGTCAGAAACCTCTTACGCCGACCCGATTTTGCATGCCTGCTTTTTATTACTGGTATACGGGAAATTCTCCCGTGACTCACGGATTACCTCGATAATGCAAAACGCAGGTATACTTGAAGCTGCCGTGTACAAGAGACTGGACGAAAATTCGGGTTTGCAGTGTCATCCTGAAAACAAAGCTGAGCTGCCTGGAATCATGCAGTATGGACTCTCCGTTTGGCGCGGCACATAATTTGTTGCGTTACTTTCGCGTGCTGTTGCCCGTGCATGTCCACACCCATGGCTTTTGCAGTTAAGACAGCCATTAACGCTGAGCGCACATCCGCAAAGTTTCACAAAACAAAAACGTTTGACTACGACGGCACTGCCGATGTAACGACGCCTGACGTCAACTGTGGTGAACCTGATGTAACTTTTCTTGTGGAACGAGATGTGTTTCATGGTCACCAGCATTTGTTCTCTAAATTCAGTAAAGTGCTGGGCGAATGTTTTGGTGCATTCCGGAATGGAAATCAGATTGTAGCCAATTTGGACACCAATCCTGGGACTCCAACTTCGGCCACAATGAAGAAAGTCACCATCGATGCTCCTGTACCAGTTTTCGAAGCGGTCTTCAACTTTTGCTACACACGAAAGTGAGTGAATTTAACTGGTCTTTGAACTTGCCTGTTTGCTGTTGCTTTTGCTTATGGCGTGTACATTTGTGGATTTTTGTGAGGAGGCTGCTTTGTCAACATGGTCAATAAATAATCATCGTCATATTAATAATAATCCTCCATCTGTAATGTTCTCTGGGTGCCTAGCTGTCATGCCACTCGAATGAAGGAAGCATGATGGCTGATATACTGCCAGGTGGCTCAAGCCTAGACCAGAGCAGTCGAGATGCAGAGGTTGATTTCGAAACACTAAGCGTCCGATCATTAAGTCTACACGTTAACAATCGGGCCATCCCGTTCTCAACATGATTATTTGCTTAGAAACCGCAATCAATGACCATCTATTTTCTCGTTTTACTAAGATTACTGTCATTTCAGGAGCATTTAATCTTACTACTTTGTGCACAACTTACCTATTTTCCGACGTTAAAGTTTTCAGTTATTCTGTAGTCGTAATACACCACTTATAAGGTTGCTGAAGACTCCCGTCAAAACCAGACTGGTGTGCAGATGAGTATATTTGTCGAATTTCACAAACTTTTACGGAGCGTGCTCAGCTTCTCGAGCGAGGCAGTCATCAGTGCGACGTTGGAGTGTCGCTGCGGAGGCATGGTTTTGGAAATAGCTGTTTGTTTCAGGGTGGCACTAGGTCCCTTCCCAATCTTTTCTTAACAGTAAGTCTTTCAAATAAACCATGATTGTACGGCCGCAAAGAATTGTGTTGTGCCGTAGATGGTGACAATACGCACACACACAAATGTCCAGCCAGTGCAAGCCATTATTCGGCTGTTTCTGTAAAACGGTCATGGCACCGATGTAAGCCAAACACTCCGGGATGTCTAGGGTGTAAGGATAAGTCATTTGCTGTCGTCTACCTAAAGCACATATAAAGTGAAATACAATGGTGTCATTCAGAAGGTACAGTACAATATAGTACAGTGCATATAAAACAAACCCGAGATGGCAGTGGAAACAAACGGGCAACCTTGGAACTCACACCGGAGACTTCAAGTGGCTAACCGCTTAATGCTCCTGTCAGACAACAGTGAGGCTACCACCCATCACCATATTCGTATAACCTAAAGTGACTTAATACTATGACTAAGTACAGAACACTGCCGGCTTATTCGGCATATTCCACTAGTCTGTCTGAGGCGGACTCCACTGAGTTCATCTGTTGAGTTAGTATAAGTACTCCCGACTTTCCGCATGCTGACAAAGGTGTTGGAACTGACCCCTGACCATCACCATACAGACCAGAGTGTTTATTGGTCAATATGTGCATGCTTCGAATGTACGTCACCCTCTACATGCACTATGTGTTTCAACCTTCTAGCTGTCCTCACGGGATCTGACAATGATGGACCATCGGTTGGGTAATCTAAGGGTTTGAAAACTGTCCCTCCATATTTCATTCTTTCGGATTTAAATTGAGTGGAAGGCACCAAGTTGTTCGAACCCACGGCTCAGTATGAACTGCATGTGAGACTAACCATCCTGCGCCGGAGTTTGCAGGCGTTGTCCGAAGTGCCAGGCAAGTCTGGAAACGGATACCAGACAGCTATATGTAAGCATCTCAGTGCGCTTATATTTAGCTAGCACCATGTTCTCCCCCTTTTCGTCATTCCATTTTTCCTGTCAGGTTGTCTAAGGTAAGTTCTGAGGTGGAAAGAAGTTCTCCGTAGAGGTCAACTTCACGAATCATTTTTATCATTATCAGCTGTAAGAACCGCGTATTCGCCGTACAGTGGATGTAGCTGCCACAATTTCGTCCACCGAGGATTTGTAGAGGTGGGGTGGGTAGCTGCGCATTGGAGGCGGGAGCTAAAAAATTGGTGCGTAAATACTGGACTGCCAGTGGACTGTTAAGTGGGGTGTTGGGGTGTTGAGAAGAGAGCTATGCATTGAAAGCAATAGCTTGTGTGCATGAGCGCCATTGAGGGTGCCACTGGGCCATGTCTGACAATGTCTCTAACCATTGATGTGTCCCGTTTCGGGGTCCTCATCCACGGAGACGACAATGGCCATCGCAGCTGAGTTTGCTGGTAACGGCTTTCACACTCCGTTGCCAAGTCATTGTTTGACCTCCCCTGGCTCCTTTCTACCCTTCGCGTGGTTCTGCAAAAAGAACCCTTCGAGCAAGTCGGTCGACTGGCATACGCAGCACGTGACCAAGCCAGCGCAACCTATGCAGTGTGATCAGTTCATCTATCGAGGGTGAGTTATTTCTTCCGAATACCATTCGACGTACTTCAGCATTGCTTATCCGGTGTTCCCACCAGACTCGGGCAATGCTCCGAAGACATCGATGGTCAAACACTGAAAGTCTTTTGACGTCCTCGGCGCGCAGCGGCCAGGTTTCTGATCCGTATAGTAATATGGAGTGCACCGCAGCATTGTAAACTCGTCGCTTAACGGTTAAGCCACAGGTGACGCAGGTTCACAAAAGCTGCTCTGGCCTTCCCAATCCGGATGGAAATATCATCTTTCGCGAGACCACCGGGACTGATGCAGCTGCCCAGGTAAACAAATTTGTCTACTACCTCAATCGGTTCATCCGCAAGCATGAGGCTAGGGTTCGAGCCCACCCAGTCTTGCAGTAGCACTTTACACTTTGCAGGTGTGAAGCGCATGCCAAACCGTGAGGCGGAATTATTTAGATTATTTAATATTGTTTGAATTACCATGGGGTCAGATCCAAGAAGAGCTATGTCGTCTGCGTACTCGATATCTGTGAGCGGACGCCCAGGGAGCACTTCGACCCCACAGGCATTAGAGGCTGATAGTGAGTCTTCCATGATCGTATCAATGACGAAGTTGAAGAGGAAAGGTGAAAGAGGACAGCCCTGTCTGACACCACTTGATGTGGTGAACTCAGGCGAGAGCTTCCCGTAGACCTTCACACGGCCGCGGGAGTTGGCGTACAGCGCCTTAAGGAGGGTCAAGAATTTATGGGGGACACCTTTGCTCCACAGACACTGCCATAGTACCTGACGGTCCACAGAGTCAAAGGCAGCTTTCAGATCAAGAAGCACAACCATTGTTGGTTGCTGGAAGCAGTGTCGCTGTTCCAGAATCTGTCGATGTGATCGATGCATCCTCTTGCAGGACGGAATCCAGCTTGGTTTTCACGGATCTGTCTCTCCCTGTGTTCACTTAACCTTCGAAGGATAAGACCAGAGAGCACCTTCGATGCCACAGATACCAGGCTAATGCCACGGCGGTTTTCGCACAGCGTCCGCGTACCCTTTTTGAAGCTAGGGATAACTGTCGACATGCCCCATTCTGCAGGCCCCTTTTCTTCGTTTCATATAGCACCAATAAACTTTGTCAGATGGGTCACCAGGGTTTCTCAGCCTTCTTTGAAGAGGGCTGAATACAGATCGTCCGGTCCTGGTGCCTTGTCACGTTTCAGGACGGATATTTCGTACTTTATTTCTTCTGACGAGCGATCAAGATTTACATTCCATTCGCCCGTATGCACTATCTCCACAGGCTGTGTTGCAGGAGGCCAGCTGAACTGTTCTTCCGACCCATCTTTCCAGTCGACGTTTTTGCGAATGAGTTAATGAGCCATCTTTTTCACTTATCGTTTCGCTGGCCGTTGCTTTCCTAGGGCCAGTCGATCGTACCAGTTGATATAGGGCACGGCTGTTTCCCGTAGCAAAAACCTTCTCCATCTCCCGAGCTTTCGATGTTCACCAGAGCTCTCCGTCTTTCCTTAGACTCTTCACTATTTGGCGTTTGGGGACATTTACCAACTTGACTGAGTTGACTTATAAGGACTTTCATGATTCGTTGCCAAGTCATGGACTGACCGCCCTGGATTGCCTCCATCCGACACAGTTGGGCGAAGAGGGCTCTGCGAGGCAAACGGTCCTCTGGAGTGCGAAGCACACGGCCTAACCAGCGTAACTTGTGGAGTGCAACCAGTTAATCTTTCGAGAGAGAGAGAGAGAGTGAACTTTTCCGAAAACCATCCGGTATACTTCAGCGTCACTGATCCGGTGTTCCCACCAGACTCGCACAATGCTTCGGATGCACTGATGTCAAACACGGAGAGCCTTTGAGGGCCTTCCACAGGCAGCGTCTCTGATTCGTAAAGTAGGACAGAGCGGACCGCGGCATTGTACACCCTACTCTTGACAATCAAGCTGATGTCACGTTGGCGCCCAAAACTTCAGAAATTACTAAACCTTGCCAGAGCCTTCCCAATTCGAAAAAGGATTCCGTCTTTTGCCAATCCGCCTTGACTTATTCAGCTCCCCAGGCAAACGAACTTAAGTACTACACCGGTCAGTTCACTTGCAAGTATAAGGGTCGGGTTTGATCCCACTCAGCCTTGCAGCATCACTTTACACTTCACAGGTACAAAGCGCATACAGAAATGTGCACACATTTAGGTTGTTTAAAAGTTTCCATGTCTAAGGGATCTGATCTAAGAAGAGCAATATTGTCGGTCTACTCAATGTCCGCGAGCGCACGTCCCGGCAATATTTCGATCCCCGAGGTGTTAGAGGCACGTCAAGAAGATTGAAGCAGCATATCGATTACGAAGTTGGGGATAAAGCCCGATAGAGGACATCCTTGTATGATACTACTGGATGTGATGAACTCACGAGAGAATTTACCGCAGACACGTACGCGCCAATAGGAGAAGGCATATAAGGTCTTTATATGAGACACATACTGCCACAGTCTCCGAAGATCAACGGAGTCAAAAGTATATCCGATATCTAGACAGACGATCACCGTTGGTCGTCAGAAGGAGTGGCGCAGACCCAACATTGCCGCAAGGTGAAGATATGATCGACTCAACCTCGGCCAGGGGGGAACCCAGCTTGACTGTCCGGTCTTGGTGCCTTCTCACGTTTAAGTATGGATATTTCGTACTTTGTTTCTTCCGACGGGCGATTAAGGTTTACATTTTATCCGCCCATATGCATTTTCAGGGTCGCAGGAGGCCAGCTAAACTGTTCTTCGAAGTGTTCGGCCCATCTTTCCAGTCAGCGTTTTTGCGAGTGAACTAGTGAGCCGCCTTTTTCACTGACCGCTGCTATTCTAAGGCCAGTCGATCGTATCAGTTGATATAGGGCACGGCTGTTTCCGGTAGCAAAAGCTTTCTCCATCTCCCGAGCTTTCGTTGTCCACCAGAGCTCTCAGTTTTTCCTTCACTACTTGGCGTTTGAAGGGTTTCCACGCGCCGGCGGATAGCGACCTCGGCGACATCCAGTGGTCATGTGGCCAAATCGGAGAAGTCGGACAGACAGTACTGAACGCCGCTAACATAGCTCCTTTGACATTTTGCCACGCTTTATTCACGTGCTCACTACCAGTACAGTATTAGTTTACTCTTGAGAGTTGGGTTAGCTCAAATAGACACTGTCCAGCTATGGTAGTTCTTCAAAGATGGTGGATTGGGATGTTTCTTGCTGACTTGTGAGGACTTGAGGGAGGGAGGGAGGGATTGTCAGGCGTGCAGGCACCATGGCATGATCGGCACCAAGTTGTGTGCCCCAGTACTAATGGCAATCTTGGACTGTCGCTCTCCACCGGTGGCTGATGGCCACGTGATCCAACTGAGCCCATGGCTGATTTGCACTTGGTGGCCACCAGGTTACGCGATGTGAACGTCTATGCCGAAAGTTCGTACTGGCCAGAAACAGCCCATGATCAGCACACGACTAGGGGAGTCGCTCTCCGTTGTCTGCGACGAGTATCGGCTCCTAATCGACCGCCCAAATGTAATTCCATGGAGCTCAGACAACCCACTTGGGCATTCATATCGCCCACAAGTGTCACAATGTCAGTGCTTCTAGCTTGACGAATGGGCCTGGATAACTCTCAATAGGAAGCATCCTTCTAAACATCAGAATTGCAGTCCGTTGGGGCATTAGCCGACACTACAAACAGGCACCGCATTCTATGCCGAGAGTCGTTGAGCTTGATTAAGCTGGATAACCGGACGGCGCAAAGATGAGTGTTACTGGGATCCAGTCCAGCAAAGCGCGTTCAGCTCTGGGGCTGAATGCAACTCCCACACCACATATTTCATGAGTCATCGCTTCTGGATCACCGTACACACAGAGGGAGAAAATTGAGAGACCTGAGTTCGTCCTTGGCGTTCTGACATGCATAACCACGCCTGGGTCTTGTATGCGTGTTTCGGCGACACATCATACATCAGTTTTAAGAAAGTACAAGGTTTCAGCGAGCATTGCCTGTTTGCCAGTTTGACATAGAGTGCGGGCGTCAAAAGCTTCTATATAGAAAGGACCTTGTAGATTTAGATAGGTGTTATTTTGCTTACTGTTAATAGGCAGCGGGGAGCATAAGGTCCTTCGATCAGATAACTGACAGTCAAGTGACCCACCAACTTTTGTTTGTTTGGTGTGAAGGAGTTGGGGAGAGACTTCGGTGGACACAGAACTGTGCGGGCAAATAAAATAGTCGTTCAGCTGTAACACTCTTTCGGTGCCTAGCTGCCATGCCACCCGAATGAAGCACGAGGGCTGGGATACTGCCAGATTGCGGGCAAATAGTACTTCCCGGTTTCCCAGGCCGAGGAAGGGGGTTTTGTTGAGGAACCCCACCTTAAGCCTTTGACTCAAGACAGTGGAATGATGAGGGTTTTGTTCGAGGACCCTGCCCCTAGTCTCTGACTCAAAAGTCTGACCTGTGGGGCAGCGGACAGTAAGGTTTGCTTTGGGGACCCTGCCCGGAGCCGATTACTCAATAGTTTGACCTGCTCGGCTTCAGGGGGTTGACCTAACCCGAGGGCGCAGGGAGTAGGGCATTGCTGTCTCACTCCTGATGTGGCTGTGCACAGCAGATGCCTTTTGAGCAGCACCAGACTCTATGGTTTTAAAAGTATTCCGAACGTATCGAATAATCCGCCGGCGGTCACGGTCAACCGTTGGGCGATCGGAGTTTGCAGTTTTTAGGGCCGACCTTTTCTAACCCGTCCTTCCTCGGGGGAAGGCAGCATCGCTGCTTCCATGAATATGGACATGCTGGTCGCCTGGGGGAAACACTTTACTGCCTTCACACAGTATGAATTTACCCCCAGACCTCCTTGTAGCATGATTACTCTCGCTGCTCTTGGTCTAATGCTTCCCTTTGGCCTTCCTGGCATGGTTTCACCTTGTGGAACGAAGTTCCACTCAGCGTAACTCGCAAACTCGTTGAAGCACTCAAGCCCGACCACTGTGTCAAGGTGACAGCTTTAGGTGGGTCAACTTCACAAAAGCCCTGCTGGGTTGTAGAAGTGTTTCCACTTTAGTCTTCCGTTTCATTCGTTGATTAAAAACCCACCTGGTCACCGGTCATGCACGTTTAGCTGATTGTTCTGCTTTTTCAGGGCCTGACTTATTCTGACCCCCCCCCCACGTTAATACTGGTAGTGACCTAAGTCGCCTTTCGGAATGAAGAAATCCTATCTGTTTTGGCATTTCCAAACTTAGTTTGGATGTTCTTCATGCGTCTGGTGTTTTGAAGCGAGTTCATTGTCTTTCCTACTGATTTTGCGTGCAGCAAACGAATGTTCTTCCACAGTGTTGTGGTTTGACATCCACCATTTGTAATTCCATAGGTTTAGACTGATAATACTTGATCCGATCGTCCAGTAGCGCCCTCTTCTAATCTTTGTTCTCTCGCCCCAGATTGTCTGTCCCGGTGAACATGTTACCTTCAGTTTACCTTTTGGCGAAGCGTTTGCGCATTGAGGAACTTCAGAGACCTTGCGCTGAGTACTTGGCGGACCACATTACTATTGGAAATGTCGGTCGTAAGTAATCATCCGTTTACTTTTACTGTCGTACTGGTTGGTTTGTTACTTCCTCCCGAGAATTTCACTGCCACTGTACCGTGTAGCTCCTTCATGGAGTCGTAGTTTACCAAATGTAAGCTCCTAGCGTTCAACCACGTGTATTATACGTAGATCTTGTTCATTTCCATGCCAGTAAGAATCGGACATGACAGCCAAGCATCAATTTTCACATTGATTCTGCTCTCAATCATGATGTTGATAATGACTAGGAGTGAGTCGACTTCGTGCACTATTCGTCGATCGGTATTTGCAGGTCATATCACAGCATTTCATTGACGGAATTGAGGGTGAAACGTGGGCTCACAGGGTAGTTTTGAGTGGGCCACTAGGAAGCCTTAAAGAACGAGTTGGCAGGCCTTTTGCGGATAATCGGTTGATGAATGCGAGGTTAACATGACTTCCTTTGAAGCGTTAGTCTTGACTTGATTCTGCTAATCTGATCATTCTTGACCAGAGGCAGGAGGGCTACATTGGAATTGTGTCTCTATTAGACCTTATGAGTGTTGAATGCTCGTATTGCCGTGAACCAGACTCTGGTCATCTGACGCGCCAGGTGTGCACAATTGTTCTTCAGCACACGCTGAAGATATGTGGATGTCCCGGTTGAGCAGGTAAGCTTGTCCACTCCTGATTGTTGTGTGTAACTCACCCGATACCCCGATGCGCGACTCTGCGCCTGTGATAGTTGTTCTAATCCTTTATCTGCTTATCAGTACTTTCCGGTCAAATAGCCATACACAGTCCAAACGTTTTGTAAAATTTTCATCATGAGATTTGATGGAATCGTTCACCACATACTTATTACCGGCGAGCTCTGCTATGATTAAAACTAGGGTCTGTAATTAGCAAAATAGTCGTTTACAAAGTAATTTATCTAATGTGAGACTCAACTGTACCAGCTTAATACCTCGTTTGTGATATCCTTCAACTGCACAAAGACCGCCTCATGTTTCAGCTGATACAATGCCTGAGTTATCTCAGTATAGTTTCTTGGCGGGACACACCTCTCATAAGGTTGCTGAAAACTCTTCGCCAACCCACGATCGATGTTGCCCTTCTAGGAGCTCATCAGTTAGGTACACTCCATTAATTTCCATCAACCTCATGTTCTACTTGGATCACTTTAATGCAGATTAAGCAGATTGATCAGTTTGGAGGAGAAAGAGAATTTGTGCCTTCAGAAGGGTTTGGTGAACAGTCGGTGTTTTGTGTGTGCACCAAATGCTTCTGAAAGATTAGCTCCCGATTGGTTCCAAACATTGTCTGTTTGAATGGTAACTGATGCACTCGCTGCTTATTTACCGTTAACTGGACTGGTGACTCGATGCACTTCATAGATTGGATCATATGCTTTCACATAATGCTTTCTTGACCTGGTCTTCTTTCTGTTTCCCATAGAACTATGTCAACTCATTCAATTTGGTCCATTGAAACGTTCGTTTGAGCCAGGTGCACCTGAGGGTGAACCACTGCCTCCGTACGAACTCCGCCTCGCCAGTTCGCTTTACACCTACGTCCAGGAGAATGCAGATGCCTTAGCATGTTCCCTGTCTGGACAACTGAGTGCACGCCTCATCGTGAATTTAACGTGTGAATCACTGCCCGATAGTGAGAGGAATGGCACAGAGCAGTTGCTCAGCGAGGACCTGGTATTTGGCGTACTGCTGTGGGCACGGCAACGTATTGTTTCCGGACAGCGGCTGGCTCGGTCTGGGAGCGAGGAAAACGTACAATCGGATGATGAAGAAAGTGATGGTGGATCAAGTAGCTCTGGATCGGCTACCTTGGATAGGAAGACCAAGCAAGCCCGCGTCCCCAACCTATCTCTCGACCAATTAGATTGGTTAGGCACTAGTACCAGTTGCATATCCGCACTTGAAATCGGGACCACTTCAGAGAGATATCGACCCGGCAAATATGAACCGAAGGATGCAAATTGTAAGAACGTAACCAACGAGACACTGCAGTGTAAGCATGCTGCCACTCAAGATATTCGAGTAAGTGAATCACATGTCTTTCTTTGTGTCTCAGGTACATTACGTTACGTGCATCGACAGCAATGAAGTTTTCGAGTATCGTTGGCTATCAAACACGATTAGGAGTAAGCACTCATCTCAGCTATGACTTCAACTGCTTTTTACAAGTTGTGTTGTCATCGCCATTCGCATTGACTTCCTGCTGTCCCCTATTGACGTATATGACTGTTCACCGCAAAGCTTGTCGGATGTGTATGCTGTCTGTTGCATGTGGATTTATGAGGAGCTTCTGTTTTTAGACTACCACGCAAGCTCTTAACTTACTTCGTTGTAGCTATTCTGGTCCCAAGACTAAGCGGCATTACTAATGGCCCAGTATGACGTGCATCTTCTCACACTGTCAAGTAGTATCTAGACAACAGTCGAACGCGAGTGAAGAGAGGTTTCACATAGAAGACATTGTTACTGTGGGACGGTTCTACCCGATCGCTTTTCATGTGACCACTGCCGGGTAAGACAGAACCCTCAGGCAAAGTTGTCATCCCAGTCGTCGACTGGACCATCCCAGCACGTCTGAACAATATGTGAGATCTGGCGATGATTGCGGGCTAGAGAGTATTTCGGATGCAGCAAAAAAAACGCATCTGGTCAGGGTTGCATGGATCATGTGGCTTTATCCTTTTCTCTTTGCGCTACCTAAATCGGATTCTCGCTGACTACTCCATTCACTTCGGGTTCCAGATCACCCTGGACATGGAAGAATTACCTACCACGAGCCCCACGACATTTTCCTGCTTCCATGCTGATGATCAGAACGGAACGGTCGATCCAGAGGTGAGGCTTTTTTGAGCAAACAACAGATTTCTATTAGGTCTCCTGTCTAAAAAGGTCACCCCTACCTTCCCAAAGAGCCCGTAATTTTGGTTCTAAAAAGTGTTCCGAATCCACAAGAATGATTATGAATCCCACCACCTAAAGAAGAGAAACTCATTTATTCCAAGAGCCATATAATTCTGTATGACGTGACTTATGAGGCACAAACCGTGGCTTCTAGAGTATTGGAAACCCTAGTTGAACAATTATGTCATGTGTGAGACTCCGGAGTTATTCTATCTAATTCATAGACTTTGCACTCTGCCTCGTTGCAATGGATGACATCGGACTTGACGTTTCCCTCCTCAACGCTATGTTTTTGGCACTACTCAGCATGTGATATTTAGCTATCGTGACACGCTCCTGGACCATTTATGGTTTTAATGAATGATCTGTCGAACACCGGTAGAGACAGAATATAAGTGAGTGAACCATTTAGCATAACAGAACTTAGTTAGCTACAGCATGTAAGCGACGAAGTTGTGGGTAAGTGAACACCTGGGAAAGTTATCTCTTTCTTCTGCGAAACAAGGACGAATTGTCGTTACTGACCTCTTCCACGGTCGTTTATCAATTCAACTGTGTGTAGACCGTAGGCAACTTCCTAAACGAACCTGAGGACACTGTCCTAGTCATCATCTTGGGAGCCAACGGCTGCATACAGACCTCTATTTCATCTTATGTGGTTGAAATAGACTCAACCAATCGTGATACAGCGTCTCAGGTCCTATAACAAGAACCACATAGCCAGTCTGAAACAGTTAGACCCCCAGTATTGTCGCGGGCGCTGAGATTTGCCTCCGTGTCCCCGAACTATGTGCCCAGTACTACCTCCAACCCCTCCCGCTTAACTGCTCTAGTGTTGTTTGTCTCTTATCCAGTGCAGATGCCCGGCCATATCCCCGATGTAACCCAACTAGATAGCTGTTGTGTGATACGACCTTTGGCCTGTCTAGTACACACCGCCTTATTTCCCATATTTTTCAGTAGCAGCTGTTTCCGTTTTTATCATGTTTAGACTTATATATGATCTCTAGGGGCCAGAAGATGAATAATTGAAAACACTTGTAGAAGTACCTGAATGAGTGGATAATAGGCCACTGGTAAGTCGTTGGTTTGATATGCATCAATAGTGTCACCTCGTCCATCTATATCACTAACGCTCGTTATCAGACTATTTGGGGTCAAGTCGCATGTTCCAACACGAATGGTTGAACCAGTCGGTGTGGATTGGCCACTTAATCACAAATGAGTCCGTCGATTAGATAAGGCAATGAATTAAGAACAACCACGCGTCTCTGTTGCAGGGGTCGGCTATTTTTAGAGTTATTAGAATTTAGTTTGTACGTATGTCCCCCAATGTTTTGCCTATTTTCGCTACCAGCGAGCACTATTTAGTCGGTCTGTATCGAGGAACATGTTCCAATGGGGAACCAGTGGATTCACAACTAGTGCATCAGTGCCCAATTATAGCCATCGACAGGCTACGATGGAGGTGAGGTCGTATCACCGTCCATAGTCCCAGTGCTTTCATTTTTTTTTTTGATTTCGGGTTACTGTCACCAGTTATAACAGCATCCTCGACTTTCATTACCTGTGGACTCTCGTTTCACTGTCATTTCCTCCGATATCCGTGATGTGTACACGTTGTCGTCTACACTTAGCCGCTATATTTGTGTCAGTGTGCGCTTTGTCGAATTTTTTATGTTATGGCTTCGGTCATTGGCTTATTAGATGACACTGACACTAACTAATTTAACCGTGTTTGCTGGGAAATGTCCATGCTGGGGTGCAGACTATCATACTATAAATAGATAATGCATACTGGTGTCTTAGATCACGAACTAACACTTAAAAGTGGCTGACAAATCCGACTGGAAGCAAAAGGTCACAAGGTTTTGGTAACCTTTACATCTGTAGATGCGCTTGTGATAAACTGACCGGTCTACGCATATGCATGTTCGGACATGTCGCTCATTGTTGCTAATGATGCGAACTAATGGTGTTCTTAGGCTAGGTGACGATTCATATCAACCGCCATACACCATCCACATTACAACTGCGTTATAAATTCATCTAATAGTTCCTACAGAAAGATCGTTTTGCGGACTCTAGCCGACCAGCTAAAATGAGCCTATGCGATGCCGTGCGAATTGTGCAAAACAATTTGTCAATGGACCATTGTCAGCTGGTCGCTCTAGGTTGCCTAGAAGACTCGTGTCACAATAATAATGATGCTTAGGCAAACGGTCTCACAGGCCTTTCCCGTTATTTCGCCGCAATACCCAAGATCAGGATTCCTGATTTGTTGGCACAGCAGGAATTCACTCCATTCAGGCAAACACTGGTGACGAAATTTTATGAAAAGTTATATTCGATAAAATGGTTATTATGTTCTGGAAGGATCTTACATGACATAATGTAGCGTGATCTTTGTGTGTCATCTTGCTTGCTTAAAGTTCGTGGGTAAGCTTGACACGGGATCTTATAAATGTCTGACTTCGTTATACCATCAACCTCGCATACCTTCCAAAGAAAGAAACTGAAGACGATGTTATGACGAGAGTGAATTTAAACACTAATTTACGTGTGGAACGACGAATGCTAGAACCAGCTCACGATTGACTACTAACATATCTTAGCGGTTTGTGAACATTGGCGTGTTGTTCGCCACTATCCAATGGTCGGCTAAGCAAAAATCAACAACTGCCAAGCTCGGTGAACAGATCAACAACCAAATTCAACGAGTATGACTTAACATAACTCAAAACTGAACTTCCGGTTTCGGTCCACTAGTATTCGTACTCTCTACCTCTATCCGTATGATTGCAATTGGCCCTTCTAGTTTTTTGTTTATGTCTGTAATTGCTGGCTTAGTGGACTGCGTAAAACATCCTCGAAACCCGGTTTTATGGTTCACGTTCTTTCGGCACGTGTGCATATTTGTCTAGTTCTACTTTTGACTGAGTGTATGGATCCTACAATACCTCATATGCCAACCATGTTTTGGAGACCCTTTAAGTTTGTCTTTATGAATTATTTGTGTGTATGTGATCAAGTTTTTACAAAACAAGTACCATCCAAATAGTTTTGTCAATAACCAAGAATGCGATCTGGTTCGTGGTCCGTTATGACCATCGATCAAAAATGTTATCTGCATTCCGTTCATTTCTTCACTGAATTTTTATCTTGTTGATACAATGTGTGCTATTTCATACAGCTATTGACCTCACAGTAGTGTTGATGAACGCGCGACAGTTCTTATTTCCATAAGAGAGAAAGCCTATATCCTAGCTTGTGCTGTGTTTCGTTCCTCCTCCCTGAGCCATCATCGTAAACGTGAACATCAGCGTTGACAATTCAGTGAATTTCAGCTTGCCATTTACCATAGGTGCATTGGTCCCAGCTGCTACAGTTTCGATCACCGGAAAGTGGGAGATACAGCCAAGCATTAGAGGCGATGGCATGTTCAGATAGTTCGAGAGCTGCGTAGCTACACATTGGAGGCGATACCTTTGACGCACGAGCGCCACTGACTGCGCGATTGGGCCATTTCTGCCAGTGTCATTAACCATTGGTGAGTTGATTCCCGAGGTCCCCATCCAGGGAGACGGTTGTTGTCAGTCCGACTCAGTTTACTGGTTAGTGTTTTCATACGATGTTACCAGGTCATAGACTGTCCACCTCTTGGTCGCTACCACTCAGCACAGGGCTGGATGAAAAGAGCTCTGTGAGGCAGATGGTCCTCTGGCATTGGAACTACATATCCTAACCAGTGTAACCTATGCTAACCTATGGAATGTAACTTATCTATCGTGGGAGAGTTCCTTCTTCCCAAAACCATCTGGCGTACATCAACATTGCTAATCCGATGTTCCCACCAGATCCGACTAGTGCTTCGGAGACAACAATGGTATGTCCTGTGCGTGTATAGGCCACGTTTCTGATCTATAGGGCAGGCTCGCACTACCACAGTGCAAACACTGCTCTTGACAGACAAACTGATGTCACGTCGGTGCCATAGGTGTCGGAGGCTGGCAAAAGCTGCCACGTCATCCCTGATCCGAGAAGTAATCTTATCTCCAGCCAGTCCACCAGAACTCATACAACTGCCCAGGCAAACAAATTTATCCACCACTTCGATTGGCTCATCTGTAAGCATGCGGTTTGTGTTTGATCCTTGTAGCATAACTTTACACTTTGCAGGTGTGAAGCGCATGCCAAACCGTTCGGCAGAGTTATTTAGGTTATTTAAAATGATTTGCATTTTTGAAGGATCTGAACCAAGGATAGCCATATTGTCAGCATACTCAATATCTTTGAGCGAACGTCCCGGGAGCGACCCCCGAGGTTTCAGGAGCAGCCTGGGAAATTTCAAGCAGCACATCAAGAGACAGCAGCCCTGTCTTATACCACTGGATGTGCCGAACTCAGGCGAAATCTCGCTGCATACTCGTACGCGCCCACAGGAGTTCGCATACAGTGCCCTCATAAGAGATATAAATTTGGAAGGGACACCTTTGATCGCGAGACGCTGCTAAAGTCTCTCTCGATCGACAGTGTCAAAAGCAGATTTCAGATCAAGAAAAACAACCAACGTGGGACGTTTGAAGGAGTGACGCTGTTCAAGGTAAAGATATGGTCCATGCATCCTCGTCCAGGGCGAAAGCCAGCTTGATTCCCTCTAATCTATCTCACGATAATCGACCAGTCTGCGCAAAATAATACCAGAGAGCACCTTGGATGCCACGGTTACCAGGTTGATACCACGATGGTTTTCGCATGACGTTCTTGCGCGCTTTTTGAAGACTGGGGTGACGGTCGAGGACCTCAATTCCACCAGTATTTTGTTTTCTTTCCACATCTGAAGTATGGTCATCAGACTGCTCACCAGGACCTCACCACCTTTGAAGATTGTGGGGTGCAGACCGTCCGGGCTGAGTGCCTTGAATGAGTGATATCTCACGCTGGATTTCTGTTATCGACGGCGGACTGGTGTCGATGTTCCATTCATGCATGCTGGGTTCTTCCAGAGGTTGTGTTGAAGTACACCAGCTGAACTGTTCTTTGAAATGCTCTGCACACCGCTCAAAACGGCGATTAAGGGAGTGAATTGTCGTTCCGTCTTTTTCGCATAGTGTTTCACTGACACCTGTCTTTTGACCGGTTGATCGAATCAGCTGAAATGGGGCGCGCTGTTGCCTGCAGCAAAATCCTTCTCCATTTCCTGGACCTTCGAAATCCACCAGTTTTCTGTCCTTCTTCAAGCTCCTGATTATCCGGTGTTTGAAGGATCTGCGTGCGCCGTCGCAGTCTTTAGCTGCTGGTGTGGCCTTTCTGGCAGCAGTAAGATCTGCTGACCTCGATGATATCCAATGTTCATTTAGTCGAGTCAGATGGCTTGGATAAACAGTTCTGAAAGCCGAGATTATAGCTTCTTGAACTCGCCCCCATTCAACCTCGAGGCACTCTTCTTCATTCGCATCTCTATTTATTTCCAGTGGTTTTCTGGTTATGTGAGCTGGATACTCTTGAGCTACTGAAACTTGTCGAAGTTAATGAGTTGAACTGCTCTGCTTTGGCAGGCGTAATTCTGAGGGAAAGCGAAGTGATAACCGGTCCCGCGTAATGGCATGATCGGTGTCAAGTTGCGTACTCCAGAAGGAACGGCAGTCTTGAGGCTCTCCATCGGTAACTGATATTCACATGGCCCAATTGAGTCCATGTGTCTCTTTTCTTTGGTGGCCTCCAAGTAACTCGATGTGAGCGTTTTTGCTCTAATTTCCTACTGGCCAGGAACAGACAATGATCAGCACACAGCCGAAGTTGTCGCTCCCGATTATCCGTGCGCTGAACGTTGACTCCAAATCCACCACCTAAATGTGCTTCTTGCGGGCTCAGTCGTCCAACTTAGGCGTTCGTATCACTTGCCGGAATTACTGTATCCCTCCTTCTTGGTGGCTGAAGCAGTCACGACAGATCTCGATGAAACCCGTAGGTCTCAGACTCAGAACTGCAGTCTGTCGGGCGTATGCTGGTACGAAAAACACACCACCTACCGCACCGACCTGGATGAATCTTAATTGAGCCAGACAACCGCACAGCGCAAAGGCGACTTTTTGCTGGGATCCAGTCCAGTTAAGCGCTTTCAGTCTTGGGGCTGAGTGAAACTCCCATACCACGAGCCATTGCATTAGAATCACCAGGTACCAGAAGAATGAAATGTGGGATATCTGCACTCTTCCAAAGTGGCTTGAGGTGCATGACCGAGGTAAGGTCTTGTGTGCGTATTTCGGAGACACAACATACATCGACAGAGAAGGAAAGCGATGTTTCAGTAAAGGATGCCTGTTGCCCAGTTTGACATAGAGCATGAACATTGAAGGATGCAATGTAGGTCAGCTACTTTGAGGGTATTAAGTGATTATATTGGTTTATTTTTCCTCGTGAGGGTTTAGACACAAAACAATGGTTAGGGGACTGGCAGCTGGGTTGATCGCACTGCATCATCCGATGGGTGGGAAGGGGGTTTGGGGGAGGGCCGGTGAACGAAGAGCTGCAAGGGTTGCCCAAGCGTTGACAATGCTACATTCATGAAAAGTTCAGTCAACATGTCCTACAGTGGAAGAAAGAGGGCAAGGAGAGACAGGCACGAAGTTTTCGAGCTGACTACATATTCAAACCACCATTAAAACTATCCGTGTCCAGAATGAAAATAGCATCATCAGCACCAACACAGCGGTAGTGACATCGACTTAACTGTCAAACAGATGAAAGTAATAACGCCATGGCTGTAGTTGACTGCCAGCTAGGCATTGGGATGGTCGCAACTAGGCAGACCCAACCAGAGACCCTGGAACTTTTCCTAGTGAAAAATCAAAGCATTCACCTGCGGTTTCCTTTCGTTGTGTGACAACCCTTTTGTCAAGTCACACAATCATCATCTCGTGTTACAGTCATGTTTACTCTATGGAGTTGTTTCTTTTCTAGCGAGATCACCCGCTGGGGTCAACCGAACCTAATAAAAACCGGTATATTCATATCGATCAGTTGTCTGTGTTGACTGTACGTTACATAGATCTAAAAAATCCCGAGCTGTACTCTCATTTAACCAAAGTAGCTTTTCTCACAGTTTATTGCCTCCATTTCGGCATCCTTTCACCACTCGTCATCTCATCCACTTCTCTCCGCACTTTCTCATTTCCTGGTACGTGAAAACGAAACGTCTGGTTTGGTGAAAATAAGCATTAAAGGATGTCTACCAAGTGTGACGAACTCTAAGACGTCGTGCTTAAAATTTCAGGCAGTTCTACTTTGCTTATCAGACAATTGAATATCCTTGATCAAAATCGACTATGGCGTAGCAGCCCCCCAGCAATCAGATCACGCGCTCAGTATGAAAGGTTGATATGGTCGGTCACCGTTTCTTTTTTCTACCCTAGAGCCCACTGTCAAATCCTGTCATTAGTTACAATGTTACACTGTGCGGTTATTGGCATTCACATAACAAGTCATTGTAGTTGGTGGTTGATCAGTTACCGATAAATGTACTTGAGCTACCGATATCTTAACGCACTGCCAAGTCATCATAGTACGATCTTGGTACTAGACAGATGGTGTATTTAGCTCTCACTCCGTTACCTGCATTACCCGTCAAAAAATGCACACCCTGAGAATGCACATGAGAGTTAGTTGTACGTTCCTACTTGGATTTGAACTATGGTCTTGGTGGTACACTCCTCATAAGATTGCTGGAAACTCGTCGACAGCCCACGGCCGGTTTCACTTGGTGCTCCGAGTTTCCGTCAACCATATGTTCTATCTGGGCCCAAATTGGACACAATTCGCGAAGTACTAGGTTTTAACCGGAGGCTCAACTGAATGCCGAGTGAAGAATATCGTGAACGACAGTTTCAGCTTGGGTTGAGTGTATTTCGCGAAGACCTATGGTAGTTTAATTGACTGCTGCATGGAAGGCCTTCTGCTACCTTGTCATGCTGGACAGTGTACATTTAACTTACACCACAGTCCGTTCATCATATTTTTCGGCCAATCGTTTCAACCAAGATTACTGGTCGCCTTTCTCGTTTTGCCACCTTAACACTTAAGGTCAAGTTACGGGTACACACCAGATCGATTCGGTATAAAGCAAAGTGTGATTTCTTGCACTGTCAAGCGTCCAAGCCAACTGCTGCCATGGATAGTGAGTAAGTGAACGTGTGTTCACGCATGGCAACCTTGGAAATGCGACGTTCCAGATGTCATGTTCGATTAAGATACTTGAGCGTCATCTACTCAGTTCAACAGTGGAGATAGTCAGGGTATCTAAATATCCGAGTTCAGCTCATGTTATCACACAGTAGATCAATAAATATGGTTTCCACGTTCATCCACACAGATGAATACATCTCAGTTCATACTATATCCGTTAGGCGACCTGCTATGATGTGACCGCAAACGGAAAGTTCAGCTAGGCGGCACGACGCGACATCGCCTAACGACCTTGGCTAGAACGACTAGCTGAAACATATGATGAACACATTTTGACATTCTTCAGTTCCCACAGCTTGAAGGTACAAGCTGTTTGGGGTGAAAATGTCATCATGTTACCAGCGGACTTGCCAGATAGACGGCAGATGTTTGTCCGAATCTCCACGGAAACGGGCCACTTGCCTTCATCTACATGTTTTGTCGAGTGGTGTGTATGATTGAGCTGGAACTCAATCCTGTTGACTTGCCCACCACAACGGTCGATGGTACTTCGTGTTACTAGAGCCATAGCACTCAATGCACATTAGTGACTTTATCTTATGATGTCATCATAGCTCAGCAATCTTTCCCAAAGAGGTCCTCTCTCTGAGGAGGAGGGGATAGCTTTCAAGGTCATGGATGACGCAGAATGCGGAATGGCCTCTCCTTGAAAAGGTCTCAGACAGAATTACTACGTTTACGTCAGGAGAGGCAAGCCATTTTTCCCTTAAGAAAATGAAGTATGAGAGCTAAGATGGCGTGCAGCCGACGTGATGCAGCATTCCAGTTGTCATCGACTTTAAGAACATGGATCCTTTGTGTTTTGGACTGCTCAGTGCTAATTTAGTGCGAATACATCCTTTAACGCTTATCCAGTGCACCTCATGGTTGTTTGCACAAAAGACCGACAAGCGAACCCCTGCGTATATGACATTACCTCCAAAGTACTAATTACTTTCCGTTAAGCTGATCTAGAAGCGGGGTAGTATAGTCATTTTAAGTTTCCCGCATCCTCTGAGTCCTAATCCCACCATTCTTCAATTTCATCAACTCATCCAACAGCCCAGATCAAGACACCCGTCTCAGTTGTTGACATTCTGCCCGTCAGACGGATCAGAAACCTGCGTACTGGCACCCACTTCCCTTGGGGGTGAGTAACCTTTTTTGGTCAATTGCCCTCTGTTACTCCATGAATGCGGGAGGTACGCTGTACTCGTAATCACCCTTTCTCTCCTTTGGCTTGCTTGTTATCACAACACCATCTGGTACATCCACTGTGTATAAACTAACTAATCATTTCGTAATCAGTTCAGAGTCGAGTGCAGCCGATCCAGTTTGTGACCAAATGGCCTAACAGGGATTATTCGGAAATAGCATTACACTAAAACAACTCTATTAAGATGTAGGAAGAAGAAGCGTTCACACTTTAAAACATCTTTCTTTATGAACGCCTTCCGCTTCCAGAGTTGCGACCCGCTATCTGCTTAAACAGTATGACCTCTTTGTAACGATCACCCCTCTGGGCTACCGCCCTTGGTCAATCCTACCATATTTCTACTGGCACTTGTACAGTGAGTCCCGGCCTTTCAGGTGGCAGCAAGTGGGGCAAACTTGTCCCCAAACTTTCCCTGAATCAATATCGATGAAATAATGACGAACACTGAAAGGTTTCCAAAACCCCGGTGTTCACATCTCTTCGAGCGAGCAGCTTGTGGACGTAGAATATGCAGACGACATTTTTCTCATTTTTTGAAAAAGAGCAGGAAGCGCAAGCATTACTTGAAAAGCTCACCGAGGCCATCCATTCCCGCGGCCCAAAGTGCAGTCATGCTGCGGGAAGTACTGTCTTTAAACATACCTCTAAGACTGACACCGCAAGTTGTGGAACGAAACTTGCATTAGCTCTGATGGTATTGTGACAGACAAAGTCAACGAACGAACCTCAGAGGCCAGAATTGCTTTTACCAATTTACGCCACTTGTGGTATCAAAAACGCATATCACTGGGTCTCGAAGGATGCATGTATCGGACTACCATATGGGTTGTGTTGTACGTCTGTGAGACTTGGACACTTCGGGCGTAGTATATGAGAACTCTTCAAGTCTTTGACCACCGATTCCTCAGGACCCTAGCTGGAATCGACTGGAACCAGCGAATTTACAATGAACGGTTAGGAAACGGATCTTTGATGAAGCAGACGGTAATTCACTCAAGGAATGCATCCAGCACTGCAAGCTAAGATGGCTAGGCCACGTGTTACGCATGCCGAGTTACCGTCTGACGAAGAGCGTATCACTTTCCCTGTCTAATTCGGGGTGGCGCAAACCCTGGTGGACAGAATATGACATGGAATGAAGGATGTTATAAAAAATTTAGATGTCGGTGCTGTTCGCCTTTCAGAATAGGGTCTACGTACCCCGCCCTATGCTTGGCTAGAGACACGGAATGACATGGCGCCTAATCGATGTCAGTGGAGTTCTGTCCGGATTGTCTGACTGAGTGTTGTAGGTATAGGCATCTCGGATGTTTTTGTGGAGGGCTAGTCCTAGGTACTCCTCTTTGTCTCACCTTTTTCTTTCTGTTATAGAGCTTCATCCAAATATATTGACACCGTTGTACGGTAGTGAAGTATCGGTTTTCTCATCTGTCGTTGCTGCTAGCAACGGTGATGATGACGATGGTTTTCCAAAATTGAACAAAGGACGTACACCATATGTTCATGCCGTTTACCTAACGGATAAGTGCCAAGTTACCCGATTTTCTGCAGCATCCAAACCTCTGGAGCGATGGGTTTTCGCGGTTCCGTTGGTGTTTGTTTTAAAGGGGTTTTATTGTATGTGCAAGCAGCAGTTTACGAGGTGGATATCTCTGATTCCCCACCATAGCAGTTGATCAACACAGCATTCTCTTGATATCGTTGCTACACTGGTTACTGAACAATTTGACTCGGCGACTAAGCTCAACCGTGGTGCACGATGTTTTTCAAATGTCCCATAAAACGGAATATCCAGTGCTGATGAGCTCTAATAAGAACGAAACTCGGGTCCACGATAATAACAGTAAGCGTTCATTTGTAACACTTTTTGGTGCATAACTTCCATGCCACCCGAAGGAATCACCGGGGTTGATATACTACCACGTAGTCCAAGCCTAAACAGTCGAAATGCAGAGGTTGGATTCGACCCAGGGAACTTCCGACCACTGAGTTCTCACCTTAACCACTGAGCTATCTCGAGATCCGCTCATCAGAATTATTGTGCCCGGGCAGGAATAGGACTGTTCAAACGAGAATAATGCAAATGTGTATTCCACAAATTTCTCAACCGCCCACAACTAATGAGAAATTCGTTGCCTAGCAACCACAGGTACCGTCATACTACCGGAAGGGGTTTCTGTGAGAAGTGGGGTAGTAGCATGCAGATCACATATAAATACCTAGCTTTTGTTCAGTGAGGTGCGCTTTCTGTGAACTGTTCAGGAAGTTTCAGTCTACTGGGCAAACTACGGAAACAGTGATGTCATCATGTACAGTGAGTGTTGTTAACTGAAACGCCCGATAACACTGTGGATTATCCGAGCTGTTTAGTCGCAGACCAGTCTCAGTGAACTCGGTTCTCATGATGTCACTCAGATTTCTATCCATAAAGCAGGCTTTCTGTTTCCCCTCTGGTTATTTCCATATTTAGCCATCCAGCAACGCTTGTTTGCACTATGTTCCTAAACACCACAAAGGTAACTGCCGTCGTTGGCTAACATGAACGGTTATTGGGGTAATGCGTTAGATAGTGGTGGGGCCGATATTCTAAACGAGGCTTTGTTGGTTGCATATATGTAGCCCGGTAGATCCAACTGGATCCCCTGTGAAAACCATTAGACCGAATACAATGAGTTAAACTATTCTAATAAGAGCTACCGCTGCAGCATTTGAAGATCGGATGTTTAAGATTTTCCAGTCAACGTTGGATCATGGGGAAACCCATTGCCAATGGTGAGCAATTCATTGTGGTGCAGTGTATCGTTTGAAAGGTCAGCACTCATTCACTTAAACATTACACTGTATAAAGTTTCAACTAAGCAGGTTACCTCTGAACCGTAGCAGTCTGCATAGTATCTCCTTGGTGATGGACGATTCGGCTGGACCTAGGACATGCGGAAATGCTCCATCCAAATTGCCATCTGCACGCGAAGTTTGTCACAGTGGGTGGAATAATAGACAAGAACTTTTAGCACAAGAAATTCTACAATTGGCTGAAAGTGGTTATACCGAAAAGTCATAATTATGGACAATTGCAAGTAAAAAGTTTCTCACAGCTATGGAATATGACCTGGAAAACGGACACTTCTTCGACGCAGCATCACGGGCGGGATCTTAACCCAACCAGAGGTTTTTTAGTTGTTCATTTTTTTCAAGAGCGGCATTTAATGGTACAGAGCTATGTGGAGTGACCGCACCTGGAAACTAACACGTCGCACCAAGCACAGGGACTTTGCGTCAGTGCCTATAAATACTAGTCAATCGAACGGTCAACGACTGGACAACACACAATGTCGGTTAACAACGGGTTGGTTCATCGACCATTGTCCATTGTTTTTGACGTGTGTTTCAGGGCAGATGAAATTCCTGATTCGTTCAGTTTCTGATTATCTGGGCATCATGGACCACCATCAAGGTTACCAGACAAAACAGAAACGACCGTATTACATGGCCACCATCGGCTAATTGTACTACTTATAGAGTCATTACGCACACACGGACTTATGGGCAGGCTGGTCGTCACAAGAGGGAAGTACACATGTTAGTCCGTAATAGTCACGCATCAACGATCCTGTTGGTTGTAAATACTGTTTATGCACACAGAAGAGAGTGCTTCGAATCATACTACTGTCATAGTTAACTCCCGTACAACAGCTATTTGGTTTCATTTTCAAACTATCTGCTTAACCAGAACTCAGTGAAGCTTAGTCGGTTCGTCTCATGATGAATTGTCCACAGTAGACTTGTCTGGTCATATAGTGATCTCACGGTACACTGGTCTAGCGATAAATTGGCCTGCGACAGTTGATCTGCATGAAGTGACCACGATAATGGGCTGGCCACCAACTAGCTCTCCTCGTTGACATGAATAGGCCCGTAGCCCTCAGAATTTACTTCTAATCTGACAACTTCTCCTCCCACTGATAGACCTACTCGAAGGTGGTTGTTTGTCAGTTCGGTATAACGACCTACAAACTATCGCCCTAGGAATCTTTAATTACGTGTGTTCACTCGTTTTTATCTACTAATTGATCGTCTGTCTGTCTGTTATTCGGCAAGCATGGTTTATCAAGACGTTTTAGTCCCCCACTGCTAACTAACTGGTTTGTTATCCAGGACAAGGAGGGATGTTAAACGGCAGCTGATTACATCATCATGCATGCGTCACTTTTCCAGATAACTGGTAGGATGTTGATTGTGCCTCCGGTAAGTGGAGGGTTATCAAATTGGTGGTTCTCGGGTCGCGTTCCTATAGGTAGACCAAGGTACAATCCCAACTTTGAAACGTCAGACTCAGCATTTCGATACCTGAGTTTCATCTGATCCAGTTCTCACAGAGCACAAGTTTTAAATTTCGTCTGATCATGTCCCATAAACACTTCCTAAAAGAGTCTATTTGACTCTGGTTTGTTCGGCACTCAAGGATTGGTAGGTAGGTGTTCAGTGCTCCAGAGTCAAAACCGCAGTGGCTGTAAACGGTGTTTGGATGGTTCATTTGTTAACTGTTTCGCTTTATACTACTCACCCCCAAACTCGAATGAATTTCAGATGCCCTGACAACACATTGCTTCTCGTAGAAGCAACACTGCAACCTTAGACGATGGAATTCAAACAGCCCTTGTTCGTCTTTGTCATCCCCAGAAAAACTATGGATAAACGCCCTGATTACTTGTGCGGTTCAAATTAAGCGTCGTAACTGTCTATCACACAGCATCGAGTCAGTGGAAGTGAAACCGAGCCCATCCTTCTTAATCTTAGTGTCAACATGTTTGATCGCTGCATCGTATCCGAGCCGATTACTTGAATTCTGATATAGCAACCTCCCAGGTATTGTCGTAGAGTTTTCACCGGATACCAAAGTGCACTCATCCCACTCTTTCCCATTATAATCTTACGTAGCCCCAATGTCCTCCCATATGGCGCTTTTGGCAGGGTGTCCGAAAACAGCGGATTCCAAGTCGCCTTCGATTTCAAACAGGCTCAGGGATCTGCTGCTAGTCACAGTCGATTTACTGAAAATACTGCTCTCAAATACAGTATTGTACATTCTGAGGTGTTTGCGATACACTGTCGCATAGGTCGCGGCCGAGTGACTCAGGTTAAGCTATCTCTGGCCCACCCACATCTGCCACTCCCATTGTAATAACGGTATTTTCTCAGCTCAGTTCTCGGTCTGAACCTTCCAAGCTAACGCGCCCCTCAAAACAACCACCAAAGGAGCACAACATGTATTGACGCCCAAAACCAGCTCCAAAAACACACGTACAGCCCGTCGTTTATAAAATGTATGCGGCGACAACATTCTGGAAGTTCTGACGCCTTCTGGATACGGCATTAGCAACCGGCATCCGGCAGATACTGGGTCATGATTGGCTGTTGGGTCCAGACTTCCGACAAATCAGAGGCCGCCTTGATACTGGACTGACAAGCGGTCCGATGTTTTGGCCAATCGCCTGTGGGATATGCTTCTTGGCTGTAGCAGCGCCTAACTGTGAACGGTAAAGCGGTATCGGTGCTGAATTCCGCCTTACACTCATACAGTTAGTGCATCTATGCAATGACAGCCACTAGCGGCACTGCTCACACATGGACCACATGCGCATATTCCGTGCGTGTGATCGTGGGAACTAAACTGCTGAAGGGATGGGTTTTTTCATGATCTTGTTGGTTGGGTGGATCGACACTTCACAGTGTTTGCCGCGCGATTCAATCATTACATGGTGAATGACAGTCATTTTTCATGCACCAAGTCAGCAAGTGTTTTATCAAATGTTTCATTCCTATCATTGGCGAAGGTAACAACAAAATGACCGTAAGGACAGCGATGGTGACATTTATCCGAGTGAAACTAGAGAGACGTGATCTTTTTTCATTTTCTTCTAGTGCTCTGTTTAGGGGTGCCTCCGACAAATGAAACTGCACATGAAACAGGAAATCTTACTGCTATATTCCCGCTGTTGGGCTATACATTCGTTTGTGCACTTGTCTACTAGTAGCCTCCAGAAGTTAGAAGCCGGTCTGCATCTTGGTCATGCCTGGATTTTCGCTCCTAATGAATCCACTTCACACCCGTTTGAGCCGTCTTCCCCCCTACCTTGGTGCGACCTTGCTTAGCCCATAGTATATGGGGAAAACACTGGGTTTCGGTATCGCTCGTCTTGGAATGCATTAGCTACGCAAGCCCTCTGGCTTTAGGAGGCTTGAATTCCGACTTACCTTATGCGAGTTGATCGAGGTAACGCAGATCGACAACTACGCGTTTGATATCTCTGAATTCCCACATCTGTGCCGATGAGTGCTCTTTGTCCGTCACTCCGGCTGTGCTAATGAGCCCCACCATGGGAAATACTCTTATCCACTGCCTCTCTTTGGATGTAGACGAGCCAGAATGATCGCGCCAGGTGCGGTGAAGGCTTGCTCAAACTAGAGTGATGTGCATGTAATTTTTACGGACTCCTTTAATTACATGAGTTAACATTAGATGTATGCATCCTTTTATTTTGGTTCCATAATTTATAGCCAAAAACGGTAAAGTGTGTTATTTTGATTTCCAGTCAAGGGCAACAGTACACTTTTGCTGTAAGCTGCGAGCCCACATCCGGTTGATCACACCGGAACGTCCCATGTTCGGAGTGGTATACCCCTAGGTCTCGTTAAGCGTATCTCCTGGGTAGCAACGTGATTGTTTGTCATCAAAATGCTCGAAAAACATCTGAACATGTCGTACGTACGTACTTTTCTTATGATCAGGTTGCACCCGATCGACTTGGTAGCATAACCAATGGTAAGTCGTGCTTCAAGGTAGTTAGGAACGGATTTGAAAGGTGGCACCATCACAGATATGACTACAAAGATAAAATACCAAAAATGAGTCGAAGTTGTTATATGGTATATAAGACATTCTCTTCTTATGAGATGTGTTTTCCTCCATTTTTTGGCAGTTGGCTTCGAACATAAACTGAAAAATATTGAAAAAGAAACAAACCAAAAACGCACATTTTTCCAATCTTATCTCACTTCGGGTCCTAGTTTTATCACGGACATCATCATCAGCCTTGCCTTTCCTCAGGTGTATCTGGCACCTGACTGACGTTTAATTCTTATGTAGTGAATTTCGGTCGCACAGGCAATTTAGGCTTAAAAGCAAGTTTTCATCTTCGGCTTTCCAGCGTCACGCAGGTGTCCGTAGGTAGTCTGTTTGGGGTAGGGGGCGTATTATGCAGTATGCACTTGCCGTTGGTGCATATTCATGCCTTTCGAACTTGAATTTCTATTGCTTACTCAGCATTCCTATCGGCTGATTGATATTCCTAACTTTCGAATCAACAGTCCAGTATTACGACAGAGCACGGTGACGGAACCCGACCAGTCCTTCAAACTAACAAACACCATCTTACTATGTGTTTCCAGCGCTAGCCCGCATAAAGATCACATCCACAGTCAGCTATTTTTATAATTTTTCTTCACTTTCAGCCCTTTTCTGACTCAAGTCACGCACGTATTTCCCTTTTCCATCTAACCTTTTCGCAAAGGTTCTTGGCTGCGGTGGTAGTTCAACTTGTCCTGCGCCTGCTTGTATTTCCCAATCTACCCTGCGTAGATTTTTCCGCCGAATAAGTTAATTGCTTGATTTTTAGTTCCAACACCTTTTCACTTCCCGGTTCTTGTATGCTTAGTCCACTGACGTCACGCCGTTGCCCAAGTGGGGGAGTGCGCCCCTCGTTGGCGTACCCCATATGTGACATCGTTTGGTATCCCCCTACCCTATGAAACCACAGTTTCTCCCTTTAGCGCGTGTGTAACCTATCCAATATATGTAATCCTCAAGATTTCGCCGAGTTAACGTAGTTTCTTGCCTTTTTCATATGTCACTTTTGCTAACCACCGCGTGGTGCTTTCCCAGTTGGATCCACTTCAATCTGGCTTGGTAAATTGGTCGGTCATTTGGTCAGTTTATCGATTAAACGATGCCGCCAGACTTCAGCTGCATCTACACCCAGTCGTCGACGATTATGCATGGCGCATCAACGGTACGCACGTAATGGTAATAGCGGAAGGGTTGGTCGGTCAACTCCTCACTCGACGTCTTCTGAGTCGGTGAACGAGTCCCTCAGTTCCTCGGATGAACAGTACGACGGTCGTGATTCGCCTGTTCTACGTGAAGATGAAGGTGAGTTTCCTGGGTCCTTGCCATGCAATCTTTCGCCCCCGGCTTTTGCATGCATAGTTTGGTAGGTCCGTGAAAAGCAACACCTCAGATATGGTCAGGCCATCTATTCCTTGGTAGACAATCACGAACTGAAGAATCGCCTTGTCTCTTCAACAGCTTCCGCCCCTTTTTGTTCTCTTGTGGTCCCTGTCTGTTTTTCGTTTCTTTCATTGTCCCGCTAACTGTAATTATGGCAGTTTTCTTCAACAGAGGAGTAGCTAACCTCTCATGAGCGGAGAGGTCCTCTGTCTTTGGGGAATCGCGCACCAAATCTTGGCCGATGAGAAACGCTTTTAAGTGCACTCTAGGTAACTAGCTTCTCTTTGGTGGAATCTCGTAGACGATTACTGCAATGACGTGCTGTGTACAAAGCCTAACATAAAACACCCATGGTCACCGTTTCTCTGGAAAGCTCTGAAGCACCTACATTTCTGAAACTTATTCAGATTAAGATCTAGACTGATCCAGTTACCTTTAGTGGGATGTATACTCTGAGCAATACAGGTGACTTTTAGCCGTGCGCGGTACGGCGTTATACAATCAGCGCTACTGTTTATGTGAGTGCAGTTCGAGGATGGAGTCAAAATCGCGCCGGTATGCATCTGACTCGAATACGAGTCAACCTCAGATTGTTTTTGGCCCTCTGTCTTTTGGATTCCCAAGAACTCTCCTTGAGATCTACCTGGATGTGAGTGTAACTGTTTGTAAACCACGTCTCACTCAGTCTGCTAGCTGCATGCAGAGTGGTACTTCACCCCCGAACAATCATCATCCAGGGAGAATGGCCCGGGAGTCTTAGTTGCGGGAGAGACCATTTTGGTGTGACGTGTTAGCAAGTATTAATATATACAACTTAACTTCAAGCAGTAATGGAATAAAGCACCATAGTCATTCAGGTTGAATGCCAATCTTTTGTGCAGTAAGCCCCTCGTATCCACAGATGCTCCCTTAATCCCCAGCCAGCTTATCCTCTAAGCCCCCGTAAGAATTGGAGACCGTGCGGCCCGAACATGGATTGCTCCCTCCTTTTAATTGTGGAACGAGGCGTATCGTTTTGTTGAGGTGTACGAAAACTAAACAAGTTATTTTGAGTGATAAACGGAAAGCTGACACAACGGATGCGTCCATGAACCGTCCAAAACGAAAGATGACTAAGAAAGCTATCGAGCTCATGGCGAAACTGGTATGCCTCCCGCAGGTTGGGTGATAAACCTGTCATTATTACTAGCACTATTATTGCTATTAAGATTTGGCTTATTTTGAAAGTTGAATGGCATCAAGCTAATCAGTTCATTGCCGAAATTAGGGTACTTTATTCGAACAACAGAACAACGGCCACAGCCACCACAGGAGCATCGCGAAAAGTTCTGGGGTGTTTACACTCTTGTGGGGGACTACGAAATGGTATACCTTCACCATCGTATTTATGAAAACGTTATGTATCAGTTTGATGAGATGCTGTATCGAAGCCTGAATTCTTGGTAACAATGTTTCCATTTGTCGCCATTTTTTCGCAGAGCGAGTGTTGACGTTATGACGATCGTGAACCGAAATGCTTCCCGCTTGTTCATTGCAAGTGGATGATGTTGATTTGATCACAATGCATCACATCTAAATTGGTTTTCATATCATACAACGCTTAACAGAAGTTTGGTGACAAAATAAAGAACCCTGTGTTAGTACGTCGCCTCTGCTCTCACTATTTTCGAGTTCCTTACTTTTTGTCTGTTTAGAGTCAGCATAATTGCTGTGTTGTATCCCGAATAACTCACTTATAGCAATTCAGCATACCACCGCAATTTACCGACCTCTAGTAACCGATGGGCCCAAACCACCATTTTCCAGCGGACAGGTGCTCCACCGGTTGAGCTATTCAGGACACTTGTGAGTTCCAAGTGCATAAGCGAGACGAAGATCAAGAATCCCCGGTTACTCGGTTGGTAGTGTATCCGTCCGATAAACGGGTGGTCGCTGACTCCGGTTCACCTTAAGTCTCTCTTAGTTCATGCTACGGGTACTTAGGTTTTGCACTATTAGATCCACCAAATTCCGCTCCACTTTCTTACATTCGCTTCTGACGACAAAGCTGACGCACCTTACCGAATTTCGCCGCCGTCGTGTTAGTGCATGCACTGATTTCATCCACAATGCAGTCACGACTCGTGCAGCTGGGCTCTTTGTTTTGCTGTTTCAGGGATACAAGACAACGAGATATCCGGAACTATAACTTTGCACTTCACACGTACGAAACAAGGGATCACTTTCGATGCTGATGCTGATGCTTACCGACAATAATTGTGTATGATTTATCTACCACTTTATCTAATCCGGATGTTTCAAACCATGCGTGAGTGTTTATTGACCTACTTTCTGGCAACCGGTATCGATTAATCTTAGAGCGTGAAAGCTATCTACTACTCAAATGCACGTGTGTGACAGGTGGTGGTACTGTGTCGAGCTTTGTGACATGATACGTTAACACGAGGCGGTATGATGCTGGCATTCAAAGACTGGTGTTATTCTCGAATAACTTAACAAAAACTCGAACAGTTACGTGATGTTGACGCGCCTGTCTCGATTCTCCAGGACTGTCCTTTTGTTCGCCCTTGCTACTAAAAGATGGCCACTAGCAAATAGACTAGCTAATTTCTGTGTTCAAGACTAGAACGCCGTCAGAAGTCGTTTGTTGAGAAGGTTCCAGGTAAAAATATTTTTGGGACGCATGGCCATTTATTGAAGTGTGTTTTGATGAACTCTTTCCAGGGAAAGTCGTCTGATCACTCCAACTTGTTTGGCAGTTATATGCCGTGCACGCTGTGAATTTCTGGACAGACTTGTCAGTAACAATGGAAACTCCGTACTCACTTGGGATCGTCGACTCCTGGTCCTTTCTGCGAGGTGATTTTATGACCTCTGGATATCTAGAGTTGCTTCTACTTGGAATTGAGAATGGCCTTTCAGAAGCTGCCAAATTCGGGCTAAATCCCCCTGGAGCATTCGGGAGTCGCCTTTTTTGGCGGTCGCTCCCCCCTTGGAAGGCTGTTGCGTTCACTTGTTACTGTATCATTCGAATCTTCGATGGGGTGTTATTCGTTGCCTGAGTGACACTCATAACAGTGGCTTTCGAACTTCCAGCTAACTTCCCTTTTGACCCCCTGCACCCGACACAACCGGCCCCTTCCATCCATCCCTTGAAGAGTAAAATCACGACGGTGAAAACAATTCACTTCATGTTGTAGAATAGAGGAAGGAATTTTCCGGAGTGAATCCTCCACAACGGCATCACTTTTAAGACACAATTCAATGCGCTTTCTCTCTGAAAAGAGGCCACCGTTTGTGGGTTTCGTTATTTCGCTCAAACATATATCTTAAGCAGTGCGCATTGGCTGATCCTGGTGATTCAGAAGAATCGTAACTCCATACTTCAAGTATCCATCACGGAACGGACGGTATTTTCTCTTGCTCTGGTGACGCCCACATCTATTTTATTGGCTGAAACAAATTTTGGGAAGTTAGGATCTTTCAGTGCGTGTCAGAAACCTTCAAGAAATCTACATGAGGCGGGCATTCCTCATTGAACTCACCAAGGTAGCAAACGAACAGAAAATTTTGTAAGAGCTACCGATTCATCCATCAGTTTAGCTTATTTGATGGCATATTGGCAATGCGAGAAACACATAAGGTGTGTTGACTATCGTACGAAGCAGATAGTGCACTGTCAACACACCAGAAAGTTGTCACCCATCTTGTGGTTTTCATTTTTTAGGAACCACAGAGTCATAATGATTTCACCAATTCTTGTCTGGGGCAAACGTGCCTTGAACTTATTGGTGCACGGGAATATGGTAGCCATAATACAATTCAGAAGGTGTATGCACTATTAACAGTCTTTACTGTGGTTGACAGTAGTTTACAGAAGCGAAATGCATCATGTATAAAATAAAGGCAATATGAAATGTGGAGCAAGTGAAAAGGGGACTTATCGGTTAGTGAGGTTCTTGGTGAGAGTGAACTAAGAGAGGCCGGATGCAGGAAGTGTTCTCTTGGCAACATTATCGTCACACTTGGTCCTTGCTGTCCGTGGCCTGATGTTTGTTGACGATGCGGCGTGCAGTTGAGGCGCGCTGTGCTGATGAGTTGAGCCTGCCTATATTCTGACATGCGTGTGTGCGTCGAGAGTGTTGAGAGTGTCTTGATGAAAGTCCGGACTGCGGGGAAGTGTTTTCTTCGCAGCGTAGCTGCTACACGTATTCCATAATTGTCCGTGGACTTGTGGAGTTTGGCTGACTCCTTGCTACCTGCGCGCGCGCGAGTCTGTGTTGTGTGTATAGGTTGGCCATGTTCTGTCCTTATATACGTCTAGTGGACCGTGAAAAACAACAATGTGAAATCACATTGCGCCCTAAACGAGTTCACGGAACCTGTTGTTGGCCAAAGGTCGTATTCTTTGGCAAGAAGTTGACGCGTGATTGTGAGGCAGACAAAACAAAATGTGGATAGTAGGTGCTGGTGTGAAATTGCTTGGGGGAGTAATTAAACGGAAGAGTAACCGTTACAAACTCAAGTCCTAATAAACAAGTACTGATGGTGGACGGGGCGTGACTGTCCGCGCCAAAATGCCTACTTCTAAACGTGCGTCCTATGACAACCTGAGTCCATCCCTTTCTCTGAGTGGATATTGCTGCTTCAAATTGAACGGCCCCCTAATTCTTTGTTCAACTGAGCGCATTTCGCGTGTACATGGAACAAGCATCGTTCACACATTTGTGATAGCACGTTGTGCAGTTTAAATCATTCTTTTCCGCATGTTAATGTGTTTGCTATCCAATGAATGAGCTCAAGGATCTCTAGAATCCTCACGTTTCAACTGTCTCCGTATCCTTCTTACTCTCCCTCCTGTAGAGGTCGCAAGAACTGTGACCGCCGAAACCGCATCTCATTTAGCCCGAGCTGCAGTCAATGCTCTTGCAACCTCGTCTAGTGAGGACTCCTTCTGTGGTGCACCGTCGAACGGTCGAACGACTCATACTCCGGACAACAACTATGCACCGTGTTTCTCAGCCGTTCCACACTTGATCGAGGCACGATCTGGAGCCGGAGTCGGATGTCTCCGCGTAGACGGCAAGCATCATCTCATTTTGGTCGGGGGTTATGCACGGAAAGGTTGTTTGGTCAGTGTAGAGGTACATGCAAGGAGTGAATTATCCTCTGACCCGACAACAACCGGCAACCCACAATTTCCCTGCTATTCTCTCGATGCCGCAATACTTGGGCCCCGGTTATCCAAACCCCGTGGTCGGCTTGCCCTGGCGCACTCGTTTTGTTCAACCACTGACGGTTTGATAGATGTCCTTTATGTATGTGGCGGATCCAATGGGTCGGTGGATTTAAACACGACAGAGCGGTGAGTGTTTTTTTTTGTTTGAACTGGTCTCTCTTGGCTTTGACTGATTATCTCTCATATTTCGAACGAACGCAAGGCTATCTCTACTTGACTTCGACTTATTTTTATAGCGCAAGCCTTCTTGCGCAAACTCATTTCCACTGACTTGTGAACATAAGGTCTGTCTAACTTCTTGATTCTACAGACCTCTGTCTGCGGTATCTCACAAGCGTTTTGCAGGATTGGCGCAAGTTGTCTGGTTTTTTTCCTTTCGAGACACAGGAATGCAGCTTGTAGGAGACTATATCTTACCGGTTCATGGGGTCCGTTCACGCAGCTTTACCAACCTGCAATCATAAAACCTGATCATGTGTGCGGCTTTACAAATCGTAGTCTGACGTACGTCTGTTAGCCCCGAATTCGCCAAAACCTGGAAATAATTTACTAAATGAATTTTGCTGCCTGTCCGTTTACGGACGCAAAGGGTGACTCAGGCTTCATTGATCCGATTTATCTACAATAGCCGTTGTTCTAAAAATGTTGTTTTTCCAGGTCGGTTGATATGCCCTGTTTATTCAATCATGGAAGCACATAGGTGCATGGTGAAAGAGTATTTTGAGGACGTTATTCTGTTATGCCGGGGACCTTTAAACTTTCAGTCGCAAGCGGATCCACCATTTCATTAGACGTTCTTGGACAGACTTTATGTTTGAACCCCTTAAGAATCTACACCTCTCTTATAGCCGCCTTTTGTCATTCCATCCAAATTATTGTAATTGTAGCTTACAAATTTGTATACACATTACTTACTTAACTAGAGGTACTGAACGAAATGGCAGCTAACCGATGTCATTGGCGTTCATGCTTTCAGTTCCCATCCAGATTGTCTGACTGGGTGTTTGAGGTGTGTGCTTGTGGAAGGTTAGCCGTAGGTCTCCCTTCCTACTCCTTTTTTTTTCTTTTTTTTTCCATTATAAGGCTTTATTCAAATAAATTGACATGGTTGCACGACAGTGAAGCACCATTGTTCTCATCTGATGTTGCTGGCAATAATGATGATACTGTCTCCTGGTCCTCCAGGTTGGACGTTGGAACATGTGTGGCTGCTTGTTCTTGTTCTCTGACAGTCCCCGTCAAACACCACTGCCTGCGGTCAGGATTTTGAGCCAAATGCTGTGGTCGAGAACCCTGACTGTATCCGAACCGACGTACAGCCATGGTTCCGTAGTGGGAGTGCCGTACTTTTTGTTAAAGGCGTCTGTTTGCGCGAAGTCTTGTGGCACATCTAGCAAAGGTCGGTGTACCACAATGCATGAAATAGAATGAGGTGAACAGCCGGTTGTGAAATGTTCATATTGACCAACAAAATACAGAGTAGGTGGACTAAAGTGAGGCTACCATGGTGTATGGATGTGTCTCTTTACACAAGTGTTACCGAGTTTCTGGTTCCGATGGCATTCCACCTGCTCCTTTTAAGGACGGTGGATTCCTCAGTCAGTGCCTCTTTGATTTCTGTGCGTTTATCTGGGAAAAAGCAACCGGCCCAGATAATTTGGATGGGTTGACAACAGCAGCAGTCTGCAAAAAGAATACTCGTGACCAGAGTCAGTCTGATTTCCTTCCTAACAAGATTTCGGACGTCGCTGGTTCTCCGATGTCTTCGGCACGCAAACTCTTGACCCGTGAATAAGAAGCCGGATTTCGACCCTCTAGAGCGTGCATCGACCACGTATTCAGACTTCGTCCCTTTTTAGAGCAACGATATATGCGTAAATGACTCAGTTTTTTCATAAAGGAAACTACTCACAAGATTGCTGAAAACTCTTTGACTCACAATACTATTCGTTGATGCGTTCGGTTCTGTCAAGTACTCTGTTCTTTTAACGATGCGTGCTCGACAGAGGAGGTCCCAGAGGTTTTCCATACTCTGGGCGTTTGAGTTGTAGGGAGCTCACCAAAAGCCTTCACAAAATAGGTGTTGTCCGACAGTGATTTCCACTCCCTCCATTTCTGTTCAACTTCGTGTTCGGTGATTGAATGATGCAAGTACTGGAGGCTCTTCATTAACCCCGGTGATCAACTCGTTGCTGTAGATCCGGCGTATACACACGCCTCTTGTTCTTACATTTGAACTGAAACCGAATGAAGATACTGGCGCCACTCCAATGAGGGGTCATTCGCACGGTTATTCAGAGCAAAAGCAGAATTGCGGAGGCCTGCGTTGTTGATTTACCCACTTTAAAGAATATCCGTTTTACACATCCCCTGGTACTGGAGTTGGCTAAGCAAGTTTCTGAGAGGCGTGGTATGTCCGACCGATACCGATGGAAACTGCGTATTTTGTACTCTAATTGGTGGGGCTAAGCAAAATACGAACGTGCCAACAGCTCATAAACAATTAGCTTGTGGTGTATGGTCCCAGACCTTATAGTATCATATTGAAAAACACTACGCTTCCGTTTAACTAGTTCCCGCACGACACAGAGATTAGGCGGATGTTATTACTCATTTCCAGCGGATAATCTGTGTTAGGGTCACTTGTGTAGTCTATTTGTGTTGCTTTTCGATCATAATTACTGAAACTCTCCATGTATCCAAAACACTGTATGCATCACATGATCCCTTGGTAGCCTGTTTGTTTGCAAATCTGTTTTGTTTTGTTGTGTCATAGGTGCAAACAAACGCAGTCTTGTAGCCTTCAGCTTTCATCTAAATGATGCTATTTCAGAGGCATTTCCGATCGCTCCGGTTTACTTGATTACACTTTTATAGGCTCACGTTGGTACGATGTCTTCCCGATAGCGATATCCGGTGACGTATTGTTTTCCTCCGTCTAGTTGATAATTTTTCATAACTTATGAGGTAGTAGTGCCTAGTTTTGACAGATGTTCACAGCTGTCCGTCCCTTTGAGATGCACACAGTCGAGAGCTATACCATCTTTCTATCATCGCCTCAGGTGTATTCTACGAGCTTTTTTCTTGGGACCCCTAAAATCGGACTCCGCCAATATGGATAGCAACACACTTTGGTGCTCCACCACTGTACAGCCGTGACAAGTTAGATTTTGATAGGCAAAAAGGAGAAGCACATTGCTAATTTTTACAAAAATTCCTTAATGCCCTCGTTTTCGAACACTCTTCCAGACAATCGGGCTATAACTAGCAGCATTAGTTCGAAGCCACGTTCATAAGCATTTACAGATATCCCGTTGTAATCGATTGTCAGTACGATTGCCGTAGACTTCCATCTAGGTTTCTGGGTGGTTTGAAGGGGATTTGGATGAAATTCTCGAATACTCCCCGGTATTTTCCTTTTGAGCGGACACTGAAAAGTCGGATCTGTAAGTCTGTTCAACTCAGTAGACTTCTTGAGTTCAGTAGCCCATCGCTTTCCGTTTATTTCACCTAACAACCGAGCTACCGAAACTCCTAACATTGTGACTAATTCTACCAGCCCTTGTAACCTTTTGTCGAGTGGATCGTTCTGACCTTTCCGTCCAGTGATGATAACATGTATAACAGTGGTCGGGACACAGGGATAATATTACACTCTGCTCATACATATAACCAATCTAGCTTATTGTTGCTCTGTTCGGCATCTTGTTACACTTCTACCTGCCCCGGTTTCGTCAAGAACATAATTTGGGTGACAACTATATCATTTTAGTCAGCTTAGCTGGCGATGCAGCACATAGCTCGGTTCCAATAACAACATCTCAAAAGGGAATCATCTCATTACAACACTCCTAAACTAGTCACAGCACGAACTTTCTGCACCCATACGTTCCGCTTATCTGTACGGGAACAGTTGTATTACTAAACTGACAACATATAGCTACTCTCTGAAGCCCTACATCTGTGTGTGTCCTCTTTTGCTCCGTAACCAGTGGTACACGAAAACATGTGGAAGCTACCTACTGTGGTTTCTCCGCATATCCTGTGTTTTATCAATCCAGAAAACTGGTGCTTACCCCATTCATCTAATCCCCGTTGGTGCCGAACAAGTCAGGGAAAATTTGATACCAGCAGCAGTAGCTGTGACAAATATTTATTTGACAATCAGTTATTCGATCGCGAAAAAGCTATTAAGGTGGTAAATGGCAGCACATACATTTGGGCTGATGAACTCAGAACTCCTAAGCTGCCAAGCGCTTATGAGTAACGGAATACAGGGCTTGGATATGTGTTTCGGTAACAGGTAGATAGCGGTTTCTAAGGTGTCAGTGCGGTGGACGTGGGTATTTCAACCGTACATAAATTCCGTCATATCAAAGCGGTGTTCAGTCTTTGTTTTTGTCCAGGTCAATGCAAATGGAACTGGAACTGGAGAGGAAAAATGGGCGATTCACTTAGCACAGAATTTAGTCTGAACCAGAATCTCTTAACTTGTACCCGTGTTATTTGGACAAATTCTATCCACTCATCCAGTGGGTTCTCTCATCGTATGTAATCACACGTAATAAACACGTGAATCTAAGTCACGCACGATTGAACCCGGACATTGTGAATGACCTTCCTGAACCTACGGTTAACCCATCTTCCCGTGCTGCTCCACTAAAGTAACCAAGAAGCTGACAGACCGCATCGTACACATTAGGTCATTTCTGTCCTCCCGGCGACCCATGTATTTCTATCTGTCAATGAAAATTCCCTCGATACTACAGCGTACCGTTCCGCTGTAACCACGCAGCTTGATAACGAGAGGTCATGCCTCATTTCAACTACATGACGGCCGTCCTGCATGATTTATCAGTTGTTTCCAATGCATGCAAAACTCTAGTTGCGTTGGTGCTGCATGTACGCTCATCTTTTTTGAATCCTACTCGCAAACACAGCTTGACCTCCTCAACACTGAGTGATTGGCTGGCCAAACACGCTGAACAGGCCACCGAAGTAGTCCCCAACTCATCTCTGCGGAACTCAGTTACAACCACCAACAGTGGTTGCGTTCACCAGGCAGCTGTTTGGCAGCCGATCGCGCGAATGAACCAGGCACGAAGCAGTCCTGCGGCGACTGGACTTGATGATCTGACCACAGGTACCCTCGTCACCAGTACGAGGGGTTCTGTGCTGGTTGCTGGGGGGCTAGCGGGTGCGGTAGCTCTGTCCAGCGTAGAGGCTTACATTCCCGAGCGAGATCAGTGGATTCAGCTACCGGATATGTGTACAAGTAAGTCGTGTCGGTTCTCATACGAATTCGCTGCTTTTCTCTATCCAGTCAGCGCCGATCGAAATACCCTTCCCTTTGATCCTCTTTAGGTCGGTATGAGGCAGCCTGTGCCACCTTGGGCTCCAAAAACTTGGTCTTGGTTGTTGGTGGTGACGGAAGTTCTTTTCGTCGACACGATAATAATAACGATGCTCTCGTCGAAGCGCTGGATCCCCGGTGTTCCAATTGGATACCACTTCCTTCGTTCAACCCCGGTGGTCATGGTAAACTGCGTGGAGCTGCTCTGGTGCAACGACCGGCCACAGAAGGTTAGTATTTTTTTATTCTAATATTTGGTCCCTTACCAGTTTTCATCAAGAGTCGGCCGGTCCTCATTGCTTTGCCGACCCACCCACAGTGTGTTGGTAAAGCAGCATTACAAGGTTGATTGAAGTTTGCACACACTTGCTCTCTCGCCGAAGATGTCAAATGTCCACGCTTGAATAAGGCTTTGGCCACTTGCGCCACGAGTGCTCACTACTAGATTGACAGGCTCAGCCTACATGTTGCAACAGGCATATGTGACTGGGCCACTTGATCAGAGGAAATCCACGAACTTGATGAATGTGTGAACTTCGAAAGTCGAGGCATCAGTACCACAGGAGGGTCACAATCTTTTTTACATTAGTAGTACTGTAACAGCTTATGTTTATGTATTTTCTTCCTTCCCACTGACGCCCATATACACTATCAATAAATACCGCCAGCTGGTCAGATTTAAGGCACCTGCTTTAATCGCACGAGCAAAACTGAATCGGTCGGTCCGATTACTTCTCAAAAGTCAATCCAACTATTGGAATGTTGCTTCGCTCATATCAGGAGTTCCATCTATTTGTAATGGTCCCTGTCTCGCTTCTCCCAACTTTCCACTCTCGTGCGGATCTTATTACTCTTCCGTAACCCAGTAATTATTTTTGGACCTTATATTTGTGACCAAAACATAATTCCAGCCTGGCGATGTTGGATTGTTGTGTTAAATTAATCAGCGCACTCTGGTGACAATTCCCTTCATCATTGTCCATGCAAAGGGTTCGGGCATCTGGTTCATCCCCACGCTTGCACGTCTTTTCCGAATGCCCTCTCTGAGCCCCTAATAACTCGCGATCGAGAAGTTTACAGGGTGCTTGGATGGACCATATTCTGTAAACTCTTGGATTTATGATCAGAATAGGGTGTCTCCTTTCGGCGAGACAGAGTTTCATAACCGTAAAATTGTCACCGCTGACTTCCCCTAAAGCCGACGGGTTAGGGAAAATTGACACCCTGATCACCCGGTTGTTCGCTATGACCGCTGCCGTCTTGCTGATGACATCAGAGGCTTATTGAATAATGGGAGTACCACGATTCGGTCTCAAAGGCATCTGTCGTGTCACACAGGAGTCTCAACAGTCGATCTTCCGTATCTCACTCCAAGGTTACCCTAAAAAAGCATCCACACTTATTGCATACATATCAGACTGCATCGGCTTAGGCAACCAACAAGCATCTTACACTCTTGAAATCCTTGTTCGCTGATCCTCTCCAATAGCCGTCGCCACACTTCCTTCAAGAAGCCAATGATATAACGTATTACTTGAAGTGATCAGTGGGCTGTTGCTTTCAAATCGATACGCTTTCTCTGGTAATTGCTTTTCAAAGTTTCGCAACCTTTTTGCACAAGTGAAACCGGTGGAACTCACCGTCGGTCCTCGTGAAAGGTTTGTGCCTTAGTTTGTTTGATGCAATTGTGCCCAGCCACAACAGCATCATCCTGCTGGTACCAAAGCCCAATTAGGGCGTCTACCGCTCTAGAGTTACCGCTTCAGGTGTGTCCCCTTCGCTTTTTCTACGACCAGGCAGTTCTTTCTATGGGAGCAACAATCGGCTCTATTCCATATCATTTGTGGCCTTACATCTCACCTGTATGGAATTGTTGCACCCTACCCCGTATCCATCGCATTAAAATAACCAGTTTTGCCCGGTCCCGTTACAATGCGTCTATGGGGTATGCTCTACTCATATTGCGGAGACTACTGCCGGAGGAATGCCCAACTATTTCTATGGAATTTCTACGTATAACTTTCCATCGCCACCGGACCTGTGTCTCCAGTCGGGTCAGATGTTTCCCCGTCTCTGCTCTGACTTGCTGGCTTGTTCTGTTTGTATCAGCCTTCCAGTAGAATTTCTACATTGTTCAACATGGTTACGTCTTAGTGTGAAGCATTCCGATGCACTCTGCTTAGTGAACTCACATATGACTGTGGCATTTTGATACTTGTTTCCTATGTTCTTGAGAAATTCCTTCTGACATAGATCAATTGCACCGTGTCAAGTCACATCAGACTCTTTGAGATCAAGTTCATTCTATCGACCCGCAAGTGTACATAAAAACAAACGCTTTTCGGCAGCGACGACCACTTGGTACCATTCAGACAATGATGGAATGCTGATAATGGTTGATTTGGTTGTCCCTTTTTCGAACAAAATCGAATCAAGGGGGGTAGGGCAATCGTAACCGATGTTACGACCTAGATCCAACATAAACACTGTAAGTGCTAATCAAGAGGAATTCTGTTCGATTCGCCCTCCCCCACACGCTCTAGGACTGTCTTCAGCGGCATCATCACTGATGAATGCGTAGCCCATTTACTGACTCGCTAAGAATCCATGACGCCTGTAGTCTAGATGTCCTTTTGTCATCATGAGTTTCGCTCTGCGAATTTGCATATGCGAATCGAATAACACTTGTCTATTCGTCCGACCAACATATTCAACCGCAACGCTTGAGCATGTGAATCTGGGTAGCACTGCGATCTCTACGGATTGACGATGAGAGAGAGGTAATCCCTCATATGGTTCAATTTCTACGGGGCTGAACGCAACTCAGTTTTTGAATGCAGAATGTTTTAGCAAGCTCTTAGCTTATGAAATTTGAAACAGTCCTTAAGCTATGTATTTTTCTCTATTGCATCTCTCGTTATATAGCGTCATTCGTTCGGTACCCGTCACCCACATTTGTTTAGTAACGTCACGTTATCGCGACCCTGGCTGTCTCATAGCAAATGGTACAGCTAGGGTCGCGATAACGCGACATTATTAAACAAATGTAGGTGACGGGTATCGATTGATTGACGCTATATGACGAGAGATGTAATAGAAAGATTGTTGTCACATGTCCGTGGTTGACAAAGAATGACGGTTCTGTTGTTTCGAGTGTATGCAGTGGTTGTCGTTTGAGTACAGTATAACTTTTATGGCCACATGGCTTCATCCGCATACTAGGGTTTCAGCTGGTTCTTTGCCAGTACTGTGACCTCAAATGAGACCGCCGAAAAGGAAAAGAATGGGGTGTTGAACCTCTTTCTTTGTACACTACATGTCGTCAATAGAGGACACTGTCGTAGACTCTCCAGAGCAGTTCCTTCTGTTCGGAAAGGTCTTTCTTGAAAGGATAACTGTAATGCAGTCCGCATGCGCAGAGCAGTGTCGTTATATTGCTGGCTAGCCACTGAAGCTCTGGTATTTTTACTCCAACATCGGGTTTTCGTTTTCCAATGAAAGAATGAATGTTCGGCAACTAGTGCTGAAACTGTCACTCACTCCGTGGTGACTGTAAACTATTTACTATTAGTCAATGATTCCTGTCCGGCAACTGCTTCCACCTTCAAAAGGTAAATCCCCAAATAATGGATGCTTTTTTCTGCCTCCGAGTTAATTCTCTTCTGATTTCATCTCATTTCATCAGTCTCTGATTGCCGTATTTCGCACAATGATCTTCTTCAGGTGGACTGTTGTTGATTGCCGGCTTCAACGGGCAGGACACTCTGAATCGCACATGGTTATTTGACCCCACGGCATGGCAGTGGTTACCCGGCCCGTTTCTCTCGACTGCCAGAACTAACCCCTGTGCAATTACATGGCCAGACCGGTCGGCAACCTTGGTTCTGGGTGGCTTCAACGGGACCGCATCGGCCACCGGTTTCTTGGACTCAATCGAAATTATCTCACGTGTTTAGCGCTGGCCAAGCATCCTCGTCCGAACACCTCTCATCTATTACAGAACGTCCTCATCTCCCTCGGCTGCACATCTGTCCCCCTCACAGCGCTCTGGACTGACTGATCCTTGAGAAGCAACCGAATTAGCTTTTGTATCATTATCTACTGTTGGATGTTCGAGTATTGTTCAATGCACCTCTCTTGCCCTCCACCATCCTGTTTACATCCCCCAAAGGCGAGGTGCTATTTTCCTCCCGCATCCTCTCATTTTTCGTTTCCTATGTTAAGATTGGATGGATGACTTGGCATTGATTGTGCACAGGTCAGAACGTTCCGGTCAACACCGGTGGGAATTTTAAACTATACGTCCTTCATCATTCAGAGAACAAACATTTTTCCTAAAAACATGGATTTCTCATGGTAGCATGTTTAGATCTCACAAGACGTCTCGGGATGAAGTTAGTGTCTCAGGAAGTGTGGCTGTCTCGTTTGAGAAGACTGCATTATGCATAAGCCAAATTCAAGTCACATGCTTCTATCTATGTTCTGGTTTGCCTCAGGACAGCAACCGTGAGAAATTAGCTTTATCGTCATCTCAGGCTTGGTTGTCCCAGAAGGCTTAAGCGGATATTCTAAGTCGTGTGTTCCATCACCATCCACAGCATGACATCAGTGTTCAACACTGATGCTTCGCTGCTGTACAACTATGGTTTATTTGAGTGCCCTATTGTCAAGAGAAAAATTAAGATAGATAGAGAAGGGACTTAGTGCTAACTTACCACAATCATTTCAAGGTGCCTACTCCTCCAGACACTCATTCAAGCAATCGGGATAGCAACGAACAACAAGAACGCCATTGACATCGATTAGCAGCCATATCTTGCAGCGTCTCTAACCAGGCGCAATGGGGATCACGCAGTCCCCATCCTGGAAGGCCAGCAGCACTTTGTGGGTGAAAAGTGCATTCAAAAGGACGGGATGACTTTGGTCAGTTCATCCAAAAACACCTGCGCCTCCTCTTCGAATAGGAGAACGTTATTGTCTGCATATTCCCGACCGACAAGGTTTTCGTCAGGGGCTATTTGAACACCGGGGTTCCAGTATTCGTTTCACTATCTCATCGATCACGAAACTAAATAAAAATAGAGGGTGGGCATCCCTGACGGACACCGCTTTGTGTACGTAAGCTTTTGGAGAGCTTCCCGGAAGTCTGAGAATACAGAGAACGTATTATGTTCACCAACTTCCGGGGCATTCCTTACTGAGCAAGCGTGTCAAGGAGAACAGACCGGTCAACCGAGTCGAATGCACCTTGGAAATCCAGGAATACTAAAATTGCGGGTCGCTTGTACGTATGGCGTCGTTCTAGTACCTGACGGAGTGTGAAAATGTGGTCAACGCAACTGCTACCCGGCCGGGACCCCGCTTGCCGCTCTCGAGTCAGTGTTTCACGAGCCATTATTAGGCGACGAAGCACAAGTAACGCCAGCAGTCTTGCTACAACCCGGGTCAAGCTGACCCCCCTGTGGGCACCGTCACCGACTCTTCCCAATTGTCTGGGATAGTCTCGTTTTCCCAAATGCAGGCAACCAGACCAGACAAGCGCTGACTGAGGATTTCACTCCCATCTTTAAACAATGCAGGTGGGAGGTCATCCTAACCAGAAGCTCGTTGACGCTTGAAAGAAACTTTACTTATAAACCTCCGAGGCCGTAGAGGGGTTCTACGTCCGCTGTGGACTCCAGATAAGTGGCAGTTGGTGGTCACGATAGCTGTCGTCCGAAGTGTTCGGCCCACCGGTCGAGGTGTTCTTTATTCAAGATGGTTACTTCATTCTGATCCTTGACAATTTCGCTCACAGGTGGTTTCCGGGTATTGGTCGCGCCCGTCAACTGAATTAATATTTGGGGATTACCGGCTTTTGGGCCTCTTCCATTTCCTCGGATGTCCGTGTGCACCAGACTTCACGGTCGGCTCGCACGCTCACTTTTACTTGACGTCTGATAATTCGTCGTGTCAGGTTATGCTCTGGACCGGCTGGGATATTTCTCCTAGATTTAAGTAGTGCCACTTTTGGGTCTGATATCCAGTGCTTGAGTGAGCCTGGTAGCGCCGTACGACAGACAAAACTTCAAGCACTGTGCAGAGAGGTGGTGATCCCGTCCCAGTATTAATTCACATCTGATGATGGAGCATTCGGAAGAGACTCTAGAAGACAATCGTGGTAAATTTGTCTAACATCTGGATCTGCCAGTCTCTCAGTTGCCAGACGATTTTCTCGCATCGTACGCGGCCCTGGAAAACGAAGGGAGAAGCAACTCCGGACGAGTGTGTGGTCGGAATCCACAAATGTGTTCCAAAGCGAGCAGCAGTCAATTATTGATCCGCGCCATCGGTAACTGATGGCGGTGTGATCGATTTGAGTTCGTGGCCAGCACGCAGTGGAGGACACCATGTGGCCAGACGACTTCGGGTATTTCGGACTTTAGTACTGCATAAAAACAGCCTGCGGTCAGCACACAGCTGAAGCAATCGTGCCCCATTATCCGTATGTATCGAGCCCAATCCATGTCGGCCACCTAGTTGAGTCTCAGATGCGCCAAGCCTGTCAACTTTTGCACTCATATCTCCGCCAACCACAACGATATCTGAGCTTTCAGCTCGCCGCAACAGGGGATTCATGGTGTCATAAAACTTCTTTGATGGTGTCAGAGCTACAGTCGGTTGGGGCGTAAACAAACATCGATCAACTTCTCCCTTGTGAGACTCCTTCACAGACGTTACCAGGCGAACCACGCAAAGGCGACTTTCACCGGATATCCAGTCAAGCAAGGACCCTTCCGCCCGGTGATTTAGGACGATACCAACCCCTGCACATCCTTCCGCAGCAGCGTCTGGATCGCCAGAGATGCGCAGCCGGAAGCGAGTGGAGAGTGATGGGGCGGTTAGCTCAACCACTGTGCTTGCATCTTGAATTCTTGTTTCTGAGACACAGCACACATCAATGCCAAGCGAGTCCAGTTTGAGTGCAAGAGCAGCTTGTTGACCTGCTTGCTTCAGAGTGCGGACATTGAAGGTGGTTAGATAGACTGGGCGTCGAGGCTTGAAGATTGATTTCGAGATGCCTGAGTGTGTGGGCGCCGGATGACGCGCAGATGTTGCTAGCAAAACCGTTGTATGACGAACGGAGTCATCAGTCCTAAGTGCTGGGCCTACAAGGAGAGAGTCATTAATGGGGTGGGGAGTGGGGAGATGAATTATGTGAAAGAGAAAGAAGAAAGGCGTCAGCAGTAGATTGTTTTCGCTTACCCGCCCTGCTGTATGCAGCAAGTAGGGAGATCCGGTTGATGGCACCACGCGACGGCCGATGTGGCATGAGTTTATCTGTATATGTGCAGTTCATGGCTGTACGTGGGCTGGGATACTGCCAGGGCGCCGATACCTAGACAGGAGGACGATTAGGGTCCTCAACCAAAACCTTTGGCTTAGAAGCCCGAACGCAAGGCAACGGTGTTTGGCTGGAAAATGCAAGTACATTTCAATTTTTTGGAGCAAGTCGCCATACCTGTTCCAACCCGCAACCTGGAGGACCAGGACGCTGTGTTCGTCAGACCTCTAACCTTTGACCAAACTGGTATGAGAGACTGCGAGTACCGTGCGGACACCCCCCCCCCCAGTATAGCTCCATGGGTCGCGGAGATACACAGACCGTCACACCACGGTAAAGTCGTATCTTCGTGACGGCGTGGTTTTATCAATCACCTATCGATATAAAATGCCCGGCGTAAACACGATCATAGTCGCGTACTACCTTGGATGATCCTGTCACCTGGCATAACATCTCCCAGGACGCCCTTGTACTCTTTAACTCTGTCTTGAACGTGTTGCTCGTTGAACTGACGAACATCAACCCGAATAGCTTGCCTACCCAATACTCTTCCTGCGCCCCGGGCGCTGGTTTCATCAGATATTTTTGATGGCCTCTGAACAAAGTTGTACAGTTCTGAATAGATCAATTGTTTTGTAGTTTTAGGGGATACCTCTGCCTGGTACGAAACGAAACTAAACCTGATCAACTCTAAGAAACCAGGCTTAGCGGGCAAAACTGATGCATCTCACTGAAGTTTGATTCATGTTTAATTAATTCGAATAAAATTTAATCTTCAGTATACTCATTTCGGAGTAAAGTTTTTAACACAAAACTAGGGTTACTCTACATATCTGCTGTATCGTAGAATTTCCATGCTTTGTAACTGTCAGCTAAATACAATGAAGTACTCGTTCACCATTTCGGTGCACAGTTGTCACGCGAAGGAAACACGAGGGCTGGATGCTGCTAGGTTACCCAAGTATAGACAGGAACAACCGAGATCTAGAGGTTGGTTTTGAAGCACGTACGTTCCCACCAGTAAATCCGCTCCTTAGCCACCGAGCTATCTCGAGCTCAACTATTAGCTAATTGCCAATGAAATCTGATAAACCTTATTTTCTCAGGATCATTGAACCGAACAAGTTCGATTGAAAACACTATTATAAGTTTAGAGGGATGGATAGATTCATTCGTTTGGCGCACAATTATTATCCATCATGACAGTTGCTCTCTTGATCTGCGTATGATCTCTGGGTATCTAGGTACGGGGGACACAGGACTTTTGGATGCGAAAATATATGAAAGGATATTTGGCATCGCCAATTGCTCTACAACAAAGTGCACAAGATCACACCAACCACTTTCTTAATCAGTCTATTATCATATCGTATGACTGATTGCTAGAAAAACTGTAGCTTCGTTGCGCCCAGTCCTGGGGTTGAAGGCTCTACAGAGATCATCATGGTGGGCTCTTTGATATACATCCAAGTAGCTCTTGAACGATATCACTTAGAGCTGCAGCTTATTCAAGTTGACAGGACATTCGTTTCTCGACCTATTTTGAGCCACCATCTCGAGACAGCCCAGTGTTTAAGGCGCGAACTTACTGACCTTAAGGTCCATGGTTCGAACCGAACATCGGTATCTCGACTACTCTTGGCTAGCCTTACGCAATGTGGCAGTACCTCAGCCCTCATGCTTCCTTCGTGTGGCATGGCAGCTGGGCCCTGAAAGGGCGTTACAGCAGGACGATTCATTCATTCATCTTCTGCTCCATACATCTTTCTGAGCGTATTATCCAAAATCGGATTTGTCTCATTCAAAACCCATTTCGCTGGTTCTGAAGCTACTTCTGAGTTCAGCGTACGATAACTTTTTGTAGTTTCTCACCGCAAACAGATTTTAGCCAGGTTCACCTGAGCCTAGGGTAATCAGAACAACTTTGACTCCATGAGACAGAGTCACCAGCTGGTGCGATAAATGTGCCAATGAGAATAAACAGAAATCCAAGTGCCAGTTTGACATAGATCTTGACATATTAAGGTCAGGTTTAGGAGCGTGTTGCTTGTACTCGAGTCAGTTCAGACTGAAGATGTAGTTAGGTTAAAACGAGACGCAGAGGTTTTAGCTGGATACCGATGATCGCTACAACTTCAGTTGGTCACCGTGCCCCTAAGTTGAATTAACTAGTTTATGGGAATGGTCAACTTACATAGAATAAATGCATTATGAATAAAATGGTCGCTTAATCTATGGAACTCGAGATAGCTCACTGATTAAGGCACCAAATTATTGACCTGAAGCCTCGCGTTCCGAGCCCAACCACTGCAACTCGTCCGCTCCTGTCTAGGCGCGGGCAACCTGGCAGAAGCTCAGCCCTCGTGCTATCTTCGGGTTGCATGACAGCGAGGGTTCTTCAGCTGAACGGAA
>SJOL01011330.1:0-17728 GCA_004794785.1 Opisthorchis felineus | reverse complement strand
ACGATTATTCATGAACCTAGAAATTTAGGGGTCAGATTGTGAACAAATAGTATCATAGCCGCGACTACTTGAAATTACTTGAGGGTCATTTGCATTCGTCCGGTTCCTGCTGCCCTTAAATTTTTTGGAGCAGTCAGGTTGTCTTTCGTCAGACGTTGTAAACTTTGCAGTAAACCGTCAATCCAAAGAGCGTGTCAGAATTTGGCGTTCGGCTTCTAAATTACAACATAGTCAAACATGTTTAGGCTAACAGTGCTATTTCTACGTTTCAGATGTTTGTTCAAGGTTCATTGAGATTCTTACCGGAAAAGAATATAAAAGCTCCCCACTTGAGAAAAATCATTGAACCATCAGTATCCACTCACTTAATCTAATGGTACGAGGGCGTTTTTAACGTGCAGTTTGTCCCCCTGAAGAGATTATTTTAAGGGGTATACCTACCAGTTAGTCCATCCTGAGAGAGAGTATACCAACGAAATACGCTTCGAGATGAAACTTCTAAATAGCGACGGCTGATGAGAGTGATAAAGAATACTCAATCGGGGTAAACGACCTCTTGGGCAATATTTAGCTCCTCTCTATGAATTGGAATGCTTTGTTCTAAAAATGTAGAGTGTAGCTAGCAAAATGGAGTTAAATGTCTTTTGTCCGTTACCGACACAAATAAAGTAGATCATTTTTAGGGTTAAATTAGAAGTCACTTTAGAGAAGATTGTCGCTTGAGACCAAGCATTCAATAGCGAATATGTATATATCTTCTTGTGTTTTAGCTGAAATTAAATTTACCAACATCTTTCTCTATGTTAAAAATCATGAGGTTGCTGATATTCTTACGTATGTTCTGTCTACATTGAGGTGGAAACATCTGATATGCAATGTCTTCTTCACCTTTTTTTAAATCTAATCCAGTGACGACACTCCGAGTGCAGTTCAGAAAAAGTGACCTGAATGACAGTTTTGTGAATGGAGATATGTGCGCAACGGTATGTACTTTCTTGCAACGCCTAAAATCACTATTCGTCTGGGTAGACGAGGGCCTATTTTCATTGTTTTACAGAGATTGTTCTTAAACTCAACTAGCTCCTGCTTTCTGCATTTGGCCTGATGTCGTGCCATGTTTTTGAACCACGCTGGGTTCAGAAACAATGAAGTGAATGTTGTCTGTAAAATTATGACTTATCTGGAGGTCTAGTGATGTATGCTCATACATAGTTACATAAATTTCTCACATCCGTCCTATTAAAAATGAAGCTCACCAGGAAGGCTACATTGTTAAGCGTGACCTTGAATGGTACACTTTAAAAGCTTTCTATGTAATCAGTCACTTCACTTTTGTTCTCCTTTGTCTTATTGATTGTGGCATTCCAGAATGTATAGAACGTGCAATAACAACTTTCAGGGTAATGTGCTCAAAACGTCACGGTGTTCGTCGTTTTTCTGTGTAGGCCAGCCAAAATCATAAAAGTAGCTAAGGCAGGATGACACTGATGTGTGAATTTATTTAGTATTACCCACTCAGTAAGCTAGTATTCTTCTTCTATGTTTTCATACATCGAGTTTAGATATTTGAAGCCGACTGACGGTGAACCCTCCCTAAACAGGTGGAACTTCTGTTTCTCATGTGTACTGACCACTCCAGCGGAACTCGCGTGTGAAAACCACTAGGTGGTGATAAGATTTATGGCTATTAAGCACTCCGCGTGGTCAAATTGTAGATATGCCCCAGCAGATTTCAAAATAAAATATAGTTCAACACGGTCGAACCCGTAAATTTGAGATGCTAACGAGGGGGAACAAAATGTCCCTGAATGGATTTGTATTCTATTAGAGAGCTCTGTGGATACGCTGTAAAACTTATCTGAAGCTGACCCTGGCGAGGTCAGTCGCTGGATGTTATACAGAATTTTGTATGCACGCACCGTCTTATTCATAAAAATGGCCTCATGCTATGTCTAAACCCATTTTCCGAGGACGGCCGAGATACAGCGCAACTCACGGCTACATCAAACAGAAGAACCCAAAGCCAAACTTTTCACCGCAGTTGTAGGCAGTAAGATAATACGGCACTACTGTGGTTTCCGCTCCAAGAATTCCAATTTCAGGAGCTAAAATATTTGATGTCCTTTTTCGGAAACTGGGAACTTTTGCACTTTCTACTCAGCGTATTTGAGTATGAAACCATAGATTGACACTCTTAAGTCTATTTCTAAGTTACCCATCATTAAACTAATTAAGAATTTGCACCCATCAACGTTCATTTTGTGTCAAAAAAAACCGCTTCGGAATTAAGTATTGGGGTCCAGTCGTATATGGTTGATGACAGCAGACTAGAACTATTCATTACTTGTTTTGTCATGCGGAAGTAAATTAGCACTAGAGGAGTAATCTTTGCAAATAGGAGCTTTATCTAGATGGGAGAAATTTTTCAGTTACACGCAGAATACCCAATTAGGCAAATTCAAAAGTGCATCAGTAATTCCACGTTGAGTAGATCACGTGTAATTGTGATTCAAGTCCTATCCTTTTATGGTACTTTTTTCTTAGTTAATTTAGATTTTCCCTTGCCAATTTCGCTCTAGGAAAGTTAGTGATTTAGCTAGTGCTATTAACTGCCCGGTCGTTGGTAAACTTCACCAGCAGCTAGGATTTTTCATACTTCCCGTAAGGTCTGTGCAAATGCATTATGAATTAGTAACAGTTACGCTTGTTGAGTATGATCGATAGCAGCGGCACCGATACGTTTTTGGTGGAATTTGTTGCGTTCACATTGGGTATTTCTGACCACCTGAAATATTCATACTTATGAAGGCTATGGCCTGAGTTTGGTCACTATGTGGGATTGACCTGGTATTCGGTTGCCATGTATGAAGACCACTTGAGAACAAAAACAGACCTTAAATTCATAACAGTTGATCTTCCACAATATGTTTTCTCGCTAGAATTTTCGTTCCACATGGTAACTAATGCACATGGTTCACCATCCGGAATTTGACTGATTTAGTGCGTAAAACATATGGTTAATTTTTTGTGGCTGGTTGCGGGATTTGTCGTGTTCACATTCACATTACTCTCGTTTAAACAATCGTGCTCCTGTCCTGGCGTAATTGTTCTGGTGAGTTCACACCAAAGGCCGAGGCACTGGACTCGAGTTTCGCTCTTATTAGAGCTCATCGGCGGCGCATATCCTTGGCCGTGCCGGGGTTCGAACTCTGGACATCTGATACGCGAGGAAGGAGTGTTATCATGACTCCACTAGCGCATGTTGTATGCATCTGAATTTTCATGTTTGAAAGATGCAAACGTGTTCCAACCTAAGCGATGTGATTGGTTAGTTCTACTGTAAAACGATTTCAAATTACGTACGGTTTTAAGGGCCGATTTACGTTCACTTCAATTTGTGATACATTCAACGTATCATTCAACGCATCACATCGGTGAATGAATGACGTGGGAAAGTTGTTCGTGCTTCTATGTACATGTTGGGTCGGGCAGCACCAGACATATCGCTGATCGGAGGATGACATTTATTAACCTGAGACGACCTAACACTAGAGTTTGTTGATCTCTGTCCGATTGGTGCATCATAAGGCAACTGGAATGTACTCAGCAAATCAGGTATACTTATGGTCGCCCCTGTAATTTTTTCTGAAGCGAAAACGACCCGTCTTTCTTTCCAACAATCCCCCCCCCCATTTCATATTTCGTCGCAAAATTGGGGAAAATATCGCCTTGTCCGGTGATTTGACCATAGAATTTCAAAGTAATTTTCCTAATCTCACCGCATAGTGCATAACTGAGTTGCGTTTGAAGGGAGGTCAGTGGAGAGTGGACTGTGTGGAGGCTGATGGCTCCTATGCGGGTGTCCGTTCCAATTCACTCCATTGAGCAACGACTGTCCACTTTATGTAGATCCGAAGTATCTTTGAGCGGTTTCTTTTTTAAATAAGTTAATGGCGTAGTATTTCAATGTGAAAACCAATAAGTGTTCCGGATCGGTCCTCAGGTTAACAATTTGTAGGTTGGCAAAATTCACTTGAAAGCCTATTTTTCTTGATATCCTCATCTCGTGACACCCAGTAATGACAAGTGGTCATGTGTTTCGAGATTCAAACATGCCTTCTTTTTGTCATCCAGGTACATTATATTTCTGAATGTTTGTAGCAATACATTTCATCACGTCAATCATCAGAATAATACATTATATAAGCCCCTACTTTAGTGTTATGTAAAATGTTTGAATGGTCTTTTTACTTTCTAGTTTGATGACCTTTCTCTAGACAGCAACAGCATTCGCCACCTGCTTGTAGAAGTGAAGTGGATGCTTACTGCAATAGTTGTTGAAAGTAGCTTACAAACAACTTAACGAGGTCTCACCGCAACACTCTCTGGGTGACGTTCCGTTTGCTTATTCAGCTTGAAACTTACTGATGCATTCCAGTGTTAACCACTCGACGAACTGATGAAAGGCTTACAAAAACGATTCCAGACTTTGTTTTGGATTACTTAACCACTCACTCAAAATCCAAACAAACAGAGCTGACTCACTCGGTCTAGCCAAGTATCGCAAAGTGCATAGATTGAATGTCCCATTATACCCTTCAGTGCACATGATTTACCAATTCACTCCACCTATAGCGTGTTTTTGTGTGAAACGATCAAGGAAATAAGCTGATTTAGTTGAACTTACACGTCTTCGTCCGTCTTGAATTTGTCCGACACCTAATCAGAGGTGACTGGACTTCAACTAATCATCACAACAGAAGAGTTATCTTTAGGATATCCAGCGGTTTCTATAAAAGAACAAATACTTCAAATCAGCATTCAGACAACTCTTGGCTTCGAAATTCCAGCCCATCCAGGTAGAGAGTTCCAGCAAGAGCAGCAATCTTTTATGGAACACTTCACAGAATTATCGGCAATGTGATATGCTGAGGTCGATCCGAGTTTTATGACACTATCCATTTTTGTCTGCTTTTTTTTCAAATCAATGCCAAAATCGTCAACATCCATCCCTTGGCTTCTGCAGTTTGATCGTCTCTCGGTCACAACGTACTACGCATTCTCACAAGCCCTGCTGTACTGTAACACCCTAGAGGTATATTCGAATTCGACCGTCAGCATTGGAGGGCGAATTGCTGTCTATATACAACAGACTCACGTGCGTTCATCCACACTGAACACCTGGAACGCGCACATTCGAGAGTTCCTTATTCCTTATTTAAACCGCGAGATCGATTTGGCCGGTGCTGAAGCCTCTCCATCCATTGTCGTTGAAAGTAAGTCTGAGAGGCAAACTATGATTATCAAAGCCCTCAGTTTATCAAGTTTCCAAAAGTTGAAAGGTAGTTTTTTCAAGTTTCCACTATTTTGGCAAATGGTCAGATAAAATTTTAGAAGGCACCAACATAACACACAAACACAGGCGCGATAAGCGATCTCATACAACTGAAAACCAGCAACGGAACATCCTTAATTAAGAGAGGGAAAACTTTGTTTGGACTAATGTGACAAATGTTGACTTCTGCGTGTTTCACTGGGACGTAGACCTGTATTTTTCTCATTTTCTTGTTTATTGCCGTTGCCAGTTTAGTAAAGCTCTGACAGTGATACGCTGCACGTCATTTTCGTTGACTGACCGGCTAATCACGCTAGCTCATCTGAATAGAGAAGATCAGTCGCCACCGGCAGCAAGACGTGAAAATTTGAGCCTAACGGTTTAAAACAGATCCATGCATTTTACCCATGGGAAGGTATTGCTCTCACTAGCGACTGGCTCTAGGTCCGCCGTTTTCATATGCTCACATCTTCCTGAGTGACATTTTTCTGGACTTAAGCATTTACTCAGGAGTTCTCGTGTATGTCAACTGATTGTGTGAGTTTGCGGGTATTTCTCTGATGTCTGTGGCTACAAATGTGTGTGGACTATCACTAAATCAGGTATTTTTACAAGCCCGCAATCGCCCATGAAAAAGTTTATCGATTTGTTCAGGCTATGACCAACTGATTAATGTATTTTTCCTGCACACTGTAGGCACAACCATCGCCAAAGTCATGTGCTGACTTGGTAGCTGGATTATTCAGTTACTATGTTAATTGTCGACATCAGTCACACTGTTCTAAGTTCACTTTCACTCACTTTAGTCATTCTGTGAACAAGATTTCTAGAACCTCAGAAAGGTTGCCCCGTCATTGACTAAATAATGGGGTCTCCAGACCATCCTGACCATCCATGATAAATCGTTTACCGATTGCCAACCTGCGAATATTTATCCACAAATTGGACGAATGCAAATCTGTGACACAAGGACTGAAGATTAAATTGACATTGTTTGGGGCTGCACAGTGCAGGGAATGAGGTGCGTGAACAGTAGAAATGTTTCAAATAGGCTGCTTCCTGTCATGAATACGCTGCATTTCACCATGCCCATAAAGACGAAATCTGTTTTGGTATAACAAACGCCGATAACAGGGTTACTGGCTTGATGCCTTGAGGAGACCAATGTGTACTACCTGGCGAAAGAAAGTTACAAGCAACGCTGCAGTAGCTAACAGATACCCGAGTTGGGGACTACTGAACTATTTGTATGTGTCTGTTCATCAACGTCAAATATTCAAACGAAGTCCACGGAAATCTCAGGAGTAGGTGTGAGAACACTGAGCTTCTCCAACTCAGTGCAAATGGGGTTACTTGCAACCCCTCTGTTTGTGTTTATGACGAATAATTGCCTATCCGGGCACACCCTCACTTTCTAGCACGTTCGAGTAAGCTGGTCGTACTGCTCGTAATCTATTACTAAGTTTTCGCCACCCTAAACGGGAGAATGGTGTTGTACTATCAAATATGAAGAGAGAAAACCGGTTTCATTGATTGATTGTGTGCGAACCGACACATTAATGTTAGCCAACGCTTTAGGTGACATTAACTTGGAACCGTCCGTTTTCAGGCAGTCAGTGTCACCGTCATCGTCATCATCATCATCAACAACAACAACAGCATCCTTACAATCATCATCATCGTCATCAACTGTAAAAACTGCGTCCTTGGTGTACATTCGTTACGGCTGCAACAGTTCCGTTCTCCAATAGTCTAGAAAGGTAGGGGTAGATAGCTACGCATTGTAGTAGCTTATACAATTGCTGCTTCAGCACATGGGTGTCAGTGGAATTTTCACTGGGGCGATCAGGACGGGAAGCCAAGCAATGAGGGTAACAGCTTTGCTGTAGGCGTCCCATTGAACTAGCGACTGGGTCATTTGTGACACTGTCTTGCTGTGTCCCGTCTCGAGGTCCTTATCCAGTGCAACTGAGTTTGCTTATCATAGCTTTTACTCTTCGCCCCCAAGTTATTGCGCAATCTCTGGAGTGATGAACCCCCTATTTCTTTCGAAACCATTCGACATACTTTGGCATTTCTGATCCGGTATGCCCACCAGAGTTCCACAGTGTTCTGAAGGCATCGATGGCCAATTGCTGAATATTTTCAAAGTTTTCAGCGCATAGTGGCACGTTTCTGACTCAAATAACAATACAGAGCGTACCACAGCATCGTAAACTCGACCTGTGACAAGTGAACTAATGCCGATACAGGTTATGCAGTTTGACGAAGCTACTCTGGTCTTGCCAGTCCAGATAGGAGTGTAGTCTTTGGCTATACTACCTGAAATGATACTGCCACTGAGGAGGACAAATTAGTTTACTACCTCCATCGTCTCATCCACAAGCATGAGGTTGGGGTTCGAGCCCACCCAGTCTTGCATCGGCACTCTACATGTAAACTGCATGTCCAACCGTGAAGCCGAATTATCTAGATTACCTACTCTTGTCTGCATTATAATTCCATCAGGCTAGGTAGTGTGGAAACTAGTCAGATTTTGATAGGTCAGAATGAAAGAATTCACAGACGTTTCCTGTATTTACAAGAGCCAGCTCACCGCACTACTCTGAAGGTTGCTGAAAGCTCTCCAACAGTTCACGATCGGTTTCGCCCTTCTTGAAGCTTATCAGGTTTCCGTCAAACGCAAGTTCCGCTTGGTGTAAATGAGAGTATTTGTCGAAGGTTCAATGCAGTTTTACAGAATCAAACGAAATAATCAGAGGGTAATAATGTGGGCTGGTTTACATAAACTAAATCAAATAACTATGAAAGAAGTAGCCTTGTATATGTGCATTTGAATCGGCCGCTCACATAGGTGTTAAGTGTTTGATGTAGTAAAACCAAAATATTTGTCACTACATAACGAACCATAAATATTTTCCCTACTCTGAACGTCCGATTATCAAACGTTCCTACTTGCAGATGTGGACCTACGAGCTACCGAGGGTAAGTGCCCACATGCTTGCCAAATAAACAAACTTTGTTTAATGCCTCAGTAACGTCTCTAATCATGGGTTTCTTTGCTTCCTTGTTCGAGTGCACTAACAACAGGAAACATGAAGCACATAATGGTTGTCCAATTAGTTAGCGTGTGTGAGTAAACAAGTTAACCATCAATCAACCATAATGAACCTGTCCCCTTAAGTATATCACTTGTACCATTGCTTAGTTTAACTTAAGTCGATGGCTCGTTATTGTTAAGAGCTCTGAGTCATTTATCGGACACAAGTTAAACCGAATCCGACCACGTGGAAGTAACCTTCAAACTCTTCCAAACCTATCTTGAGAATTTATATTTGAAAGGCTTTTTCGTAGGAAAGCAAGTCAACAGTCTTCAACACCAAGTTTTCTGAGTGTGGTCATGTTTGCACTTATGCAGTCATATGTTAATTGGCAAATGTTTTTCCATAAGGCTCGTTGCGACTGGTTTTGTGTCACTCATGCTGCTTATTGTCTTACAAAGATGAAAAAGTCGAACAAGAAAGTTCTATCTCAATCTTTCAGGCTAAGGGAGATTGAGTGATACGTCATTTGTTGGTCGTGATCTGATGCATAGATTACACTTTCAAAATTCATGTGAATCTATACACCTGTATTCTGTACAAGGTACTAGAGCACCAATCTAACCTGATGTGGGTTTAGATGCTTCAAGATCGACCGAAAAGCAAAACAACAGACGTCAATGAAAAACAGTGTCTTCCAAGGATAATCCTTAGAAAAAGCAAACCAGTAACAAAAATTGTAGCCACATCTAGGTACAAAATAATCATATGGAAACGCAGTTACAAAATCAACCCAGCTACTTAGCAACCGCTGAACAAATCGTTTGCGTTATAGAGAAACAAAATGGTCTGTGAATTGTTGTGCCCTTTACCTGGGATATAGTTCTCTCCCTATGGAAAGACAACCTTCAAAAGTCGTCATTTAGCTTTGGTGCCCTGTGGTTTCCTCCCACTGGAGATCGTGGCTAGGATACAACACATATGAGTGGCCTCTTGCATTCGCGTCGACAAGCAGGTGCAGCTGTACTTGAATAGGAAAGCTTTGGTGACATTCAGTGTTACTCATATATTTGATATCTCCCTGAAAACAACATAGCTGATTTTCAATTTTCTGCATTTCCCATCAGTTCTCTCGATTGAAGGGTCAGTAGATGCCGGAGATATGGCAAGAGCTGCACTCAACCACGCCGTGCAGACACAGGTTAGTTGGTTATTAACACTGTTCCTGTGCTAATGAACTTTGCAAGAATACAAACGTTTCATGAATAGACGAGGCATTACGAAACTCAGCTATGACAAACGCGACTTCTGCAGGAATCTTTCCCGTTTAGGTATGCCTCAAATAGTAAGAGAGAGCGAACAGTTAGCACAGCGTTAACTGTGAGGTGATCTTTCTGGAAAGATCCATTGCGGCAGAATGCCTAAGCAAATTTCCCAATATACACTCAGCTTTTTATGCAGTAACATAGTTTGACGATGAAAATAACGGTGTACCGTTTTGCCTCTGCTTAAAGACGCACTCTGTGTCTGGCCACTTTTGCCTAGCCAGCAGTCACCACCGTCAGCGATACTCAATAAGCCACAGGCTAACAGTTATCAGCTGAAACAAATCTCGTAGCATTTTGATATACTAGCAGGCCAGGTGCGTTTGCTGGTTGTTGCTCAGAAGGAAGTTGGTCTGTTCAGAGATTACTACAAACTGGGAAACCGATCGATCAAAATGCAGAAAGATACTAAACATAGAAGGTATCTGGATAGCCAACCAAATTGAAGAGCGAAAGAAGCCAGAGCAACACCTGTAGTAGACGAAGAAATCAAAACGGTTGTTAAAGCTACCGGGAAGGAAACTTCTAACAACTCAATTGAACGCCAGTCGCAAGTTAACGAAAACGTTGTCCTTCACCAAGCCGGCCACATCTCTGTGAAAACTCTGCAGAAGTGAGTGGTCAAATATGAGCTCTGAAGATGTTTTCTCAGTTAGTATCGAAATAATTGCAATCCAGTTGACAAAAATGGAGAATAACTACCACCTGATCAATAACCAATGAAACACGTCTGGTCGAGTATCGATTGTTCGTTTTTATAAGCCTTATGGTCTTTAGGACAAGTCACTCGTGAAGAGACGGATTTCCACAACAGCTTGTGATTTCCCAGAGAAACAGACTTTAGGTCGACATGACCTCTTCACGCAGTGCGCCCACGATGCACTACGGATGGCGCCTGATGTACGAAACAAAATATTATCAGTTCGCACAATTGGGTGGTGGTGATTGTACCCGTTGTTGCACCTGCATTACATTTGTTGGGTCCCTGGGTTTAGTTACTCTGGCAATCTTGAAACCTTTATTTGATTTCTACAATTCCGGATCTGTCAAAGACCCACTTATGGCATCTTCTGCGCCTAAAATGAACAGTATCAGAAAAGACAGTAACTTATTTATATAAAAAGTGTGATCTTCAAAGCAGTGTGGTGCAGCGGAAACCAAAGAAACAAAATATGTGGATTTACTAAACCCTTTCCGAAATGAAGTGATGATAAAATGGGACTCACATTCATTTCAAGTTAGTGGAGTCCTCAAAGTTCAAGGGTTACACAACGGTTGCCTGAAGTTCATCTGGGTTGACGTCTGAATATCATTCCGACCCAGTAGATCTGTAACAGGAAAAACCGTCATCGGGCTACTGACGCATTCTCATCAAACTTATAAAAACAATTTTAAGCCAAGAAATAATCCGTTAGGCCAAAACCTTTTTTAAGTGAAAAGGAATTATTATTGCAAAACATTTCTTTCGGATTTTCAAGTGTACTAAAATCAATATTCAAATTTTTAATGTGTGAATCATTCATTTGGACTAACGTCCACAAAGTCAAACAATGTTTTCTAGTCCTAGAGAGTGCATAGCAAAGTGACGAGACCGTCATTACATTCAAAGAATTTTGATCAGATTTTAGGAGCATTGTTGACTTTACGCACTACTTCGAGACAGTAGGGCGCATGCAAAAGGGATTATTTCAATGTGGAGTACATGAATGCCTTCTAAATCAACAAGGACCTAGCAAGTATCGTGGCGTTTGGATCAAGGACTTGAATTTTGTGGGATGATCATCTGTGAGGTAGCCACATGCCCAACGTCTATTTTGGGCCTACATTGTGTGGCAGCCGCATGCTTACCTCGTGCACGGCGTTCAGGATACATTGCGGTCAGCCGTGGCGTCTACCTATACATGATCATTTTTTCAGATAAACCAATTAAAAAGCCGAAACATCCGTCTCTAGGGACGTATAATTAAATTGACAGGAATCATCCTGGGCTTTTTAACCTGATGTAATTGCACAGTGAAGCGGTGGTCAGTAGTACGATATTTTGCGTTTTTGATGCGCTTGATGCGTTTTTGATGACAACAACGAATTATATTCTTATTTTTTCCGTTTAGCTTCGTCGTGCGTTTACCCAAGCAAACTACGCACCATTTCTGATTGGGTTTTCACCGTTATCGCGGGCCATGCTAGTATCCTGGGACTCAATGCAATTTTTCGCGGACTATGGGCATATGGTGGGCGTGGACGTTGACCTATGCAGTCCAATTATGCTGGATAGACTGACTGGAAAGCTGAACAAGCATATGAGAGATGGTTCGAATGGAGGAATGCAGAAGCCCATCACAGTAACACGTAAGCTCACTACAACAAATCTCGATTTCAATCTGTTTGTGAATGTCCACATCGTTTAAACAACTTTCCTTAAAATCCAGTGCAACTGTACCTAGTCTGTAAACTGCGGTTTTATTTCACCCAATACAGATGGTTCAGTGACTGGTAAGTTTCTGGCCAGTTATACATTTGTGTTCTGTCATAACCTTCCACATTTTTAGTGGGGAATGTCATCTTGCCAGTCAAAGGCAACCCATTCTCGTAGTTTTAAAAGGTTCATTTGTGTTGCTTGATAATGTCACCTACCAAAGCTACACAACACAAGTTTGTGCAATCAACTGGTTTTGCTACTTTCCTCAAATTCGAACAGTTTATCCTCGCTAGTAGTGGGCAGTTGTGTAAGAAAAGTGTAGCTCACACAAATAATGGACACTCCGAGGGAGGAGTCTACTAACAGTGGTCTTGGTGGACATTTAATTTTTAATCGTGGGTAACAAGGTTCGCTACTGTACCTATATCAAGCATTTTGTTCGCCCTCACGACGCCTCTGATAGGCGACGTTATGTTTCGAATGTGCGACCGCTACACGGTTAATTACTTGCTGCACTGTTGGTAGAATAAATCGCTGCTCTCACCGACTACAAAGTCGTTTCTGGGTTTGCTGCCGAGCAACAGTGTTTGACTAAGCCGTTTGCTCTTTAACCATGTAGTTCTAATTAGCTTATGTGCAGTTAACTGACTACCACAAGGGATTTTCTTAGAGGATTGACAAAGAGCTCTTAAGTGCCTCGTAAGAACTGGGGATATCTCAAGATCTCAAATAAGAGTTTAGTCCTCCGCTTGAAAGCGAATAACATCAAAGATGGGCCATCTCTAGGTAAATGGAATGAGTTCACTGAACACATTATGATGAAATGCTTTACGTCTATACCGTTGATCAGTCAAAGAGCGTGTGTGATGCTCGAACAGTTTACGATCAATCTTTCAGCCTTTTTACCTTGCTTCATAACTTCTTCAGCAAAACACTGCGTTGAATCATTTCCATAAATTGAAATGTGCATCTCCTTTAAGCGGCGACACACTGAACGAACAGTGGTACGCCGATATTAAAGATGTTTCTGGAGACATTTAGTAAATTTCAGAATGTTTTATCTGATTAAATATTCCCTAAAGGTTGACGAACGGCTGATGTCATTGAAATCGTAGTGTGTACTCTTGCAAGTGTCGTTCCAAATATAGGCAGAGCTTCATAAAACAATAACGGGAGGATTGTGTAGATGGCCGCTTGTCATACTAAGACAACAGCGCCGAGCAGACAGGCTAGTTTTATAGGATCGCATGCCATTTGAAGTGAGACGTCCCTGTCTGCATTCATTATCAGTCTAGGAATGGTTGCGTTGAAAAGATAGCTAACAGAGAATCGGAAGGTATCCTGTTTTTCTCCACGAGACCATACAGTTAGAAAAACAAAGATTGTTGTTATGTCCGCATTCATTTGTGTGAAATTCTTACCTGAACTTTTACTCAGTCAGTCGGTCAGTCAATCAATCATTCATTCATTCATTCATTCATTCAATCAATCAATCAATCAATTAATCAGTTTATCATCTACATACCATGCACCATAAGCACATTGGTTCCAGCTGCTACAGCTTCGATCACCGGAAAGTGGGAGAGCGCGAGAGACACGGCCAGGCCTTGGAGACGATGGCATGTTTGGTTAGTTCGGGAACAGGGTAGCTACGCACTGAAGGCAATCATTCTCATGCATCAGCCCCACTGACTGTGCGATTGGAATGTTCCTGCCAGTGTCATTAACTATTGGCGATTTGAGTCCTGGGGTCTCCATCCAGGGAGGTGGCAGTTGTCCACCCGACTCAGTTTACTGGTTAGTGTTTTCATACTTCATTGCCAGTTCATACACTGTCCACCTCTCGGTCGCCTTCACTCACCACATAGCTGTGCGAAAAGAGTTCTGTCCTCAGCACGCCAGTTTGAGCTTAGTTACCGCTAAAATATCTAAACCTATAAAGTCAGTGATATTAGTTATCGAGCAGTCAGATTATTTTATCAGTTCTGGATTCGGTTGCAACAGAAATTCTCTATGGCGCGTGTCACGTGGGGAAGGCTTCAGTCATAAAGAAACACGGATTTGACCGAGCTTGTCAGGAGTACGTGACACGTACACTTTGTGCGATGGCTCCCTTTTGGCCCTACATTTCAATATATCCCTAGTGATTTGGCGGTTGAAAGGATTTGGTTGACACGTTACCTAAACATACATCTAATTTTATTTCAGTCGGCACGGGATTTGTTGTGATGCGATTTTCGTTTTTGTCCTGAACAGTTCACCCTATGACAAATCTCCACACCTTGGTTCTTTTGATAGATCTTCGTCCACATATGTTTCCATTTACCATCTGTGATGTGGAGAAAGTCGAAATGGTATCAATAGGTAAGTTATTTGATATCATTTTCATCGGTTATGTGTTGTCCATCACCGTCATATCGTTCATGCGACGTGCATGAGTCAAGTCTTTTGAGGAGAATCCTTATGTTCTATGTCCGTCCTTTTTTGACAGGTGTATCAAATCGTAGCATTACGTCTACTTGATGAGACTTCGCAGTCAGGTTAATGCATGAATATATATCCGTCCCATCGAGAGGGACCAGGTTCTCAATAATATCGCGTGGATCCTGCTTTCGGGCCTGTATGATAGCCATCACCTACCAAGACAGGCTAGTGCGGTGGATAAAGTGATTTAAAGTCTCCCTCTGGCTGTTCTTGGGGAGTGGGAGTTCAGAGAAGATCTTGTTTGCCGTAGACCGCTGTTTCTAAATCTCCAAGGGGAATGCTCCGAATAAATGTTACACTCATCATGGGATTTCTGGAGTGAAAGATGAGCGTTTTTAACTGCATTTGGTGGCCTGTGTTTGGTGTGAAAATAAAAGATCCATGGAGCAAACTTAGAACTCTTACGCAAAAAACGTATGTGCGTATTGTGAGCTGATCAGCCGGTTAAGGACCAGCTTCTACTCCATCTGAAATGGAATCGAATATAGTTAGCATGGTACAGTCAGAGCTACCTTACGAGTGAAAATTTACTTCACTGAGAGGGGACAAACAATTGGTGCAAACGTACCTAGGTGACAGAGTTCTTCTAGCCGTTACAGCACACTCCCCCGTTATGTAAAACAATCACTGTTTGTGGGGTCTGTGAGTGCTTTCCCATCTAGAGGCGGCTAGGGCTATAGTGAAATTTTTACAGGCAATTTTTGTGGTGAATGTACACTTATATGAAATGGTTACCCAAATACGAATTCTTCATGGGCCAAAAATACCTCTATGTCATAGTTTGAGGCAATCTAGCTAGTGAGACTTCTGTATAATTTCGAATTAGCAAAGACCTTTATGGTAGACAGTCGAGATGCTTTGGATGATGAGAAATATTTGCTTCTCTTTCAACGTCGCTCTTGAGTTCCACCGGGGGGGAGGCATTCAACATTGTTCTCATTTTTTGAGCAAGCTTTTTCTTTCTTGCGCTGCGAAATGTACTGCAGAATTTTATGCACAATCCTTCGCACCTCCTTAAAGCAGTTTTACTTACAAGATTTTTCTGCAGTTGTGCAAACTTCTCTTATGAACGTTAACGAGTCACCCTTCAGTTATAGGTAAAAGACTTGATATCAAAGCCTAAATACCAAAAATCATGCTAGGCTTTTTGACCAAATTTGAGGTGACATCGGATCCAGACTGGACACGTGGCTTTTATCTATACCTATTGTGTCAGTTCTTAAGGTACAGTGAACACTATTGATTCGCAGATGGAGCACGCGCCTTGAGAAGTGTCACGCAGGTGACGTCGTTTATGCGTTACAACTCAATGCCTTCAATTGACACTATGCTGCGGGTATCAACCTTTTTCAAAGTATTGTGCTACCAGTTGGGAAAAGAGGCAGTCTGTCCTATCTACGTGTCACACTGAAACTGTAGTTATATTGGTGGATGAGCTGTGCAAGCATATTATGGAATTCATTATAAAGCATATTTATTTAGGTAGCAAAGATGAGGCATAACTGAGTGGTTAGGAGTTCGCGGTTTGGAACGGATGCGACTTTGTGTCTGAGGTCGTTTATACTGCGGCAACAGTTTTATCTTAGAAGCGGTGGTACTCACAATGGGAACTTTTTTGGGAGCAGTACCAATCCCACCGAGACTTCAGTTGAATGCTTTGGAAGATTAAATCCTCCCAGTAGCCGTTTACAATAGGTGTCTTCTGTAAGAAAACCTCCTCTGTCAGTTGTTCTGAAGTGCTTGTTTATTGCTTTGTCAACTACTGCCGTGTTTTGGCCAAAAGCGGATGTTTTTCGCATGCACACCTGGCTTTTCCAGTGGGCTGGAATTCTTTTATCATATGACTGAGAGATATGATAACCTGTTGGCCAGGATAGCTAGAGCGGGTCTACGGAAAACCGGTTTGGCGAAACTTCCAGACGATTACGACCTTGTGGTGAGATTATGCCTTCGTACGAATCGATAAATCCAGAGTTCACTTATTCCCTGGCGTACGATGACGTTTAATTAGTAACTAGTTTTCACAGTCACCGAAATGATAGTCCTTAAAATTAACACACAGGCAAGTCATACATGTTTTACTTTGGAATTCTTCAAGTTCTTGAACTGTCCTGTCCTGTGGATACAAAAGCTGGATCTCAAGTGAAAGTCAAATCAATAGTGGAAAAGGTAAGTCGTACCGTTCAGATTTCCTGGTGAAGTTGGACGCTAGGGTGATTAGACTGATGTTCGTAGGCTAAATATCTACAATTCGTGTTCCGAAGGGATGATATCCACAAAGAGACTTCAAGGGAATTTAACGTCAGTCCTGGATTAAAGTCCTTTTTTTCTGGATATGGAAGACCCAAAATAACAGTTGATTATTTCCTTCAATCCCCTTAGGGTAATTCTATCATTTTATTCGTGAAATGGCTCTCCATCACCTGGAATAAACAGTCGTTTGAGCAAATAATCTTCTAGGTTATTTTACCAAGTATGCTTCATCCGAGAATTCAGCTGGTTCCCTGTTGTGGTGCTAGCCGTACTTTAATACGAGCACGTACGACAGCAAACGCACTTTTAGATAGGGAAAACTCAAACCAAACGGCTTTCACCCAGGTCTGCATACCAGATGAATTTTTCTCCCAAAATTGTGTCCCCCAAGCATACGCGGCTATCCAACCTCTTCCTTGGATATGCTCCCTAAGAGGGCAGTGTGTGGGAACAAACAATAGGTTTGTAGCGAAATAACTTTAGCACTTTCGGGGATGCATTTGCGAAACAGATTATTCGGTATTATTTGACTGGATTTGTCTTGCAGTAAAGATAATCTATAATTCAGACAGAATATCTATAATTTCAATTGTACGTCTCGCAATTTGCCTCTCCCGGTAGCCTGACAAAGATGTGGCACAGTTGTGTTTTGCTTCCACCCTGCAATTTCACGGTTCCCTGGAATTTACGTAAAGGAATTTTCAACCCCATTTTGGTACAGACAGTAGTCAAAATTTATCTGTTGCAAGCACTCGCATCAAATTGTGTGAGCAAATAAGAATGTTCGAAAAAGATTCAACATCTGAGAATAAACTGCACCTTAGATATAAGTAGTTTTAACGTCATGTTGCTTAAGTTTTGGAACATACGC
>SJOL01011321.1:0-16962 GCA_004794785.1 Opisthorchis felineus | reverse complement strand
GGAGAAGAGAAAGTCGGAGCATGTGACCACGCCTGTATTGTATGTAACTTGTACAAAAGCGCGTTTTTGTGGTTTTGCGTGTTCAAACAAAAAACGTTTATGGAACTGATGAAGTACGTAACGTTCTACTGAAAGCAAAGGGAAGGTACAAAACACCACAATTGTCCCGTGACCTTGAGGTTGACCTTCAGAGCCGAATAGTTTGCTTCGGCTTGTTGATCCGACCTTCTCCAGTGGTGTGGGATGTGGTGCCTGACGCTATCATTGCCCAGGTCGCGATGACTAGTCCCACGTGAGTGATCATTGTCAGGATCATGCGAAAACAGCATACCATTGTGGTCCTCGGAAGTGGGGGTGTGGGCAAAAGCGCTCTGACTGTAAAATTCGTCTCTGGGAAATTTGTTGAAAAGTACGATCCGACCATCGAGGATTTTTACCGCAAAGATGTCCTGTAAGTCGTTCCTAATCACATCCCAGCTTGAACGGGAGCTTGCTGCTTCTCGCTTTTTTCATTGAGGTCCTTAGGCTTAATCGTATGAGGTGACTCAGGTGCACAGGTTCATATGAAAACGGTGGAGGTGCCCATTGTCTCAAAGTTACTTGAAGCCAGTACGTGTGGTAGGCTTAGTGACTTTTACCATAGATGATTTCCGTATGTGGGTCGTTGCCTGGAGGGCCTGCACACATGGGGCAAGCAATCTGAACATAACGATTTGCTCGAGTTTGAATTGGAGTGGTCCTGATCTCATCGAACAATGTTGTGTTGATAGTGGCGCAGTCTTGAAGACCAGTATGAAGCTTGTACGGACCCTTCTATAGGACATACCGGAGAAGTTTACAAACGTGTAGCTGGCTGTAACTAAAAGGTTATATAAAACTTGATGGAGTGTCGCAAGCGGAATGGAGTTCACATTTCGGTGACTCACGTAAAGTTAATTTTCGGTGTACACTCCAACCACTTGGAATCACCATCATCAGAGACAGTAACATCAGTGTTTACACTGATGCTTCACTGCCATACAACCACAAAGTTTATCTGGTTAAATTTAAAGCCTTAGGGGCGAGATGGCTCAATTAGTTAGAGCGCGAATTTACTGACCTTAAGGTCTGTGGTTCGAACCCGACCTCTGCATCTCGACTTCTCATGTCTAGGCTTGGGCAACCTGGCAGTATCCCAGCCCCCGTGCTTCCCTCGGGTGGCATGGCAGTTGGGCACCGAAAGGGTGCTACAACCGAACGAACGACGACTTAGAATGAAGAGAAGTAGTGGATGAGGGCGGGAATATAGAGCTATCCTATCGCAAGCATTCTGAGGTACCTACACCTTCAAGCTCTCAGTCAGACAATCTGGAAATAAACTGAGAACAAGAATGCAACTGATATCGATCAGCCGCCATTTCTTACATTGTTTCCAACCAAGCGCAGGAGGAGTCACGGGGATCACATACTGAAAGGCGTACTGCACCAGTTACACCCAAACTCTTCGTAATATCTTTTGTACCCTTCTGCCAAGTCATGCATAGTCCACCTTGTGGTTTCCACCATTCTGAAGGAGGCACAGAGAACAACAATTGTCTCCGTAAACAGTGTTTCAGCGTGCGTAGCGGTGGCCGCAGTTGATGGTGCTGGATGTTTTCCGCGATTGAGGCCCTTGCTGCACAACCAAATACCCATTCCCTAATTAGCCCGGTTACGATTTCGTTGACGCCATCCGACACGAGCAACGCTTCTTAAGTATCGGTGGTCAAAAACCTGAAGACGCCTCACATCATCTGTCCGCAGAGACCATGTTTCGCGACCATACAACAACACAGCCCTTACTTCAGCCTGCTACGTGCGACAATTGAGACTCAGCGATATACTGTTTTGACGCCACAAGTGACGCAAATTAGCAAACGTGATTCGAGCCTTTGAGATTCGTGCACTGACTTCATCAGACACACTTCTGTCAGAGTAAATACAACTACCGAGTTATGTAAAATTCTTCACAACCTCCAGTGATACTCCTTGAATTGAAAGGGGCATGTTCAGGGACTGTATGTTTTAAAGCATGACTTTGCACTTTGAAGGTGCAAGGTGCATGCCGAAAGATGGTATGACGGTGGTCAGCCTTTTCAGCAGGGCTTGTGCTTCGCCTTCGTCATCAAAGATGAGGGGGATGTCGTCTGCGTACTCCATATTGACAAGGTTCTCCCCAGCAACAGTTTGAACACGGGGGCTTTGAAGACCTTCCAGCGTTCGCCTCATTAACTCATCAATGACGAATCTGAAGAAGAACTGAGAGATTGGACATCCTTGTCTGACACCACTTTTTGTAGGGAAGCTTTTTGAGAGCTTACCAACCCCTTGGAAATATGTTTCTGACTTGAAGAGTCCGGTGGCCGTCCAATCGTTACTCCTGATATTGAAACTGATGGGCAGGCTGATTGAGTGGATGCCAAAAATGACAAGTAAAATGCGTCACCTTGGTGATTCCCCGGTTGATTTCTCCAGAAGTCACAATGAGCAAGTAGAAGGCGCCGGTATTCGGGCAGGTCGAATATTGTATTTTTTTGTCAGTTGATTAAAACAGCACATAAACCAAGTTGATTAGTGCACATAATTTAGAAATGTGGAAGTGAAAAGAGATTCACGAGCACCACAGGTGTGCATCGGTCACCATGGGTGGTGCGTTTTGGTTCTTGTGCCATCCTGGTGGCCAAACGCTCAACGCCTCCCAGTGATCTTCGGTGTTCAGAGGAATGCCTCGGTGCTGGCTACCTTATAATGGGCCTGTTGTGTTCGACGAGGGATGGAGTGCGGCGACAATCAGAATAAGAACGGAAAAGACCGAGGCTCCACAAGCTAGGCTTTATTCATCCAAAACTTTGACATCGCGAGTTGAGACGAGAAAAAGTGATTTAGCAATGAACGATGAAACGTTTTGAAGAATAGAGCAAATATACAAAAGGGCCTAACCGATGTGACTTACGATGCTGTAGCAACAGGATTTGGTAAGCTTTGTAAGCCAGGATGCTGGGTTTACGGCGGACATAGGGGCGTTTTCCGTGACATTTGGGTTCTTGGGTGCTGGTCCCAAATTGGGAGGTTCCTGTTCGATTAGACCCGCAGTTTTGCACGACAACCAAATGGCTCTTCAGTTAACTAGGCTTAGATAGACTTGTGCTTGCTTCTATTCCCTATTATCCCTTATTTCTTCCCATTCGGCCTGTAGGTCTCGTACAATAGGCGATAAAACGTAAGATATTACCAGGGCCCTGAAAGACCATTCTTGTCACATCTTATCGACGAATCGGATACTTTGCGACTCCTTCCGCGGTTTTACTCGTTACTCAATGTCTTATCTTCTTCTGAGTGTTTGTTTGGGTGTCCTCAGCTTCGTCATGAAGCGAAGAACTTCATATGATATATAACGGAGTTTGAGGTAGCCCAGTGGTTAAGACGCGAAGCCAGCGATCTGAAGGTCCGCGGTTCAATCGCAGCTCTGGCCTCTCGCTGCCTCTTGTCCAGACTCGGGCCATGTGGCAATATGTTGGCCCTCTTGATTCCTTCGGGTCGCATAGTCGCTGAAATTGCTTCACGACTCAATGTCTTTGTGTCAGTTCAGTCAGATTATTCGCTATGAACCATGTAACTAGGATATCTTTGTTTCAGCTGCTACATTCCAGGCCACCGGGAGATGAAAGGGCTTCGGAGATACAGCTAGGTACTGGAGAGAAAATGGATAGCTACGCATTGAAGGCGATAATTCTGGTGCAGGGTGATTGAGCCATGTGTGCTAGTGCCACCAACTGTTGGGTAGTTGAGTTCCGGATTTCTGATCTAGGAAAGCGGCAGTTGTCGGCCCGACTGAGTTTACTGGTTAGTGTTTTCACACTTCGTTGCCAGGTCCCACACTGCCCACCTCTCCGTCTCTTCCACTCAGCACAGGGTTGAGCGTAAGGAGCTGTGCAAGGCAGATGGTCCCCTGGAATGTGGAGCGCATGTCCTAACCAGCGTAATCTATGAAGCGTCAGTAGCTAACCCATCATAGGAGAGTTCCTTTTTCCTAGAACTACGTGGCGTACCTCAGCATTGCTAACCCCATGTTCCCACCAGACCCGGCCAGTGCTTCGGGGACATCGACAGTCAAAGGCTGGCGCCTTTCACTTGTCCTCTGCGCATAGAGACCGCGTTTATCATCCATAGAACAGTATGGATCGTACTGCTGCAGTGTAAACTCTGTCTTTGACAGACAAACTGTCGTGACGGCGCCATACTTGTTGGAGGTGGACAAAAGCTGTCCTGGCCGTCCCGAAACTTATACAACTGCCCAGGTGAAAAATCCATCTAACACACCGGTTGACTCATCTAATAAAAAATCGTTCAGCTGTAGCACCCTTTCGGTGTCTATCTGCCATGCTAACTGAAGGAGACACGAGGACTGAGATACTGCCAGGTCGCCCAAGCCTGGACAGAAGTAGTCGAGATGCTGAGGTTGGGTTCGAACCACGGACCTTCCGGTCCTTAATTTGGCGCTTTAACCACTGAGCTATCTCGAGCCCATTTGGCTCATCTAGAAGGATGAGTTTTCAGTTTTATCCCACTCAGTCTTTTAGCAGCACTTTGCAGGTGTGACACGCCTATCAAAACGTGCGCCAGAATTATCTAGGCTTGTATCTTTGGAGCATCCGAACCAAGGAGCGTAATGTCGTCCGCGTATCCAGTGTCTGTGGGCGGACGCCCCAGGAGCATTTCGACCCCCGGAGTTTCAGAGGCGGACAGAGGAATTTCAAGCAACACATCAATAACAAAGTTGAAGAGGAAGGGCGAGAGGGGCAGCCTTGTCTTACACCACTGGGCGTGGTGAACTCAGGCGAAAGCTTGCCGTATACTCGCATCCGTTCAAAGGAGTTCGTTTATATCCCTCATGAGGGATGTAAATTTGAAGAAGAAACCCTTGATCGCTAGATACCGATAAAATTTCTGACGATCTACACAGTCAAAAGCAGCTTTCAGATCTAGAAAAGCGACCAACGTACCGTGATGGTTTTCGGCCGACATTCTTGAACCCTCTTTGAAGACTGAGATCGAGGCTGGTCGAGGCGCTCCATCCCACCCATACATTGTTTCCTTTCCAAGTCTTCCGTAGTAGGGTCGCCGGACCGTTCACTAGGGATTTACTGCCTTTTAAAATTGCGGGGTTCAGACTATCCGGGCTGGATGCCTTGTCGCGTTGGGGGACATATATTTCGTGTCGTATTTCTGGGCAGGTGTCGATGTTCCATCCAGACTCGCTCGGTTCTTTCAGAGGTTGTGTCTATGCGGGTCAGCTGAATTGCTCTTTGCAGTGTTCACCGCTCAAGACGGTTTTGCAAGTGAGCACTCTTCCAGTTTGTTTCACTGTGTGTCCTCTTTTGGCCGGTTGATCGAATCAGCTGAAACATTTCGCGACTGCTGCCTACTCGTTACTAGGAGATTGGACCTTGCAGTGGCGTGACAGTTTGTGTGCCTGTGTGACCCAGTGCGCTGCACTGGGGGCGTCCGTGCGACAGTCGCAGAATCTTTCGTACCATATTGATCAGTAGTTAAGGTTCTGATCAACACAGTCTCCTGGTCCTCCATGTGGTGTTTACAGCGTGGGCGGTGGCATGTTCTTTAAAAAATTTAGTGCCCCAACATTTCCTGTCTTGTGGTCAGGCTTTTTAGCTAAAGGCGTTGGTCGAGGACCCTAATTGTCGTACTGTCTAGGTCTGATCGCCCTGGTAGTAGCCCAGCCCGCGCAATACCGTGATTCCCACAGCTAAAATTACTGGTGCCACATCGGACGTTGTGTGACATCATCAGCTGCGTCACCTTGCTTCCTGCATACAGCAGGGCGAGCAAACGAAAACAGGTTGCTGCTGACGCCTCCCATCTTTCCCTTTCACATGTTTTTTCCTTCCCCTATTCCATCCAATTAATAACCCTCTCCCTCTAATCCCATCCACTAGGACTGACGACACCATTCGTCTTGCGTCGATCTTGGCCGCAACATCCGCGCGTCAGCCGGCGCTGACAATCTCAGGCATCGATATCCTGACCGTCTGGCTGCTTTTAGTGTTCGCGCTCTGAAGCAAGCAAAACAAGCTGTTTTCGCCCTTGTACTGGACTCCCTTGTCACTGATGTTTGTTGTGTATGAGCAACAAGAATTCAGGATACGGAACGGTGGTTGTGCACACTGCCCCATCACTCTCTGCTAGCTTCCGGCTGTGCACCTTTGGCGCGATGAGGATGTTGCCTGCAGCGAAGGCCTTCATTTCCTGGGCCTTCACAGCGTACCAACGGTCTATGATATCCTTCAACCTCTTGATTATTCGACCGTTGGTGGGTTTGCGTGCACCGTGGCAATCGCTAGTTGCTGGTGTGGCTTTTCTGGCAGCTGTAAGATGTGCTGATCTTGGTGATATGCACTGTTCATCTGGTCGAATCGCATGGCTTTGACAGACAGGCCTAAAAGCTGAGAGCATAGCTTATTTAATTCGCTCCCATTCGATCTCTAGCCAGTCTTCGTCGTCAGTATGACCATGCGTTTCTAGTAGGTTTCCGACCAGGTCAGGTCGATACGGTTGATCTACTGAAACCCGCGAAGTTGGTGATCGGAGTCGCTCTGCTTCGTCATGCATACTGTTGGGGTAAAGCGAAATGATAACCGAACCGACACAGTGATATGATTTAAGCCAAGTTGAAGACCCAAATCTCATGCTGTCCTCCGTACGTATTCCAAAGGCTGCTCCAACTTTGGCGATGCGGATTACCATTTCTTTTCCAATGCTTCTACGGGCTTACTTGACAAAGATGCTGATTTGTCGGTTACCAAAATGGGAGAAGGCTGGGGTTCCTCTCAACCATGCAATGGCACTGTGGGTGCTGAGGGAGCGAACGCGTCATTCCACCCCATCTCAGGCGACAGACAATCTAGTACAATTTGTGTTCTCTGGGCGACTAAAATGATGTGGCCAGCAAATCTCAAATCAGCGCCGTTCCCGTTTGAAAGAAGTCCAACAATCCAGTTAAATTGACCTTCCGTTGCATTGTAGAGGATATCACCGCTGAAAGGGAACAGAAAGACAGAACAGTTTTGTTGTATGTTCATCGTCATCATCATTGACAGCATGACATCAGTGTTCAACACGGATGCTTCACTGTTTCATCAGTAACGTGTTGCACGTTACTGGTCATGGTGAATGAAAACGATAATTGTTCGTGAACTCTGCGCTTTCCTGGGGTCCGATGATGAGGTGCTTTAGGCATTCACACATTACTCAAGTAACTCAGCTGTCAGAAAGCAATTCCATAAAATCATTTATCCACGAAGTTGAATGCTATTATGATATACAGCAATAAAGTTGCGGTTGAGCCGCCTGACGGTCTCCTAACAATTGGCAAACTTGTTTACGGTGTCTGTAGCTTAAAACAAGACAGTCACTGTTTTTGCTGATATCGTCGCCGCTTGTCAAAAGCAGACAGTTTCACCATCAATAAAAACCCCCAATCGCTCCATGTCCAAACTCGAAGAACAATTTGGTAAGCTTCTAGCAGTACAATAAAAGAAAAGATAGTCGTTCAGCTGTAATACCCTTTCGGTCCCTAGCTGCCATACCACTCAAAGGAAGCGCGAGGGCTAGGATACTTCCAGCTTGCCCAAGCCTAGACAGGGGAAGTCGAGAGGCGAAGGTTGGGTTCGAACCACGAACCTTCCGGTCAATAAATTCGCGCTCTAACCACTGAACCATCTCGCCCTTTCTAACAGTGTGGTCTCTTGGGAATAACCACCACAAATACGTTAGGGTTTGCTGCTCTCCATCTTATGTCGCGACCTGCTTAAATAGCCATTTTCATTCGTAGTTGATCAGATGGCCGTTGATCTGTTCCCCGAGCTCAGCAATTAGCCCTCAAACGTTTCGTCGCCAATCGAGGTGACATCATCAGTACGTGGTTGACTAGGTTTTATTTCGTCCGGCTGTGGGTAGTTTAGGGGGAGCCTGAGTCAGAAGATTTAGTCTCATTGATAACTGCTCGGAATTCGTCCACCAATGACGGAATGTTCGTCAACACTACGGGGCTCCCAACTCCAGTTCGTAGTCTTCAAATCCGCTTAGCGTGTAAACTGCTATCTCTGTATCTTGTTATAGTGGAGCACCACAGACAGTCGTTGTGGGGGATACACTTGTTGTGATTTCTGGAGTGTGATGGGTGAGTTCGTGCTTCAAAGGATGGTTAAATTGCCTATTGTTTTAAGAATCACATGTTAATGCAGCGGGCAACCTATGGTTTCCATGTTTCAACAAGACGGGAGTCCGTCTTGAAGTGCTACCAGCACACCGATCCATATCGCCCATCAATTAAATGAAATACAAGAGAGCTTACCTAGTTTGGCCCGTGACAAGCTACTTTTACAAACACGTGATTGTAGTCGAAAGGAAAATGTGAAAGTACATGGTCCTGGGAATAGGTTCCGATAATTCCTCTGACCTCGTCCGAAGAGTCGCAGAATGGTCGCTTAGTTCAGCATTAGCTCTTTTTGGATTTCGTATTCCCTGCAGTGCACTTAAAAATGAAATGAGACTGTTATAAAAGATTAATTGTTTGGATGATCGCTTTATGGAAACCGGCTTGATTGTCTAGAAATGTGTTTCCTAGTGTAGGTGGTTTTTCCATCAAAAATGGTTTTTCCATCAAAAATGGTTTTTGCACCGTACTTCTTCATACCCTCTTTCTTTTTTCCCTGGAATCGTTCAGGATTGATGGTGTTCGTCATACACTAGAGATCTTGGACACTGCTGGAACGGAGCAGTTCTCATCGTTGCGTGATCTATACATCCTAAATGGTCAGTGCTTTCTCATCGTGTACAGCTTGACCAGTATGCAGACTTTCAACGAAATCCGTGGCATGCGGGACAACATCCTTCGAATTAAAGGCATTCCTCCGAACTCTACCCAGACAGTTCCAATCGTATTAGTCGGCAACAAAGTGGACTTGGCTATGGAAGATCGTCGTGAGGTCAATCGATCGGAGGCCGAAGATTTGGCAGCGCACTGGTGTTGTCCACATCTGGAAACCTCAGCGAGAGACGAGATCGGCGTGAATGAAGCCTTTATCGAAGTAGTCAATCAGGCAGGTTTTGACTGTTGTGTGAACTGATTCGTAAAGTGGTAATTTGGCGCAATCACCCCTCTGTATAACACCCCAGTATCCTAGAAATCACTCCAGATAAAAATATGTGAAAGCAGTGTTTTCCCAACGTCGTAGCTCACAGAACTCATCAAAAGCACTTGTCACTAATCTTTGTAAGAAAAAATGCCCTCCTGGGGGGTGATGTATGTCAGTTTGCATGGTGCACAGTCTCCTGAGAATGGCTATCACGATGCGTCACGTTCACTTTCTTTGAACCCAATCCTGATGGTTTGGCACTGGAGAAACTGATGATTTGCTGCCTGCCACCACTGTGGTCTGATGGCAAACCTGGAAATCATCGTCTCTAATCGTCACCCACCGCAAAATGTGTATTTTCTCAGTTTCCTTGTGCATTCGAATGGTGCTCAGGCCCTGTGAACCGTGACAAAGCCGTTGCTCTGACAAATCCTCCATCGATGGATGTCAGGAAGATGTACACCGAACAACAACGAGACGACAGAAAGACGAAATCACATCCCTCGAGGAGTTGAGGCGGTGAGAAAACAGGTGTCATCCTCTCATTTGGGGTGTGGAGGGGTGGTGGGGAGAGGCTTGCCCTCAGCTAGATTTAAGTCCATTGTCATACGCATGAATGTGTAGTAGGCAACTTTCTAATTCGAGTTGAATCTTACTCCCGTTTCACCTTACCATGAATGGGGTTGACTTGCAGCGGCTTTTCACTGAGGGTCTTCAATCGAACTGAAGCATCTTAAACAGTTTGCAATGGGTCATGTTTCGTCCAACCGCTCTGGAACATTGGCCTTGTAGAACGGTTAAATTACTTTAGGATGATTGCTAGAAGGGAGCAGTACAAGTTGAATCCTCCTTTTGGAGCGATTCTTCTGTAAGATTTTTCAACTCCGTCCTCGATTTCCAAATAATATGTATAAGCTAGAGTCTGCGACATCAGAAACGGCAAACTGACCTACCGTGCCTCGACGTCTGATCAGTTGATTCGTTTTAAACAGCTGGCTGTCAACTGATTACTTGTGTGGGCTGGATACTGTGTTCACCATGCAGACCTTTATAGTTAACTGTATTCGATGGGTGCAGCTGTTGTCAGATCATATTGCGAACGAAAGCCTGGGTTAATCTTGAAGAGGAATAACACTTGACTTCTTCCAGGTTGTCAGTTTCTGGCAAGAAAGGGATTCCCTTCATATTCACCATACGAGCAAGTTCGTTTACTTAAGGCTTGTCACAATGACATTCTTTAACCAAGGGGATACCTGACTGATCTTGCTACATCCATGGTTGTTTGCGGTTATACTGTGGACTATGATCTACCCGGTTAGTTTCATCCGGAGCGAATTGCTTGGTGGGTTGCTTTTCAGGTCTCACCGACTCCTACCTTATGGTTAGCATCTCATAGTCTTGCTAATCACGTCCTTCACGAGGATCGCCAAGAAATCATTTCGATCCAAGCCTGAGTTCCTTTTACTCGACCATTTCACCACTTTTCCATAATTTACCACTTCATCCAAGTTGTGGATCGATTTGGTGCTGTTCGACAACGGTTAGACTAAATAATATCCCGAATCTCAGACCAAACAAATTGTAGAGAAACACGTTGTGGTTCTTTTCATTTGGGCGTTTTGATGACTTATTCCCGTCTAGGGTGTATCGTTTCTGCCTGTACTGTCAAGTCGACATGTCTCAGTTGTCATCTGTTCGGTGAACTCGCGTAGCACTGCAAGAATGAATTTTCAGACTTCAAGCTCCCCCAACCAGTCGGTGCGTAGCTGTCATGCATCCCCCGGGAATTATTCTAGCTGAGGTACTTTGCCAGGTTGCTTCGGCACAGGCATGAACTATAAAGGATCTACTGGTCAGCGGCTCGCTCTTCAACTCATCATCTGTTCATGAATTCATTTCGTTTTGATCTGGGGTTGTTAAGAAAACCTTGTCAATATTTCCCGTGGTCACTCGTGAGGGTCGGTCGCCTTCCGACACTTTTCAGGAGTCAATATACGCCGCGTCATTGTCTCTTCGATGTTATTGTCTGCTGGTACGCCAACTATCTAAACACGGACAATCTGCAAAATACTTTAGACGTTGGATTGGATGGCCTCATTTTTACTCGGATTACAGAGACGTTCCAGCGGGTTAAAGAGAACACTTATCTTCATAAACACGCACATACACGTTGTCTTTCGTACCGCGCACGTTCCGCCTTCATTTTCTGTTGAATCCAGGCTGTTTTTTCGAAATAACTCGGTTGTTAAGGCGCAACCTTACTGACCAGAAGGTCCTCAGCATCTCGACCGTTCCTGTAGCCTGACGGTATCTCAGTCCTCATGCTTTTTTCGGGTGGCATGGCAGCTAGGCACCGAAAGGGTATTACAGCTGGATGGTTATCATTAGTATTATTATGAGAAATAATATTACTCATCGTATTTGCGATGTCGGTTACTGGGACGTTTGTGCTCGTCTTTTTTCCACCTAGTTCCATGGAAGGTGAAAGGGGCAGTTGGTGCGGTACAAGGTCTTCATTCATTTTTTGTTTTCATTTAACTCTGTAGTCGATTTTGCACGCGTACATGAGCTCAGCTCACAGCTGGCTATCACACGGACAGCGAAGCACTGGCCACAGGAGCGCACAAAGTTAATGGGTCACAACGAACAGGTCCACGGTATAGCGTGACTGGCAGTAGAAAGATATGGAAGGAAAACCGGACGTAAAAAGCATATGTGCAGTGAACAGGTTGGCGCACTGTGGCAAAATTAACTTCAGCTACCTAACCCAGCAACCTGTCGAGCCATACACACTCATCTCACTTCAGAATAGATTTGAGTATTTGATAGTCTGTGAGAGTTTTTCACCCAACCGGTTGATGATTCGTTAGGTCTACCCTCCTCGTCTGTGGCGGTTTCTGGAGGTACTATTCTGCGTAGCATGGCCGCGACGGTTCTAAGCTCTCCGGTCGGCGAATGTATGGGGTAGGTGTACGTATTTTTGAGACGAAAGACGTGCTTGAGTCACACGCACATACCTGCAACACCTGCAGACATCATGGGAGTGCAATGGAAATCCAGATAATACTATTTTTACATGCACACGAACTTAACATGTTATTTTCCAAAAATGTCACCTTTCTCTATGTGTAAAATTTCACTGGTTATCCCTAAACACAGTTCGACGCATAGAGCAGTGCCACTTATCTGCCATGAGAAATATGCGAGACAAGCAAGAGACTAAAAATAGTAACGACCAATGCCAGGTGGCTCCAACCAATGATCATTTTTACAGTGATAATGTCCTCAGATTTTTTTTGGTCACCTATTCCGCCTTGAACTTCCCCTGTTGGAAACCACTGCTATGAAGAGGGATACATTACAGGAAATAAAGTGACGAAGGCTTACATGAGAGCGAAGAGGATATCCAGTGCCAGTAAATCGGTTGCTCGCATTCGGAATAGTTTCCAGGTGGCAATCTTTTTAACACTACCTGATCAGTGTCACTGTCTAGGCACTGACAATTGTGCACCAGTGTGTGTTATTGGTCTACAGCCGTGATGATGAGCGCAGAGCTTGACATAAAAATGGTCCAGCTGTAGCACCCTTTCAGTGCCTAGCTGCCATGCCACCCGAAGGAAGCACGAGGGCTGGGATACTGCCAGGTTGTCCAAGCCTAGACAGGAGCAGTCGGGATACAGAGGTTTGGTTCGGTCCACGGATCTTCCTGTCAGTAAGTTCGCTCCTTAACCACTGAGCCATCTCTAGCTCGGAGCTCGACACTCATATTTCTTTTTGCTCTAACTCCAGCACCAAGTCATGTGATGAAATTATTTTTGATCAAAAGGCCAAGTAAACTCAACAAAAGATGAAATCTGAGCGCAGCAAAATTGTAGGTTATCGACCCGAATCATCATACGGACAGAAAATTGGCAGCAGCACGCCGGTGCTGCGTGTACTAGAATCTACACTGTCTGACCATGTTGCCCATAGCTACACAAACTAATCAATCACTCTGACGCAGTGACATTTCGTACTGTTGGCTGTCAATTTTTCGGTGTGTTCGATTGCTGAAGGAGTTGCGAAAGCTTACGTGCAACCTAGCTTCCGCATTTCAGTAATAGTGACAGGGAATTCCGAGCATTGTTCCTGCCGGAACATGTCGACCACCGACAGTGTTTCGTTGACTAACTGACGTAACAAGTAGCACTGGTACGTTTGGTATTGACCGTGCTTGGGTCAACTCAGGTGATGAAACACCCTTGTTTGAACATTTGACTCAAAACGGTGGTCGCGTGGATATTCTCTTGAGTACTCCTTATAGACCTGTGTTTTATGGGCTTTTGATTCCTCAATGGGAGTTTTCTATGGAAAAACTCCGTGCCATGAAAATTGCCCCGTGTATTCGAGAGGAAGTATTGTGTTTGTTTGCCTCAGTCAGAAGTGAAATTGCAAACTCGGTCGGAGGTTCCTACTATTTTTCGCACCTGTTTGCTCATTATATTTTCAGATGCTTCTCCACCGGCCAAAATCCCGCTCTGTTTGCTCGGTTCTCTGATGTGCTTACGCGACTCCTTCAGGATCTACTTTCCCGGCTCTAAGCTCGTTCTTTCCTGACGGTTCTCAAGGCTTGGTACTCAAGGTATACATGCAGAAGCAGACAAACCAGGTCACTACCTAGCCAATCAACCGGCCAATCAACCCATTCCCGGTTTACCTTAACCGTGTTCCTTTGTTGCTGACATAGATTCTGGTCGCCTGTTTCGCTCTCCCCTCACTTGCCCACTTGCTCTCGCCTCATCGCTGCTGATGACACGCCGTTCTCCATACCCTCCATCGGACCACATTATTCCTCTCTCTCTCTCCGTGATATTTGTACAAAATGTTAGTTGGTTTCCGCTTTTGTTTGTTTTCGTTTTGTTACACTGGTTCACGCTACAGCCACTTTGTCTGCTCTGCTCCCACATGTGCCTTATTTCTACCCGTGTTGCTCATAGCTATGACCTTGACGAGTCAACGACCAATCATGCATCGCTCAGATCCTATCTCTCCCCGCTCCCCCCTCTCCATCTGTCTGCGTGGCTGTGGTATTCTTGGTAATAATATGGTGTCCCTCTTAGTGCACATCATCGTCCCGACTCCATTTGCAACGGTTCTAACTAGTCTGATTATTGTCATTACTAATTTGTTCCTTGATGCATTTATTTGCACGCCGTTTCCTGGTGTTCTTGGTGCAATTGTTCATCATTGCAGCCCGATAGCTATAATTGATACGTATATTTTATTGAGTGCCTTGAATGTGCACTGAACATAGGTCTCTTTTGTACTTCGGTGTTATTTTTATCCTTTAAATGCCAGGAGCATAGTCTTCTGGGACATCTAGCTGGGCGTGATACGTGGTCATTCTTGGACAGCACTACAGGTTTGCTCGCTACTCCGAATGCTGTTCGTTGAATCTCCTCTCAGATGTAGTCAGGGAGAGAACAACAACAACTGGGTGATGTCAAAACAGTTCTAGGTTCATTTTTTGCAACCTTGCAATTACCTATGCAAGTTGAAGTCATTGTCTTTTTGATGTGTGGAGTGAGATCTCCAAGTTATTATCCGAACAGCTTGATGTCTGGCCTCCATTAGACAGTTGGTCGAGTGATGCTCCAGCGGCGTTGAATGAATAGTCCTGTACTCCAGTCGGCACGTGTTTGGCAACCTTTGGTTGAATTTATCTTTTCCTTCTGTCAGTGCAGGTGACCACGTACCCGCCCGTCGAACGGCAGATTACCTAGGATTTGGTGGGCGGAAGTAGACACAGCAACTGGTAGAGCTTGAGTGCGGTCGGTCGCAGAAGCACGATGTCTAATTTAGGACCCCTGGTACTATTTTCGTGGAAACGAGGGTGAAACGAAATATTTCGTTCAAGCGGTGAAGCGCTGCTCTTGCGGTTCTCTGTGGGCATGATCACCCGTATGTCCGCAGTGATAGTAGTTTACTGGTGAAATATGCTGGCCAGCCTGTAGGTTGCTTGTAGTTGATGGACATCAACTGGGCGAGTTTCGAATGGGCCGTTGGTCCGATTCATCTCAAAATGCCTATCCCCGAGGAAGCCCAGAAGTTCTTAGAGTCCCCCTTCTCTAGAGCTGCCACCCCCCATCTCCCTGGGTTTTTGCTCGATTCTGTCCCCGAAGGCTAGGTTCTGCTTCCGGAGAAGGGCCGTGAATCCTGTGATCTATGGGATAGTGCAGCAAGAGCATGCTTCAAGGACTGGGTGACAGAAAAGTTTGAGTTACAGGCTCACGCATCAATGGCTCCTAAACTGCTTAAAAGCTCGACAAATTCTCTCGTTTGCACACGAATTCGGTTTTGACAGGAGACTCAACTGAATCCAGCTGCATCTCTCGTTTATGAGGGTCTTCTTCAACTGAATGTGCTGCACTAGGCCGTCTCATAGTGCAGTTGGTACAATATTCAAGATATCGCAATAAGTTGTCGCCTGGACGTAATACACTACTCATAAGGATATCAAAAAGTTTTCCGCAACCTTTTGAGTAGTGTGTTACATCTAGACAACTACCTAAAGGCTCAAACCGGCTAAGTGGATTCAAATCCAGAAGGGTCGTTACTACTGAAGCTTAGACTTGCTACTACTTAAAAAAACATCTTGCTTGAGACTGTCCATCTCCGATATACTGTTTTTGCTTTTCGATTCGATCATTAACTGCGTCAGAGCAAGTACTCATTCAATATTTATGAACCATTTAATAGCCTCAACGAATGATGTTCTGCATACTGGGAGATAGGGGCTCAGCGTTGACAGAAACACCAGAAGTGAACAGTTTCCGCTAGCTTCCACAAAACAAAAAGGATCGTTTGGGCTTAGCCAGGAAGATGCGAGGGATTTCACAGCAAATCATTTTTTTATATTCTAACCGCTTTCATCGCGTCGCAATGTCACTACTCTCTCTCTCTCTCTCTCGAAGGCTTCCAACTGAAAGCATTGAATTCTCTGTTAGACGGTCTTCAAGCATTCGTAGTACATGTCCGGATAACCGTAACTCGATAAACCCTGTTTGTTAGTAAAGCGGTTCTGATTTGTTGCCAAACGCTGGCTTGTTTGATATCTCGTCGCGGGAACACAGCAGTCGGTTAACTCCTACGATATTTTGAAGGAAGTGGTGGTCAACTGTGTTAAGGCAACACAAGTGAATAATCCTCCAAATCAAGGTTGGTTTCAAGTGCACACCTTTTGATTTAATGTACTGTCAAAGTGTAATTGAGATGTAAGTTTTTGAGTAAACGTTGCCTCGCCAGTTGTCCGTAGTGTTGCCTCGAGACCACGTAAACCTAAGATAGAAGCTGACTCTCTGGTGTCGACTAATTTGGGGTGTATTTTGTGCTGATTCCGCAAGACATTGCGTTTTTTTGTCGACGATTGATATCGATTTTAGATCACGGCATCGCCGTATAACATGGGTAAACAAACTATTGTATTTTGTGTGGGTGTAACACTAGTCCCATCTGTATTTTCGCCTCACTGCTGCTCCACGGGTTGCAAAATCGCGTCACATACGTTTAAATTCTTCAGAAAGTTGCGACATTTCTGTGTCCTTGAATTTACTTCGCTCGTTTGAACACTCCCCCAGCTCTCCTGGCACAGTTATTCTTGTCTGTCCTGACCCAAATCGACGAAGCATTGGACTCGTTTCTCGCTCTTTTGGGAGCTCATTAGCATTGCTCGTGGGCTGAACGGGAATTCCACTAATCCCGCAACCACATACAAGTTAACAATGGTCCAGGAAGCTTCAGGTGTCGGGGT
>SJOL01011295.1:5355-17034 GCA_004794785.1 Opisthorchis felineus | reverse complement strand
ACAACAGTGGTTTGTAAAGAACTCCGCATATAATTTTTTCTATCCTTTTTAGCTAATATGAGTTGACCGGCCAGACATCATTAATTTTAATGGGCGTGAAAATGGCGGCTGACATTATTTACAAGTGTTATGCAGACAAACAAAACAAGGTTTACGAGTGTCCATATGTGTTTTCTGGAGCCAAAGTTGTTTGAGGCTGACAATCAATAAATTACTATTTAGTAGTTATGACTAGAATTGAAATAAAGGTTTGCTGTTTCATCGGTCATCACAAAATATTATTGCAGACAACTACCATGAGTATTTTATCCGACGAACACTTCGCCAGTTGTTGCGCAAGTTTTGGCCTGATGCGTCACACGCCTAGGCTTGTGGCTGTATTTGTGATTATAACTTTAATCCAGAACGCCATTAAAACACTGTCTTTGAAAGTGCTTGTTATTTAATGGTGCTCCGGACAAAATCTGTCTTATGTATTACGGTCGAGAATGTGTATTCAAATTAACAAACACACGCAGACCTTTTGTCTTTCCTCATTTTCGCAAAAATCAAATGTAGCTTACAGATTGCATCGGCTATACAACGGGTGTCTTAAATTTACTTGGTTTTAAGGTATGATCCTCGAATATGCTGCAGCTAATTTTCTCGAAAATTTGCAGTCAGATATTTACTTTGCAATATCTATGCATATATCTATACATTTGTAGCGAGGGACGAAATGAAAGGACATTGAGCTCTTGTTCAGTGAACAGCCTAGCAGACACGTAGGCAGTTTCGTCACAGGTACTCTTATTAGCTGAGCGCCCGCTTGTCTACAACTGAGGAGTACATTGATTAAGAAGTTACATTATGTGATGATTTCACCGATTCTGTCATTGTTTCTAATGAGACTCAGTCACCTTAGAATGGTCAAAAGAGAACGCCCATGCGTAGCGCAAACAAAAATTGAAGTATTGTCGCCACTCATGGTATTTTATACTCGAATCACTTCTTACTTGCTTTCTATGCCGAAGACCAAACAATCTTGGACAGCCAAAATAAGCACTTTCAGAAGTATGTCCAGATCAAATGGTTACCCGAAAGTGTTTCGACACCAGGCATTATCTATCTTTGGAGGATGAGCAGCGTTATGCCCCGTCCAGTTGCAAGGAAATTACTGTTCTGCTCAGCCGCACTCAGCCGAAAGATTTAGACTTCGATTACTATTCAGGGAGGCGTGAGCACTAGTCGCCCGGGAATTTTGTGAAATGTGCACCGCTGATGATTCCCCCCAAGGATGAAGCAGATGTTTAGTGTGCCTTGGTTTATAGGCATAGGTCAGTTTTGCTAACGGAATGAAGCAGTGATCTGGGCTACACAATCTTTTCATACTGCTCACATTCACTCTCACTAGCTAGTGTCTAAGCTTGTGTACATCCATACAAACCAAATAAACGATTTGTTGTTGTTTTGGTTGACTTTCCCACGCATTTGTCTGAAATACAAGAACACATGTCCCTTAGATGCTGCTTTCGCATGTAAAATGAGAATTTTTTCAGGACAATGTGTTCTTGTCTTTAGAATTAGCTCCTTGAAAACTTTTTTACTGTCATTCAATGGCGGAAGAATTAACCGGTCCTCGTGCAGAATGCACTAAATTCTTCACTAATATTTCATCGTAAGAAAAACTGGATAAATGTGCTAATAACATAGTTTGGAACCATTTCACTTGCCGAGGGTTGCGTACGGCCAAGTTTAATGTCAAATGACGCAGGGGATGGAATAGGCTAAATAGTTTGTAACATCTGAGAAAGTCACAGAAGTGGTCTAAATACGGAAAACACATCTTTACTTTGCACGGTTGGACACTTATTTATTTTTGTTATTTTGGAATGAGAGATAGACTTCTGCCGTGGTTTCTGAGAAACTACGCATTTCACGTTTTTATTATAAAGATAACGAACCTTATTCTTTGGAAGGTCAAAGGACAGATCGTCAGTTAACCTCGCATTTTTGACAGATAAATTAATGATGTGTACACTTACCCGGGACAATCCCTATGTTATTTTACATTAAAGGTACGAAAAAGCAACAATTTATAATTTACGGAAGGCTGACTTAACCGGAAATATGTATTAGGTGGGGTTTGTTTTGATGTTCTCGCTGCTGATTTGGTAAACTGAAGAAGAGAAAATTAGCAAACTACACCCGTTTTCAAATTAAAACGGTGCTAGTGAGTGACCCTCCCGAAATCCGCCTGAATATCTCGTTTTTCTGGTGACATGCGCGATACAGCACATTAGAAAAATAATAAAGGCTTACCTTATAAATGTCGTTAGTTTGGATGGAGGTGGTCACTCTATGGGAGGAGTCCATCCCGTTGCATTCCTTTAATGTTCGCTCCAAGGTATACAAAATTACTTGAGTATTTGGTTCGGCTTTAGGTGCCCGGTGCAATCTACTTAGAATAGGCATCAAACTATTACTAAAACGAAAATAAATAATCGATGACTTCTCTCTCTGAGAACTACCTACTAAAAACCATGAAGGCAAAAGAAGTTCTGTTTAAAATCAACAAGAAAACAGTGTTAATGCATGGTTAGGTATTCAGATAAAGAAAAGCTTATTAGCTGGTTATGATTCTCTATATTTTACTACCGCTCCCTCTCGTATTAGGACGGTGTTTAGGTTGTTCCTAAAGTAAGAATCAGAGTAAAAAATGAACAAGTTGATCAACTGGCTCAAGCCATTTTATATAGAAGCAAGTTTGTAGCCAGTTCATTGCACAACGTTTACTTTTAGAATGTGATGATGTTTTGCTTTGGGTCTCTCCTAGATCTAGATCAGTTACGTGTTGTTTCCAACTGAACCTCATTAAACTAAGAAGGATATCAAGAAATCACAGCTACCGCAAAATCATCCGTTGTTTCTGTCAGTGTTCTTTAGTTCCCATTAAATTTGAGCCTGTATTTTGTACAAACATGGCCCGATTTAGCCTCTGCAAGTCGCAAATAATTTCACCAGAAAGTGGATTCTATGTGATGAGCAGCGGGTTTCCGCATAATGCTTGACTGAAAGTATTCGCTTGTTTCAGAAAATTTCTTAAAAACACTCTGATTTTAGAATGAATAATCTAATCCGTGAACTTTTGGTCCGTTGATCCGATGCATATGAATTTGCCAATTTCCAAACCGTTTGGTGACTAACTACTCTTAAATGTTGTATAGCCGTTGTACTTGATTTGCAAACCGCATAAAAAATATATGTTATATTTACCCAATCGATCCCGTTTGCAGAGGACGATCTTCATGGGCAGTTAACCGTCTAGGAAAGCTGTTAAGGTTCTTGTTTGTATCAAGACTTGAAAGCGACGTAGATTAGAAAATTTTACAAAGTAGACAGAAGCAAATTGCCCTGGAAATAACCAACCGAAAGAAAGCGTGCGTGTGGTCAGAAGTATCGAATGTTTCATGGAATCCATACCTTCGGAGCATAGAAGAAGCGAAAACTATGCAAGAGATTTCCTTCCTTGTGAACTACTGTTTTAATGGAAAGATATAATAATATCTCATTGGAATGACAAAAACTAGCCAAATACTGACGCAACTTGCCGGTGGAGAGAACATACGTTTGCGGGCGATAAGCCACAGTGACCGAGGTTTTACCAAATGACAGTCATATTGTCATATTCCACAGGAGGCTGAGTGGATTTTCATGACGGGGTTAATGTTCGATGCTCTTACGGGTTACTTAAAAAGCTTTCGAATGGTGATTCCAAAAGACCACTTTTTTCTGGTTGGTATCATTCAGAGAGCTCCTTAGAACCTCAGAACGAATCAGCGAACTTAAAAATCCCAAAATTAAAGTACAAAATTAAAGCCCATGAAACAAACTCACACGAACCAAGCTGGAATTCGTGCAACGCCCAATATTTTTTAGGGGATAAACCTTGTCTGTAGCCTGTAATTACCAAACATTATGGAACCGTTGGCAAATGAGGTGCTTTGCATGTTGTACTCAAGACAGGCAAAATGTTTCCAAGGTGGCCATAGTCATATAAGGGTGAAACAGAGGAAAAATCGAATTTTGGTTAAATGTTCTGGTTGTTTTGAAAGCATTTAGAGGCGTGACTCTGTTGAACATTTCGCGGCCATTTTTTCCCTTTATATTTAAGCCCCGGGTAAAAAGGTAGATGCTGCTTGATTTTTAGGGTGCACGATAGGAACTAGTTTTGCTGATGGCGGGGGTTTGTCTCTGGCTACCAGCGGAGTCTGTTGGTGAACAGCGATGTACGTTCACTGATGCCTTTTTGAACGTCTTATACATATCTCCAAATTACCTCTCCTTTATGATAAAAGTAGGGATGTATTAGTATTTTTTACACGGTTGATCCTACGTTATTTCGAAGGGGATTGTCAACGTACCGTAAAATAAGTCATTTTGATTCTCTGCCGTTCTTCACTGCGTCCTTGTGGGAGTGCAGTCCGTCTTAGGGCCTTTCAGATGGGCAGTTTTGGACGGCTTTTTAGTCCAAAACATGGACTAAAGTATGATTGCACCGTGCCTGACAAACGGATGTTGTCCTGTTAAGTTTGGTTCAAGTTTAACCAAACCCCTCATTGTTTTATCAGATTGTCATTAGATTGAACCACATAGTCACATTCATACTCAGATTATATTTCTCCTATATAGCATACTATGGAATTGGGACCAATCAGTGACACGCTATCAATGTTTTAGTACTCTTAGCCCTGAGAGTGGAAGATTACATGTACGATGGGCACTTAAAGATTGGAAATCATACATGGAATCGTATCTGTAGCAGCCAGCATGTAATCACAAACAAATTTAACTTTTTTCAAGAAAGCTGAACAAGCGTGGACTATGAATCGCTAAGAGGTAACAAATGTCCTCAATGCCTTTCATTCAGATGTGAATTTCACCATCTACAGATACAGCTGCACATTTGGGCTGTTTTGTTCAACCATGTCCCACGGTAAACAGTCTTTTCAGCGGCATGTTTAAATTCGCTGGGGACTTCAAAAATGCTCCTTCTGAACGATGCCAAAATTCAGGCTCATACTAATTTTGATTTTCGGCAATCATTCTCACCAGTGTTAGGAAATCCGCAAAATGGTTAAGCGGGTTGACTCTACCAAATAAACCTGGTATTTCAGTGACCTTCCCAACAACAGGGTCAACGTATTACACGAGGGAAGTTATTCTGCGTACCTACGCATGGAAAGGAATTATAAAAAGGCCCAAATCTCTACAGTCAGTTTCAGAACATGAATGAGTTTACCTGCACGGTAAACAGGGCTCTCACAGAGATTCTCGATCATAAGAATCGAAAGTGTATTTATCAACTAGACCTCTTGACACTTTGATTGCGTGTTCTCAGAAGGCATCTGGTCACCAGAGTCCAAAGTTGAAAACACTCGTAAAATTCATTTAGGGATTCGGTGAATGAAAAATCCACTCCAACAAATGGCCAGGTATTTCATTACTCTTTCAAAGGAGACGTTGGGAAACACTCCAGTATTTGCTGCACAATAAAACATTCTGATATCCAAATGTACCTGTCTTCCTGGCTTTTCGTGGCTCTGCCAAAATACAACAGCATATTTGGAACATGCAAAATTCCTGTTATACGGATAAAAAACGAATGTAAAGGGACCTTGTGCCTGTTGCTTTTCAACGGATTGTCTTAAGCAAAGATGGTTGGAAATGCAGCTAATCTGGTGGATGGTGAGCTACATACTATCCAACGCTGTTGTTAAACGAAATCGTTGTTATTGTCCAACCGAATCCACGGTTGCAATAAATCCACAGAAATGGATTTTGCAAGGTCCATTTCTGTTTTTTATGCAGGAAAAAACGAGAAAAAATGCCAACAAATAAAATAACCATGTATTTTAAGCTGCCTTCTTGCTGATACCGGGCGCGACCTCAATAAACGGTGCTTGAACAAAGCACTAGAGTCTTTTCAAGGGCATTTTGATCAAGGTAGATGTGCATAGTCCTGATAGCCAAATCGGACGTTGGTGGGTGAAGTCTTGGAAACCCAAACAACGCGAGATGTAACTGAAATATTTCTCAAGGTGCGGAATAAATTCATCCCAAAATATCCCAAAGTTTCTTCTGCTGAAGATGGTTCTGCGTCGTAATTCGTTAAGGCTGTCTATCTTCATCCTCTACCTTTGGATCATAAACAAGATCTCGCCAGTTTTACATTACGCGCTGACTTTATTTTAATTCTAAGCCTTCAAGAGTGTTAAGTCTTATTGTCCGACGTTGGTGAGTAAAAACTGCTCTGAGACCCTTAGAGTGTTTGCGATTTTAATCGTTGCATAATATGTATCTGGATATTGCGCATGGATAAACATAGATACCAGCTAAATTTAACCAATATCTTTGCGTATTTTTCAAGCTGGCATGTTGTGAGAGACCAAGTGAATGGCTTAGCATATCTGGAACTTTTTTACTTCCAATCCTAACAAAGACTGTTATGGATTAGCGAGAGACTTGGAATTTTGCTACATTTCCATTCAGCAGGTAAAAATACCCTGACCATGACAAACCACCCATGTGGACTCTTTTGCATGCTATCTAGGCGTTAACAGTGAAAATTGTATATATGTGTATATGGCTTATACGGAAGCTCCTAAATTACCAACTTTACTTTGGTTGTTTGAAAGAGCGAGCTTGTCGGAAACCGGTATTTAACGATTCGCAGCCTACAGTGTTACCTAGAGTCAATACAAATTGTTCTAGTGATGTATTTATTCTGATTCAGAAAGTGGATTCAAAACGCTGCCAATGCTTGTGCGTAAAAATGACATTAGAGTCTTGAGAAGCCATATGGATTCAAGACAACACGTCTTTGAGAAGAACTAAACCTGTGGTACTCACCACCGTTAAGTCTCTCTAATCAGCTTAGTTTTGTCGCAGGCTAGGGACAAGCACTCGTTATGTATGAGCGCCTGAGTAATGTTAGGCTACAGTTGGCTTTCAGTATCAGGGAAGTTCAGATCCGTGGAGGGCTGTTTCAACTACATCACGAATAAATGTCCCATAAAAGAATCATGTTCTCGGGCTGTGAGTGATATCCATATTTGCCATGCATGATTGTTATTTTTTTCTACGTGAACCACGATTCGTCTTTTGATAGTAAATTATTTAGTATGTTCGCCTCACTTAATCCTTCAGGGATGCAACAGGGGATTCCAAACGGGGAAAAAAAGGATGGTCTGAAGTCTTTTTCATTTTCAAAGCCTTCTGGATTTGCTGACAGTGAGCGAAATTCAAATATTTATATATATAGAACAAACAAAAGCCAACATCACCCATGTACGTCACTTATCAGCTGCTAGCCACACGTTTCGCTTTTCCAGGTGTACAAATTCAAACTACGTACAATATCGTGTCATTCAGTAATATAGTGCATGTATTTCTCTAACGGTAATGTTGCCTATCTACTGCTCTGAGGCGGGACTGAAGACGGTCGCCTCTGCTAAGCATTGCCACAATGAGATCGGGGTACTGAAAGTTTTGCAGTTAAGTGCTTGATTACCTTCAGCTACTCATCTTTATGAAGTTGCAGGTTTGGGATTGTGGGATAGGGCATAATTTTAGCTTGGTTGTGCTTGCGCATCTCATACCGCCCATATGGTCACTTTGAGTAGAACACGAAGAATCATCAGTCAAAATGTCCTCTAAATAACGGACCAAAATGATGTTTGAAAAATATTTTTTACGCACTTGAAGCTGAAGGAGAGAAAATACCTTCAAGAAAGCCCCCCTCCGATACGCGCTACTCCTAGGAGAATAACTAGCTCAGTTCCTACTTTATTCAGCTTCTACAGAGTTTTCGAGATCACCAGATAACCAAAAATGGTTACAAATAACTTGGCGTTAGTAAACTTGCCGTAGTGTCTAAATGTTTCAACATTTTCTGCTCCTGGCGCCCTTTTCACTGTGCAGGTGAGTTGCATTTGCGCATCCAACTAATGCAATGGTGATGCACTAATTCAGTGATGTCTGGTCATGTCAGATTAGACTATAAATTAGTTACGGAAATAACAGTTACTAAAAAAAGGTATTGGATGACTCAGAAAATTTTTCACTGTTTGCTTACCGATTACGCCTGAAGCGACTAGGAAGTGGTGAATGCATAAGGCCGATATTAACTAAAGAACCCACAAAAAATGGTGCGAACTCATCGATGAATTTGAATGCAAGCTTCTCCAAAGAAAAGGAAAATGGCAGCCATAAACGAAGCGGTGAAAAAGCATGGGGAGTAGAATGTTTCCAGCAAAGCTGTCAGTATATGGATTTGCTCAGTTTCCTTAACTGACACCACTCAAAATTTTGCTGAACACCCAAGGACAAGTTACACCGTTATTTGGAATCATTGTATGGGTGCAATCCTTACGTTTCTGTGAAACATGAACTCAAACTAGACGCAGTTTGTGAATTATATTCATTTGCACACTGAGTCAGTTTTAATGGTAGCTCAAATAAATCCCAGCTGAATCTCCTGTAAATGGTGGTCTTCTTCGACTGAATGTGCGGTCTAAGGTCAAATTGTGTCTCAGTTGGTACGCCAATCGATATATCCCAGTACCGAACAGTGCTCGTAAAGCTGCCGAAAAGCTTCGACAGCACAAGACCTGTCTAGCTGTTCTTGTGACTTATGAGCTGAGGGCAGTTATATCTGTTTATTTTTTAATTCGAGGGTGGACAAATACTCCGGTGTAACCAAAGCCCTGTAACTTGTGTATGACAACTTCTGGTTTGTGTAGCATATTTAGAATAACGGTTACAGCTAGTTTCATTCAGTGTTTCAATAACCTGGGTCACGTTTTATGCAGAGAGTAACTTTGATCCTGGTGTCCTAACCCTGTTGGGTGCATATTTGTTCAGCTTCAGCAAAATATGGCTTTTATTTGGCAGTCTTCCTAAACAACGGTTGCTTGGGTGGGTTTTGTGACCACTGGTTAGGTAGCCTTTGATCTGTTGGTCTGAAAGCCAACTGTAAAGCTTGGCTGGTTGATTAACCTCGACTTGGCAAACAGCTAACAAGGATCGGATCATTCCAGCAATCTTTTGAAGATTTGTAGATATACACAATAATACCCAAATTCAAAACTGATGGACTCTTTAAAACCAACCTTTTGAAGATACAAGCATTCAGGAGAGAGCCTCCGTAGGCTGCGCGGGAAATTCCGGAAAAATTACAAAATTGTGAAGACAAATGACAGCATTATTTTCTGAATAGTGGGTGGGCTATTATATATATATATATATATGAATGTATCTCTTATATGCTGACAAAGGTGACAAAGGTGACAAAGGTGAGGCTGTTCGCTTTTGTCATATGAAGCTTTCAGGGCTTCACGCGTCAACTACAAATCTCCTGAATTTGTAAGTGACCTAACACATATTCGTAGGGTTGCATCACAAAAGGCAACGCTCTATCCGAGACCCATATGATAAATGAGAGCTGGGCCTGGATAGTTTTCATAATTACCAATTCATGGGCGGTGTGAGAGTCTCTGGGGATATGACGAAATAAATGGTGAAAATAAGGGTGCGGAAACGTCTGCAAACTAGAGTCTGAAAACCTCAAAACTTGGACTACATCACACTCAAACATGTCTAGAGCGAGTGGCCAAACGTTGCCCTTCACTCCAAAAATTGTACGTGGACCGAACTACAACATCAAATATTGAGCCCATTTTTTCTTTCTAGCAAAAGCAATACATGATGTGAATTGCTAAAATGAAAGGTATTACCTGCGAAAAATGAGGCATTTAGAGAATTAAGGCGTAACTAACTAGCCTAGACGCACCAACTGGCTTTTTACTGACCAAAGCACACATGTATTCACAGTTTTGGCAGTAAGACAAAATAAAGTCTCGCTCAATATTGAGCACGAAAATGTCGATACAGTGACCATCTTGTTCTCATTTATTCCTTGGCAGCAATTAAGATATTACGGGCTCGATTTGAACTGCTTGCACCAACAACACTAGGAGACAATGCGTAGTCAGCCCGAGTGATATGCGATATGAAAATTTTCTCATAGTTTTTGTGCTGCTTGGCAGGGGAATAAAACATGCCTGGCGATTCTTTATGCGACAGATATCTGTTTACCAAGGGTTAGGTAACTGGCCGTTGCTTTCCCTGACTCAATTTGGAAATATCAGAACTTTAGACAGAACAAGATGTCCGATACAAGGTTTCCCAAGCTGACTAAAGAACATCACGAAATGTCCCCAAAATCCTAATAGTGGAAGAAAATTGTGGAAGAATTCACTTAACCACTGCGTAAAGACTAAGAGGGAATAAATACCAAATAACTAAATAAATAAATACATAAATACTAAAAAGGCCGCGGCGGTAGGGAAGTTCGGGCAGTATTTGTTGGGAGTATTTTCGTTTTTGTACCCAGTGCACGTAAGTCTAGTTTTCTAGTTGGCGTCCCAGTAAACAGTTGAATAGGCAAGTAAACTACCTTCATGTTCTTCATGTCGTGACCAAAGAACATCTATCCGAAACGAAAAAATTTGTTTAGTAACCAGCAGTTTGGCTGGGTTTCTTCGATAGATGCCACGAAGCCCTACCGGTGAATCTGTCCAGAAGAAAGTTGGCAGGTCTTCAGTTAGTGTTTGTGTAGACCCATATTCAGAAACTAAATATTTCCTGTGTGTTCTCTAGTTCAGTTCAACGTACCAACCGCTTGTGTCCTTTTCTCTAAAAACCTCCGGGCTGAAAATATCCAGAGCTAGGCTTAAGAACAAGACCAAGCAGCAGCATCTCAGTTGAGAAAGCAAGAATGTCACATGTCTTGTGCAGTTGCGTGCCAAAGCATCAATCGGATGATGACAAGTCAATATGTCAATCTGATCAACAAACAATCTTGATAGCTAATGATGCGAAACCTGGCCAAATTTATTTAAAAGCCCCGCTAGAATGTACAAGACGGCGCAGCGTCACATTTTCTCAAAACAGTCCCTGTATCCCGGGAAGCTGTCTCATTTCAAATGAGCAACATTTTGTTCAGTCTAATTTTTCCTGTTTGTGCCACTCGACAGAATGCTTAAATGGTTGATATTCAGATCCGTAGAACACACTGCTGACCTTACCCAACCAATAGGTGATCGATTCGTCGAAAAAATCACTTGTGACAATTTCGTAAAGGTTCCTTACCGCACATTCAACTGCTACGAAGGAGTTAATTCATGTGTACCCTACAGGAAGTCCATCTCAGATGGTTATCGGCGTCCTGTGTAAACATTCAGCAGGCAATTTTTCAGACAGGGTCATTAATCAAATATGACGTACACTAAAGACAAACTTGGTACGTCTGAACCATATGGCACAGCGGGAAAATCGAGGCGCCGTTATCCATTTGACAAGTTAATATTTGAGGAGTGCACCACAGTCAGTTTGCAAGCCGACATTAGCCAGTGAAATCAAGGGCTACAGATGAAGTTAGCGAAATACACTCATTTGCAGGCAGATTTGGTTTTGCGAGAGACTCACCTGGAACCCAGCTGAATCTCTCGTTTGTGATACTTCCAGGAAACTGAATGCGCTGTACCAGGCGGCCTCATGTTTCAGTTGGTACGACATTCGAGATATTGCGGTACATGTATATACGTAATGCGCTACACATAAGGTTGCTGAAAATCC
>SJOL01011277.1:10951-22646 GCA_004794785.1 Opisthorchis felineus | reverse complement strand
TGTAGTTAACAAGTGTCCCGTATACTCCAGACATCCGCAATTCTCCGGTGGTTTTTACTGAAATCGACCACCTTTTCAATAGTGTCCCTGATACGACGAGCTCCATTCATCACGCTGTCTTTGGCAACCCCTACCTGCATATCCCAGAGGGGTTTCCTTAGTGGCAATTACATCTTAATGGTCAGCTACATTGACATCAGTGTGCGGACTACAATTAACTCACTACCCTTAATTGATCTGGCAGTATTATTATTTCTATTCCGATTTTCACACTTTTCGGAGGTTGTGGTAATAGCATCAGCCGCCTGGATGGTAGCCTGGTTATGTCTTGCAATTTGCGGTGCAAATGTGAGTCTGGACTTGGCTTCTGGCTCCGCTCACTATGGTATGGCAAAAGGCACGTTAGCTTCAGAGAGCCCTGATGACGACGGGGGAAGATTATTACAACCGTATTTATGAGATGATCACAGAATGTCACAAGTTCGCGCTGGAATCTTGGTGACGTCGCAAGAAGCGTCGAGCTCGATCCAGATTATCCGACGTTCTGGCCAATCAAGGCATGGCTCCGTTTAGTCAGTAGCCCGCACGCGACATCTGTCCAACTGACGTGATGTTCGGTTATAGGAGTGGCTGGCCTCCGGACAGCCACAGGCACTCGATTCACCTACAGTTAGCGACACTGGCAGACATGGCCCAGTTGTGCAGTCAGTGGTGTTTGTGCATGAAATCTATCGCCTTCAGTGCATAGCTATCGGGTTACCGGACTAACTGACGCTATCTACAACGTGCTCTAACTTCCCGGTGATCGGGACTGTAGCAGCAGGAACCAAATCACCGTTCGTAAACACCGGTTAAACTGAAGGCAACCGGAAGAAACATTTGGGCGCTGTTCGCTTTCTAATATGGGGTCCACGTGAACCTTCGCGTGCTTGGCCGGAGTAACTGATTGTCGTGACGGCTAACCGGTGTCAGTGGCGTTCATTTTATCAGCTTCCATTCGGGTAGTCTGAATAAAGCTGGAGGCGTGGTGACCGCAGATGTTCGTTGTAGGTTAGCCCTAATTTCGCTTTCGGTCCATCTCTTTCGTCTTTTAGTTATAGGGCTTTATTGAAATAATGTGACAGGGTTGTTGTAATAAGGGTAGTTTTCACAGCTTAGTTCTCGGTCTGAACATCCGAAGCTAGCATTCCCGCCAAAAGCAAACCACCAAAGGTGCACAACGTTTATTAACGCTAAAAAGGGTCAAGAACACTTGCACATCGCATCGTATATATAGTTAATGCAGCGACGATTGCGAATTCTGACGCCTTCTGGATGCGCCATTGGCAACCGGCATTCGGCCAATACTGGGTCATGATAGGCTGTTGGGTTTATACTTTCGACCAATCAGAGCTCGCCTAGATACCGGATCTGCAAGCAGCCCAAACTTTTGGCCAATCTTGTGTGGGATAAGCTTCTCGGCCGTAGCAGCGCCTAGCTGTTAGCGATAAAGCAGTATCGGTATGGAGTTCCGCCCAACACTTCCCCATTGAAATTAATCGACGTGGCTTCGAATCCTGGGGTTCATATGCTGTCGCTCCACAGGCTTGCAGACTTGGTCTGCCCAACGTGGTGCTTGTAATGCGCGCTCGGGCCGGGCGTCCGACGGAGCAGTTGGTTGATTTTCTGGAATTGTGCCAAGATCAAAAGTGTCCAGCAGCATCAGTAGACACAACTCACCCGGTCCGATAGGCAGGATCTGCGCATCTGCCGGCCGCATTTTGTTCATGTGCCGCATTCACCTGGCTGGGCCAACTTGAATCTCGTAGAGCTCTTTGTAACGCCGGCGAAGGACGTGCATTGAAATCAACGTAGCGTGTATGCCTCTGTAGTTGCCAGTCAAAACTCTGGCTTTCGCTTTAGGAGCGCAATTCCGGTTGAACGGTTCCTCCATCCCTGTGTTGCGGTGACTAGCCCGTCTATTTGTGGCCGGATGGTGTCATGCGGTGTTCGGAGCTTCGGAGCAGTGTTTCTGCTGGTGACACTCCATCAGGCGAGTTGGGGTTTGGCGTTGCTCGATGCGTCAGCAGGAACCTTTGCAAAATCTCTTCCGTTTTCCTCCGCGCTGGACTTTTGAAGTGCATGCTTCAGAATGTAAACGAGACGTTCCGTCTGGCCGTTCGACTGTTGATGAAACGGCAGCGAGCTAACATGACTTAGCCCACACTCCCGACAAGCGTATGCGGGCGCCGACCATGTGAACTGACTGCCGTTATCGGATACAATAGTCTCTGTAAAGACCGTTTCGACTGTTTGAACAACGAGCACCAAAGTTAGCAACCGAACCGGCAAAACTTCGAACGGATGGTTACACAAGTTCGTTGTACTATAAAAATAAAAGCGGTTACATGGGTACAAAATTACAAGTCTCAACGGTTTTCGACAAACGGTGAGGTACTTCAGAAAGCAGGCAAAGCCGATATGAATCAACAATCAACGCGTTATCGAAACCGGGTCGCGCACTGATGCAAAAAAGCAAATTTGGAGCTGACCAAAATTTTGGCACAAAAATAGTATAAAAGAAGCGTCAAAAACGATCTGCGTAGCAAGCAAAACGGAAGATACAAAGGTCTTTGCCAAACTGAAATAGAGTTCAATAATACCAAAAAAGGCGGCTCGTTTGAATTGTTAACCGGGAAGGCAGTCATTCAAGATGGGAGGCAATCTTAAAGATATACAAATTTGCAACAGTCTCTGATGATTCAAAGCAACCGAACAAACGTCGGAGTTCTAGGACTCTAGTGGCAGTTGTGGGGCTGCTTACTGGGAAAATTTCCGGTCATTTGCTTTGGGCATTTACCTCAACCAAAAGGTGTTGTCCACCAACTGGACCGGCATAGTCGGTCTGAAGACCAGTCCACGGTCTGGTCGGTTGCGGCCACGACCATAGGTAGGTTTTCACGGGTGACTTGAACGCTTCACCACACCGCAGGCAAGATTTGGATACTTGCTAAATCTGGGCGTCTATCAAAGGCCATTAGACGTAACCCCGACCAAAGTGCCTTCATGCTGTTCGCTTTCGAGTGCCCTTTATGAAGCTGGTTCAGGACGGCTGGCCGTGACTTTTTTGGGATGAGAACGCATTCTGAAAATAAAAGACGTCCCTCGACCAGTGATAGTGCGTCACGCCGGTTGAATTCAGGTCTACGTTCGTCTTTTGAGCAGGTACGCTCACTGATTGCGCTGGCACTTTATGACTCGTCGAAGGATGTTGATCGGTAGCTTGGCAAGCCATGTCGGCGGCCACTGGGAGAATGCGGACCGCTTCGGATGCTACGCGGTTAGCCTCGAGTTCCATAGCAATTGTTGCAACTTTAGTATCCTCTGGTTCTGGCCTGCTTTGAGCAATGAGTCGCGACAGTAGGCCAGCTTGTCCGAGGCTGGTGGTGAACTGGCACTTGACCTCGAAGTCGTATCCCAGGGGCTGAGTGATTCAGCGCTGGGGACATTTGTCGGCATATACCGGGATGCCCTTCTTCTCACAAAACAGAGTAGGTGTGGTTTGTGACCAGTCAGCACCTAGCAGTTACACTACAGCCCCTATTCATTATCTCGAAAGCTCTCACTTAACTAATCATTATCTGTCTGCACTCCTTCTTCACATTAACCTCCCGCACACTGCACAACGAAGACCCATTGATTGGATTCTTTAGCTGAGCTATAAACTACTACAGTTTCCTGTCATCGCTTGTACCAACTATCCCAAAGGCTAGCTTCTTGCTCGCTATCTTGATGGCTAAATCCTCACCTTTTCAAAATTACGCAACTACTCTTGCCCTGGTCTCGCACCTACTGATCGACTAACGCTCAGTGCAACACGAGACGCAAAACTTGCTGCCAACGATAGTCTCTTGAATCGAGGTCTGAATGTACTGCATACACGCAGAGTAGAATCCCACTGATAATTATTTGTTGTGTCCTCGTACCACATCGGCTACCTCATCCTGTCCGTGGCTACTAGGCCAGCCAAACAAATCCACCCTTTCATAGATTCAGTTATCATGTTATCATCCCCTTTAGATTTCAATTGGACACCGTTTTACCTGGTGCTTCCTGGCACTCACCAGACGCCACTGCTCTCACCTTCTTCCCTTCTCATTCCGCCTCTTCCCAAGCTCCGAACTTCGGCTGTAGCTGCTGCAAACGCGCCGTATGGCCATCATCCATTCATTCTGGCCGGTTCAGGGTTCACGCCTACATGGTCCCCCAACTGAACCGAAATAACCCATGACCCTCCATCGGCCTAGCTCTGTTTGTGTCAATCTCCTCGTCTAACTCAGATCCATCCGCCAAAAGAACGCGAATCCCCTGTCAGATTGCCGTAACCTTGACCTCCGTCAAGGGGTTGTCCAGAAACCAAATTATGTCAGTGCAATAATGCCACGACACTGCCGTACCCAGTCTGATGGCATTCCCGCAACTATTTTCTTCCTACCCTCGACCTTCACTTCTCGCTCACTCGAGTATATACTTACAACTACGAACAAATGTTTCGCCCAGCCAAAACCGCCGCTGAGCCGAGTTCGTTCTAACCCGGCGAACCTTTTGTTCGGAGTTAGCTGACCTTCTGTCCCGCTGCAATTTCAGTTTCCCCCTTCCACAAGTTCAACGGTTTCATTTACGGTGTTCTTTCGGCTCTATGCATTAGCACTATCTCCCCATCAAAAGTATTCTTTACAACTGACTTTCCTACAACTGCGACACAAGTGAGTCTGTATAATTTCAATGTAAACCATATTTTTCAGACGAAGCTTGCCATTTGTCTCCAATCCGAATTCCTCCATCTCCAGCCCCGTTTTTGCTTTTTGTGACCCTGTCTATTATCTCAACCGCCCAAGGTCAGCAACGACTTTTCAGTTTTAGTTCAAGTCAACGGGCTCCATTTTCGAGCAAGTTGTTCCTCAAGACTCATTGTTCCACCTTTTTTAATTCCCACAACTACGGTGACTTTTCACATAATAAGCGTGTCTCACCTGTTTTACTTTCCTGCCGTTGTGCTGTTGTCCGCCAGGTTCGGGTGGTAAGGGCCCTAGCATGCCTTGATTGACATTTTCCCTAAAGCTTGAAAATGTACCTACTATTATAAAGCATTTTATGAAAATCTGATGGCAAACACGATTGTCAAAGCTTTGTTTTCTATCTGACTGTAGTTGTGCTCGGCTGATGTCGGGGATCTGGCCGCATGTGCAATGGCATTCTGCTTGTTGTCGGGAGATGCGTGCGAAATCACTGCCCCAATTTTATAGTTAGAACTATCTGATGCCACAGTAGTTTCCAGTGACGGATCCTAGTAGGTTAGTAGCAAGTTGGAACTCAGCATGGACTTTACTGGGTCAAAGGCGCGTTGGCACTCTTCTAACAATGTCCACTTGTGGTCTTTGGTAAGAAGCTGGTATAGTGGGCGTCGGAGGCGAGGCATGGCAGACGGGAACGAACTGTAGTGACAGACGAGACCGAGGATAGACCTGAGGGACGTTACGTCTGTGGGTGCTGACATACGTTTGACAGCGTTGATGTCCTCCGGGTCTGGTCGGTGGCCATGTTTGTCAGTGATGAAACCAAGGTACTTTATCGACCACACGAAGAAAGTGCATTTTTCTCGGCGCACCCTTGAAACATATTCCTGAATACGACCAAGCACGTAATCAAGGCGCTGCCACAAATCGTGGGGGTTTGCTAACCATGACGATGAGAACGTCCAAGTAGGCAGCAGCGCCGAGCGCATCCTTCAGCATCGTATCCACTATCCGCTGAAATATGGCTGGCGCCGTTTTGACACCGAATGGTAGTCGGGTATACTGGAACAGGCCATGGTGCGTATTAATCGTCAGAAGTTTACGGGATTCTCCCTTGAATTCAACTTGGAGAGGGGCATCGGCCAATTCAATCTTTGCGCAAAATTTCCACCCTATTTAGTTTTGCCAACAAATCGTCTGGAAGGGGCAGAGGGTACTGATGGGTATCCAGTGCAGCATTGAGAATGTTGGTGACCACTGCACACAAGCGGATGTTCCCTTTAGCCTTCATCACAAACACGATCGGTGCGGCCCATGCTGAGTAGTTGGTCAGTTGGAGAACACCAGCCTTCTGTTGTCAATCTAGTTCCTGGTCAACGGTGGATAAGACTGCATATGTCAATGGGCCTTTTGGCCTAAAAACTTGTTTGGAACTAGCGAGGAAGCACAGTTTGGCTCTTGTTTTTCTGCACCGGTGAATATAGACGCATAGCTTTCTAAGGAGTCCTCAAGTGAACGCTTCGGAAAGTGAGTTTCTTAGTAGGCACCTTTGGTAGCTGCGCGCGTAAGGTTGCAAATGGAATTGATAGGCTTTTTCAATGGATTCAGCTTACTGATCCAGTCCAGCCCCATAAAGTCAAGTTTGGGGCATGACGGCCGGTAGCACATAGCTCTTAGCCGTCGGGCCAATGAAGATTATGGAGCAGTCAAACTCGCATTCAGTTTCAGTTTATTATCAGAAGCATTACCAGCCCAATGTGCGGTGGTTTCGACGTGCGGCTTACCAATTTGTTTCCACGTTCGTTCACTGAGTGGCGTGATTTCAGCTCCTGTAACAAGCTGCAAACGAACCTGGGTGTTGTTGAAGAAAACCGTTACGAACTTTGTTCGGCAGGCAAAATAAACTTTGTTGCTGTCACAGAGTTGGACCGCGATTTGTGAGCTGGACGGTGGTGAGAGGGTGGTTGTGGACTCTGAGATCGACAAAAATCTATGTGGCCAAGAGGATTGTACCTGGAACATTTAGGACGACTGAAACCGGCAAACACGAGCAAAATACCGCTCACCGAAATGCCAGAAACTTAAGGGAGGTTTGCTCTGTTTTCAACCGGAAAAATCATAAAAAGGCACCGCTTTTGTTTGTCTGTAGCTGGATTGGACTTGCCCCGGTTGTCACTTGTCTAGCAACACCAAGAAATACAAGCAACTGACAACAGTCCTTTCGTTTTTTTAAAAAAAATACATGCATGGGGTAGACTGAAGGCACTGTGCGAGGCTCACCGCTGACATCGAGGTGCAAGGAGTTGCCACCATCGTCTTAGTTGGGCTGCACCACCCCACTCCACTCCACTTCATCATCCAGATATAACACACACGTACTTCCCTTTTGTTCTCTGAGGCAATCATATACACACAAATCGTAAATCCTTCATTACCAGCAGTCACAACTAGCGCCTAACGGCTGTTTTTTGCTATGCATCATTCATTTCGTGGAGCTGACAGCAGTGACTCGGTGAAAGGCGACCTATACTCTTACCTTTCTGTTGAGTCGACGTAGTAGATTCCACTTAAATTATGACTCTAACCCATTATCATGGAAGCTGTTGCCCAACCGCTTATTATTTTTCTGCTGTCCCTGTTTACATTAAAGCCCCCTGCAAAACGGGGACCCTGTGATTGGATTATTTTGTTTTTGCTGAGCTAAAAACTACTGCCATGTAATCGCCTGTTCCGACCAAACCAACGGCTGGCCTCCCTACCTCGGCGACTAAGTCCTTACCTTCTCAAAATTGAGCACCTACTCTGGCCCAGCTAGTACTTGGCTCCTAGGTCAGCCAACATAAGCCACACTTTTCTGGGTTCATTTAGCTTGCTTATATCCGCTTTTAGATTTTTTTCCATTGGACACCTTTTTACATGATGCCTCCTTGCACTAACCAGATGCTACAGCTCTCATTCCATTCCTTCCTCATTCCCCCTCTTCCCAAGCTTCAAACTTCGGCTGTAGCTGCGCAAATGCCCCGTTCAACCGTTATTCATTCAATCTGGCTTGTCTGCGGTCTACACTCACATGTTCCTCTAATCGAATAGAAATTACCGATGATTCTGCATTGGCTTGACTCTACCTGTGTCCGTCTCCTCGTCTAATCCAGATCAAGCTGCCACGGAAATGCGTATCCCCTGTCCGATTGCGGCAAACTCGACGACCGTTACGGGGCTGTCCGGAAACCGAAGGATGTCAGTGCAATGATGGCATGTCACTGCCATACCCAGTCTGATGGCGCTCCCGCAACAACTCTCTTCGGAATCTCGACCGCTACCTCTCGCCCACTCGAGCCTGTATTCACAACCACAGACAAATTTTTCACCTGGCCCCGACCGTCACGTTCTAAACCGCGGAACATATCGTTCGGACTTAACCAACCTAGTTTCCTGCCTCAATTTCGGTTTGCCTCTTCCAAAAGTTCAAATTCATTTACGGTGTTCGATTGGCCCCATGCATTTGCACCGTATCCCCATCAACACTACCCTTTACACCTGACCTCCCTGCAACAGTTACACCAGTGAGTCTGCTCAGTTTCAATTTAAACCATATTTTTGAGACAAAACTTGCCATTTGAATGCGAATCGAATTCTTCAAATTCCATCTCCATTTTTGCTTTTTGTGACCCTAGATATTTACTTGGCCGCCAAAGGTCACGCATGGCCTGCAACGGTTTTGAGTTTTAGTTCAGGTCAGCAGGCCTCAACCTTGAACTAGTGCCTCATGCCCATTGTCCTCGTTTTTTCGGTTCCCACAACTGTGGTGACTTTTCGCATAATAAGCATGCCCGTTGTGTCCTCACCCGCCGCGTTCATTTTGTAACGACCTGATGATGCCTCAAGCAGCATGCTTCGTACAAGTTACCATTATTATTGTTAATGCCCAATGTTTATGACAACGTTCTCCTTCCGAGCATTCCCATGTACCCACAAACCCCGCCAGTCATTTTTTCATTCTGACTGTAGCATTATGATCATGCCTGACGGCATGCCACCCACCAGTTGGGAATAAAAATTATTGTTATTATTATTATTATTATTAACTGCCATTCTGACTGCATGTGGTATGCTGGACACCATGCGCACAGCTCGGCGGCTCCGAAAGCTGAAACCATCCATGTGCTGTCCAATAATAATGCAATTCCAGGATGAAAAAGATGCCGCGCGTCTGCTAACATCCCACACCCTACTCTCCTTTACCAAAAAATTCCAAACCATAAAAATTAAAGCTGCCCGTACTCGAATGCAAACACAGCTTACAAAAAAGTGACCTGAACCTGTTGTCTCATCAACCGCTAGTTCTTGCATTGACGCTCCCAAGGTACCCTTAAGCGCCCAATGTTCTGTGATTACTCCCAGCACTGAGCCCACACCAAACTACTCAGAAGCCTCTAGCTTCGTAGCCTTACAAAACCCTGAGCCCTCCGCCGCTCCTGCAAATAGATTTTCTGTTTCACCATCCGTGAAAACTGCAAATCCCTTTATCAGCTCAGCAAAACCCTCTCCTGGTGTTGAAACGACTGATGTGGTACGACTCCAGGCAAGAGCGATAACTACACCAGACGTCGACAGAACTCGTTCTCGTCACAGACCCCCTGATCTGCTGTCTCTCTGCGTTTCACCTCCGCCAAAACACGCCTTCGGACTCAAGCATTTATTGTTAAGGCCGCGACGCGTAGCGCAACCCTGGCCACCAGCACGCGACCTACACCGCCACTTACCCCGACTCCTCCGAGGCCACGCGTAGCTCCACCTTCACGACCTTTAAAAAGCACATCAATCTATACACACCACGTGCCCGGAAGAAACTTGTATCCACAACGACCAGTGACTAGCCCCACCCCATTCGGTTTCAACTACCCAACCCACCAACTTACGTCCCACCTGAACACCATTTTCGGCAGCCACCCATCCCCCCTAAACCACCACCACTTTTTGATTCCTAGCCCCCTCCACACCTGGCGAAGCAGAAAATGACATGGCCAACAACTCTGCATTCAACTACCTGCCCTCCTCCCAAAGTCATCCCGTACACTATACTGAGCTTAATAAGTTTTCACTCCAGTATCTCCGGTCACGATAAGTTCTTAAAACCTTGAATGGCAAAATACACCGGGCTAGCATAGAATATCGGAAATCTCAGGATTTCTCATTACTAATTCTCAGCAATGAACTCTCTACAGACCGGGAATCTTCGCAGGTATCTCTTGAACGCCGAGAAGAGAACACCGTTCTTAGAGCTCCTTTCCATTCCAAATCACTCAGCCAACTGCTCTGCAGGTGTTGTACCTCAAAAAGCCACTCAATTGCTTGTTGGCGTTTCACAGATGGTGGCCCCTCCACTGGTCTTGTCAATATAGCGGGCCATCTGAACGCTTACTTCGTCAGCTACTACTCATCCATTCTTCCCAACTCTAAACCCATACCCGCGTCCGCATATCTGCAAACTCCTAACGGTCAGGGTAGCCACCCTACTTTCAGTAACGTAACTATCTCCCTAGCCTATGTTTCTTCCCTTCTAAAGATTAAAGACAGTTGTGCCAGAGACCGACGGCCTTCCACCCCGTGTTCTGTGACGAAGCGACCAAGGTATTGGAAGACTTGTGTTAAATCTTTTTACCCACTCTATAAAATATGGAATCATCCCCTCCGAGTGGAAGAAATCTATAACCCACCCGCATTTCAAATCCGGATCTGAACAAACTTCTTCTAACTACAGGAGAGTCCACCGTGCCTCCCTCCTAATGAGAACCCTTGAACGTCTGGTCAAAGGTCCATCAACCAAGTTCCTCCTGGCTACTAATGCCATAGATGACCAGCAGTATGGATTCCTGTCTCAAAAATCCGGCAGTGGCTGGCAGCTTTACTTCTTTAAGACCATCACTGCAGCCTACGACGCTGGACACTCCACTGTAACAGTTTACCTGGATATTCCAAAAGCCTTTGATCGGGTCCCTCATGCATCCCTGCTACATAAACTTAGTACCTTTGGCATCACTGGAACCTTATTTCAGTAGTTCGTTTCCTACCTCTCTGACAAGATGCAAATAACACAAATCGGGGACATAAAATCATCCCCACTATCGATCACCAGTGGAGTCATTCAAGTAAGTGTGCTAGGCCACATCCTCTCCTTACTGTACATCAACGACGTCTTCGGCGCCAAATCCCACGGCAAGGTCTTCCTCTTTGCAGACCACATAACAATCGCGTACACATTTCCCTCCACTGCACAAACACTTACCTTTCACCAGATCAAGCAAGACTAAGATTCACTGACTCGCTGGTCAAGCAACTCCGGCTTAAGCATCTCCTCAACGAAATCCTGCATAACTTCCTGCCGCTGCTCCCTCCCGGCTGATGCTTTCAAAATTAATGGAAACCTTATCCCTCATTCCATCTTTGCGCCACATACTCCTGTACGTTAAGCTTTTCCCACCAGGTGCCGTTCCAGGTTGCCCGAGCACGCAGGCTCAGTTTCTAATACTACGCCCCTTTCACCTTCCAGACACAATGGCTGCAGCTTTTAAGCTATGCGCACGACCATTCGTGGAATTCTGTCCCTCGTTCTCCTCCCTTTATACCCAAAGCTGTAGGCTCGCACTTGAGATTGTCCAACGCTCATTTACGGAAATGCTGTTCCCTCGGTGCAACCCTCTCTCATACCGCTCCCGCTGTCAACTCCTACGCCTCGGACCACTATGACTCAGACGGTTTAAGATAAACCCAACTCTCTTATACCGTCTGCTGTACAAAAACGCCTTTATAGCAGAGACTAGGCCAAACGTAAACTCACGTGCTCACTACAGGTTCCGTAACTCCTGCAACCACTTAGTATGTCCTCCAGCTCGTACAAATCTACGCCATTACTTCTTCCT
>SJOL01011261.1:0-16751 GCA_004794785.1 Opisthorchis felineus | reverse complement strand
TTTGAAAGGCAGTTTACATTTTAGCAGACTATCCATCAATAAAGAACAAAGTTCACAGAGATCAAACACAAGTTAAACACAAGTTATTCCGATATCAGCATTTTTTGGATGGCAAAATTGCATCGCTCAACCAGATGCTTAACTCATTTTACAATTTTAGCCCTGCCGTCCACCAACAGTGGTACTTTTTCAGCATAACGTTACAGAGAGTAGAATCTCCCTGGAGCTTGCTGCTTACGCTGTTCACTTTCAAAGGATAATGACAAGCAAGGAATTACACAAAATGACATGGAATTCATCACTGCCCATTCCTCCGTGAAAAAAACCGTTATGACGCTCCAAACCGCATACCATGTAAGAAGCCCTCTTCGCCAAAAGCGTACCTACAGCGGTTAAAAATACACATGTTTTAAGCAATCCTAAACAGTCCGTTTTTATTTCAAACTTGGTTTCCCAATCTATTCAGAAAACGGTGAATTCTTAGTCGGTTTCAAAGCCTTTCCAACGAACTGAAACCTTGACAAGAGTTGTGTTTCGGACGTGCGTCATATACAAGTAAAAATGGTCCATGTAACGAAATGAAGTGAATAAATAATAAAATAGCTAAGGAAAAATTTCAACACACGTGGCACCCGACAAGGCACCGCGGCACATGATTACTAGAAATGTGCGTAAATTTGATAACGAACCCAGGATGGTGCGTGACATTTTACGAGTAGTTACTGGAGGGCCGGTGTAGAATGAGTCACCTATATACTGTTTTTCTCAAAAGGAAGACATTGACTTCCAAGTAGAAGTTAGTTCGTGTCAAACACTTGACGCTTTATATTGAATATTGGGATAGGTTACCGGGATGGTTGGATGAGGTGGAAGATTTCGAGGAAATTTTGCAGGCTACTTTTAGATGGGATACTTTTAGCTCTACCAGTTTCGCGTTTATGCAGACACGTTCATGTGCTTACATGTTTCTACCCAGAAGTCTCCCTGGACGGCCCATGAAAAATGTGAGAAAATAATTCGGTCCGCACACGTTTCACGGACAAATGGTTAAATACAACATATATTCTTCCCCGTCCAAACTGTTCTCAGAGTTTGTCGGGGATTTTGCCACAGTTTTCAGCTTTAGAATTCACATCGTGTTGGACCGGTTGAATTCGGGCTAATAACTTGCCGCAAGTGCTCGCAAAACGAACTGCTAATTTCAAAGCAATAGGTGCTACGTATTGGTAACTTCACCGCAAACGTGCCCGCTTGGTAGCTCGAACCATGAATGGGGATGAAGCCATTATTCGATTGTGGAAATGTGGTGTGCAAAATGACCCGGTAATCTTTGACAGCACAAAAAAACGTAGGCAACGCACTGTTTTATCACACAACATCGCATCGATTTCGCCATCTCGGTTGGTCAAGTCCACTAATTTAGCATTCCAAAAGACGAGCTTGTTTCACTTCTCCGAACTACCGTATCAAACTCTCCAAATATAAGGGCCACTTATTTATCTGGCCAAAAGTGAGTTTGACAGCAGTCAGTCCCATCGAATTGGCGGTTTATTGTACCTACCATCTGTGAGTTTCCCCAAGAAGCACATGAACTTTTCACAGGGTGCATTGATTATATATTCACATTACTTTAAGTGTTTGTGCAACCACATGTATAACGGCAAGGAAGTTTCGCGCTTTTCCTCATATTTAAGGAAATACTCGACTCAGCTAATAGGTTGGTCTTCCTAACTATTCTTGGCGAGATAAGTATGTACTTGAATTTAGTTGAAATTCTTTTGCCCCTTCTCTGTACCTCTCGTCGTGTTTGGGTTTGCGATGGGCTGTCCTAGCAAATAGTTGATCTTGTGAGGATTGTCCTCTTTATATCTTTTATTCACTGTGTTCACCAACATCAAAGTTGTCGGCGTAAATCATTTTAACCAGATTGTTCACAAAGCCCAACTTTTGACATATGTTGTGCATCTTCAGAGTGCAAACCCTTAGTTCAATATTTTTATCAGAAAGATCAGTCTGATTTTTTTGTCCAGTTTGCATTAGCGGTGCTCGTATGTAAATAGATGAAGGTAGTGCGCGGATAAGACGAGTTGCAAGTAGAGTTTGCAGGCTTGGCTTGTTTATGGAGCCACAGTGGAGATTTTATGTAGCTAAAGAGCCATGTGAAGGTAAGAACGGTCTTATTCAATGGCTGTGAGACTTATCCGCGTCTGATCAACCTACATCTGAATGAGTACACATTTTCCGCCTTGTCACCGTAGACTGACAGAATCTTCCTCGGTAATCTCCCACACAGTTATAGCAGAAATACCGAATTCGTTACAACATCTTGATATGCTTTTTGTGTGATGCTGGCTGGTGTCATTCGAAATATTTAGATTTGCTTAATTCACTGGGAGTCTCAAGCCATTTCAGCTTTGTGGATAGTAGTAGTATTCAGTACTCAATGCCAAACCACTGACGAATCTCCACGCTCCTTTACACCCCCAACAACATAATGATGATGGCATACGGATTGGTTTTAAAAAGCTCGCAAACAGATTGCCCGGCTTGGTAGACAAATTAACCGCTCTCTGCGTTGCCTGAACTACAATAACGCTCCCAATAACAAATTTAATAACAAGATTGATGTTGTTAGTTTGATAGCCTTCGAGTATAATTCGTTCACGAAACACACTGCAGCGCTGGCTGAGTTCCATAAAATTTACCATCATTCCAATAGCACCGGCTAGATGCTTCCCCACAACATGCTTGCTATTATGAAGCTGACAAGGCGAACCACACAAGGTAAAATTGGAATCTTTGATCCATTTACTACTTGGACTGCGTCTGATGATAGACAGCACATCACGGTTGGAGTCTTTCAATGCATTTGTTGTTTGTTGTTAGCCTCCTTGACGCTCCCCACCATAAGTGTATGCTCAACTTTCCTCCAGGCATCGGGCTCCTCTGCGACTACTCAGTAGCGTAATTCGTAGTTAGAATAACTGCGCAAATGACACTTTGGTACTTTCTAGTGTGTTGACTGAATCCCTGCGTAAAGACTTCTCCAAAGTTAGCTTGTGTGCCCGGTTTGATTTCTTTGGATATTCCGACAAATTTTATATGCTTCATGTATTCGCTCTTCATTTCTCACTCAGCTGATGCTCTGAACATGGCTCTCCGTTTGCTTATCTGTTAGAAGTAGTTTAATCTTAAAAGGAATACGCAAGCGAGATAATTTTAAGTGAACTTGAAATTTCGATTCATTGCACAGGTTGGAAAATCTGTTGTGTTTTTCGCCCAAGGTATTCGTTTCCATGCACACAAGAAAGGCTTACGAATGTTTCCATATGGATTTCACGAGCTACACTGCTTTCGTTTTTCGTGGTGAACCAAAAGTGAACCGTTCCTTCGTACCAATTTTCGCTGTTGAACGCTGTTGCGCTAGGCAAGGCTTCTGCGGAACAGATCCCCATGTGTGTACTGGAAAATCAGCAAGATTCCGAAAAAACGGTTCTATTTCTGGGAGAGCTAATCACTTGGGAAATCTTGTATTAAGCAAGTAAATTATGCTACTTTGCGTTCGCAAGTTCGTTTGGTCCCAACATGCAAGCCAGAATTTCAGCCTTGATGCGGTCCTGCTCGACTGAAAGTTATGCATTTAATTATAAATCACACCAATTTGAGTAACATTGGCTTACGCTGTGAATCAAAATTGCTCGAGCGCAACAACCCTGAGGGTGCTAGCCTCCCGTTCCTCGCAGACCGTGGAAGTGAGCGACTTAACTTCATATTGTTCCACGGAAAACTGTGTTCGGTTCTGCGTGCGGTTCGCGCTGCACCTTTGAACCGAATGTACTATTGCAAGATATTTCAAGGTTTATGCGACGAACAATTCCAACTAATGAACTCCGCATTTTTCCTTAAATTTTATTCCATACATACATTATACATTATACATACATTATATTCCATATACATAATGAATGTATTACATTTTTTCACTGTGAAATTTCATTATTTATATAATATACTATATATATGTATATTCTCAAAGTAATTTTGATTAAGTGTCTGGACTATTCGGTGTGCATATTTGCCACTCTTTGTTTTGTGACCTACTGCATTTCACGACCCAAAAGTATCATATGTCAAGCCGGTATTGACCCCAATGTTATTTGTATGATGAGCAAACATTATATGGTCCTCGACGGAACAACAAAAAAACAGAGCTTTAGGCGAATGAAGCCACAAAAGTTAGTGAGTTTTTGGCAGTGGGATTTATTATAGAGGCCGATCTAAAAGTGCAGGGCACGGTGAATATCCTAGAGCCACATGAGTTCATCAATTGATTTTATTCTGACTCATCGTGTAAATATGCAACAGGCAGTTGAAAAAAATTCTCACGCGAACCACATGTCACACATATTAGGAAGTCCCGGGTATAACCATGAGGGGACTTTTAGCCGCATTGCTACGCTAATTCGCAACTGCTTCATTTGCACACGAAAGCCAACCTACCGTATATGATATACATTTTCTTTTGGCGTCCTCACTATTGCCTACACTATTCTTCAACAAATCTTCCCGCTTACGTAGCTTTTGTTTTATGTTAAGGCATTCAGTGGGATTTGATTTCCCGGCTACTGACGTGCTATTGGTTACTGGAGTATTTTTGTACTCTATGGAAGCCGTTATTATGAACTAGCGTGCCGATTAAATGAACTTTGACCGCCGAAAATGCGATAGAATATCCTTACTCAAAGAACCTTAGCTGAACAAGTGTATTGAATGGTTAAAAACAGCACCTGAAAAGAATGCAAGTGAATGACGATTGGGAATCAGAATCTACCAAGTTATTCGACTCGGAAATGCACTAATTATGTGTCAGTTCAATCCACTTGTTCTACCGGATACGGTTTCATGCACCTTCTTGCTGTTAGAACATGCTGTTAGTACATTTCTATCCTTTCTGGAAACCACCGTGTTTCCCTTCATAGATGAATTTCTGACACACTGAAATGGCCTAGACATAGTGTGCATGCTGAAAAAGAGGGATTCAGCCAACCAATTATTGGACTACGCTGGAGGCATTATCCCAAGTAAGTTCATCGTATACTTGTCCCAATACCCGTCAAATGTGACCGAATTTTGCGGTGTCATAGTTTTTGATTTGAACAAATGTGTCCACCTTGGGCTGCCACTTTGAGTGTTTCACTGCTTAGCAAGGGTCTTAGTATTATAGGTCACCTCGTTCAGGTTGTTACCACACCAAGTTGTTTTTTTTCGGTTCGAGTTGACTTGTGTTCACCAGCAACTCCACGGGGAAATTTCTTTTTTACAATCTGCAGAATATATGCAAAATGACAATTTTGAACTCACGTTTTGCTTAATCGAAAATAACAAAGTGGGACAATAAACGTAACGTGACACAAAGTCCAATTGTGGAAAAATAAAAGGGTGCCGACTATTTGTTTGAATGTTACTGGTTGGAAATTGCCACATGGCTGTTCTGCAGCCACTTCCATCTGGATACGCTTGCAGCGCCACACTAAGGACCCGCTTGCAGAAATCTGGGGACAACTTATTTCCATGCTTCAATCCGATACCATAAAACTCAGTACAATTTACAAATTGAGAATGAAGATCACTAGTCGTGCTTTTTCATCTGAGGTGGTTTGCATTTGATGAGTTTCATGACCACGAACGATTTATTTTGTTGGCCTAACAGACGTAGCCACCCACAACTGGACCACTCATAGGGATCCGTAGTAACTTCAATAAATCTGAGCGGGCTGATCAAGCGTATTGTAACTTGCACAGCCCTACGTGCCCAACTAAGCCTCCGTTAACTTCGAATAAGACATTTGAGAACATTCCACATCGGAGGTGGATATTAATGCCTCGGGAAGGCTCCAATGCAGACGCTTTAATTGGTACAATCCAGAGAAAAATTTCTACGCTCATCTGAATTTATGTCGTCAGCTGAGCAGCAAACAATGCCAATTCACATTAAGAAATGCATTTGGTTACATAAGGTTGGTTGTCTTTTCCACATCTAACCAGCAATGTCAGGGCGTAGTTCGTTCATATTGCGACAACATTAGACCATCATTGAATGTATGTGTAATCAGACGTTCATAGACTGATACATTCACGTGTAATGTCTGGCAAAATCACGCCGCAGAGATACATCTTGCCCGATATCACATGGGAGAGTTCGGGGTGAGAATTACAGCTCCTCGGTAGATCGGGCGAATTGTCACATGAAGCGTTACTCAAATATTCAGATGAGAGTTGAAAATAAGGTCAACACAAGTGGCGAACATAACACCGTTTTTTCTCTCATAATTTCAACCATGGTTAGCAGGGTCAAATATCCGACAGAGTCAACGCGGTTCGGTTGTTTCAGTGGATGGAGTTTCATCGTCACTTCCCTGCTAAATTGGGCTCCGCAACAGGTTTTCAACGGTAGTAGGAGTTCCATCTTCCCTTAGGAAGCTAGCGAGTATTGGTCCATAGCACGAACAAACTTTGCAGTGAGCTGCGGCAAGGTGCATTTTAGTGCATTGCATTTATTGAACTTCTTATACTCGGAGTTAATAGTTTAAGGAAGTTATGAAATTTTCGATTCTCCCAATCGCGTTTGCAGTGTATCTGTAGCCTTATATGACTTAATCAGATGTTTTATTATCCTGCATTTCACAGGTTGATACACATATACATATGTAAATGTAGCGTATTGATCATTCTGTCTGCCACCTCACGTATCATCTAAATGTGCGCAGCCAACAGAGTCGTGCGAACTTTTGATTTACGGGAGAAAAATTGTCGAGAAAACAAGATCCGGAATGCTAATTCATCGACTGTAACAATGGATAACTCGTGAAAACTTTTATTGAGAAATTGATTTGCGGACAAATCTTGAGAAGTATCACTAAATATGATGGTCCTGTTCCCTTGAGTGTGTAGGTTTAACGATTTTCGACCCCATGTTTCATAGCAAGTATATAGATCAAACTTGTGCCAGTTGCGCGCGTGCGGTTTGTCGGAGATTATGGCTATAACACACCGCAAAGCTGGATGTCGGGCCGCATCACACAATCCCCTCCAGTTATCGGCAGGTCAATAATTTTTTCCCGCAACTGCTGTCCTCCGATGACCCAGGTTTGAGCCGCCAATTATGCATTCCAGTGTTCAATGCGTTATTTAGCGTTGTTTATTTAATGAAGTTTTGACCAACAATGACAACATAGCTAAATTCCAACCATCTCTTTTGGATACGCAGTATGGAGAAAAAACCGTTCAATTGTGATAAAATCGATCATAATGAGGTTTTTGCAACATACACTCAGGTACGGCTCCTTTAACGTGGCCCAATATATAGTGAATTTCATGCCTATGCTAAAAGGGAGAAAGCCCTTTGCAGCAAAGTTATTTATTGGCAAGAACAAAATAAGAGTTTACAGACTGCCGGACACAAAACTGAGCATTTCGCCTGAGCAGAGGTTTTGCAAAACGAACATTCTTGAGCGTCCTCTCAAAATTTCCGGACATTATTTGAATATCATACACTTGTAAACAAACACTTTCACCTGCCAAAGGTAAGCATATAAAAGCCCGTCATCAGAATCGCATTCCAAATATTTTCTTTCTTTCCTCCCACCTTTGGCTCAAAAGCGTGACTGGAGCTCGCCGGTGTTTTTGGTGGAAAATGCCGGCGCATCTTCTGGTTATGACCAACCAGTATCAGGGAAAATAAACCAAAATTCGGTTAGAGTGATGGGAGATAGTTGCTTATAGTTTGCAGTTATGCAGCTCGAAATTTTTGTTAATGACACTGGCTATCTTTGACGGATGCGTACATGTTTCATTGGACACTTTTGCGTGACTTAAAGGTTGGTCTTTTTAGAGATGTTTCCCTTTATTTAACTGTAATTGCTGTTTGTGTGCCCAACCTTGGGATGCCTTGAGCTCACGTTATTTATATACTGCAGCTGTCTTCCTCATAAGGCAGTTCTTCACTTGGCAGCAGAACCTGGTGTACCAGGGCCGCATTTCAAATTTCTAGTTAAGTGTGATCACGTTTATCAAAATTTACTTTTTGAAAGTGTGCGAAAGTACCAATTTGGCTGACATATGATTGCTCACTAGAAAATTCACACCCTAATGTAATGCAGAAAACGATACGTCGTCGGTGAATATTTTGAGCAAAGACACTCGGTTCTGGCAAAATAATACAAACCCTATCGGTTGGTCACCTAATATTCGTATAATAATATTGATAAGATGCTCAATATTTACTAAAATGCAGTAGGAATATCAAATTATATGTACGCGCAAGGCATAATACTCTTCCCGTGCACTCATTTTTTTCTAAGCATTTTGGCTTCTCACAAAAGCGCATAATATCAAGGCGTGTGTTAGTCGTGTTGCGTGCACTAGTGTCACGTTCGTGGCGAAGCAAACAGAAGCCGAAACGTGTTACGCATTGCGCATAACAGTGCCAGTTTCTTGACTGCAGTCACCATTTCTTTCAGCGGCAGTGGGGGTGCAAAAACATCACTAGCCTTGCCACTGAAGTGCGTCGACACATCACGCAAGTGGTCTCAACGTCATGGGTCCTGTAGACTTAACTGTGAATTATACAGGTTTGTTACATTCATGCTGCAAATAGGTCTGGCTTGTTTTCCTCATCTTCACGGTCCTGGCACTCCCACTGAAGAATTACAGGCTTTCTACAATGTTTTTCTACTAGCTGAATACAATCAAATCGCAAGCAAAATATATGTTCATTTGACTTTATTGTTCTGCGCAACCGAGTGCCACAAAACTAGTAGAAGTAAGCTCATCAATCTATCGGTTTTTGGAAATACCAAGTCATGATCCAGACGAATAGTGGTAGATTTCACGGTAATAGTTTTTGGCAGCAATCAAGCAGTATCGTTCATTTTGCGAACGCAGTTTGGTCAAAAGAGTTTCGCACTTTCGCGTTCTGTCGCATTGAAATTACTATCTCGCGCCCATGTTTGCAAGGACTAATGATGTTTTGCGTTCGTTGGTAATCGAGTCACCGACCGGGGCCTAACGGGATCAAAAAGGCTGATTCCTCACTTAGTGGATAGCAGCTGCCTTTGTGCTTCCTCCAGCCGTAGCAGGTAATTCATCTCCACAATTTTCGCACACTGCATTTGTAGATATGTACACGTCAGCGATCCCACTCTACTTCACTGCTTATGCTGATGTCCTTGAGGGTTTTATTAAGGAGATCGTCGTGCGCTCGATGAAGAGTTGAATTGTAATGTAAATTTGCGCGCCAATTTTGTGTCTCCCAATGTACGAAGCTCTGAGATGATTCAACTGTGAATGATCACAGCACTAATGCACCACGCACTGTTCCTAGTGACACGGCAAATTGTGTACTGTCACCGAATAATCAGGTGCTATCATTTGCAAGCAAGCAAATGCGTATGCAAACTGCCGACACGTCTCAACATACGTAATGCTTTTATGTATGGTTGAGATAAAAATTAATGCATGTTGTGGATTATACATTAGAGTTTTGCACTGTCACTGAAAGCAATAGTTTAATTCAATTACAGTTGACGTATGCAGGTGTCAAAATAAGTGGTATTCAGCTTTTTCTCCTTGCTCGTGAAGGAGCCTAGAATTAACACAATGGTCTGGGAATAGACAACGTTTCATGAAAATGTAAGGGACCATGAGTGTTACCGAAAACGAGTCTGTCAACAGTGATCGTCTGAAAAGCCTTATTCGGCGCACACTGACCCGGCGCGGTACAGGATCTGTATCATTTGTGGCAAATTTCTTTCGCAAAAGATTTGAGAACTTGGGATACAAAATCACTGTCATCAACCATTCTTCGGTGTTTGGGATGCTAGGTGATTTTTCAAAACATGGACATTCAAAACAAATTACTGCACTCCGCGGACGGTTTGTGGAGCAGGTTCGTCAATTTTTAGACAAGTTAATATGCCAATGATGTATTAGAGAAACCGTATAGTATGTCGGTGTGAATGAACGGTTTAAAAAGCGAACCGACCGAATTATTGTCACTTTTTATAAGTGGTCTGTGTCCGAACTACGTTCTATGTAGTTTAGCGCAAAGCGATTCAAAACACAAATAAATGTGCAGTGGTATACAGGTTTCAAGTATGTGATAGGGAATAGCATCAAGTCAGGTGCTCCAAACTATGCGCGTCATAGGTCAGTGGAACTGCACTTAATTATGGCACGCAATACGTGTGAAAAAATGACTACCTTTGTGTCGGAATAGAACAATTAATTGAATTGAATTTGTTTGGGAGTTCCAAGCATATGTAGTAAGAAATTAACTCCCACACATTTGGACAACGGTGTGCTTGGGAAGGCAATGAGAGTTTCCATGATTTGTTAGCGCTGAGCACGCAACGCTTGCAGGATAAAGGCGCTTTCGCAACATTCGGATCCATCCGTACTTGAAAACATTCAGTAGATGATTTTCAGGTGCCCTCGAGAACACAGATTTATCAAAGTGTTTGTTGCTTCTTCGGAATCAACACCAGGAAAAGAGACTAAATACTTCCTCAGGACAAATGTTTGCAAAAGCTCCGCTTCGTATCACGCTGTCAGTTTTTGGAGCAATATATGCACGTTTTGTTCATATCACCCTACAAGCACGCCATGGGACTTGAGGTATAGAGAAAAAGTTATCATTTTAGGCAGATAGTTGGTGATTGCAGATTGCACTCAATGTTTGTGGCCAAATGCCGGACTACCAGCGAGTGTAATCGGCCAAATTTTAGTGGAGATGGCATTCACAGGAGCCGCTTTAGTGCAGGTCTTGGCAGAATTGTACTCAAACAAGAATGCCGGAATAAACGACTTGCTTTAGCAGAGGCCAATAATATTACAGAAGATGAGGTTGCGACCTCACTCATAGGTCGCCACCACTATGTCTTGGCACATGCCCTGAAAACGTCAAGACGGATCCCTCAAACATCGGAACGTGTGAGCTCTGTAACTGTCTAAATTGATGTCTATTTTATATTCGATGCCTACTATGCTCGACCGAGTAGTTCATATGAAAATGGTTTTTCGCTCAACGCCCGGGATACACAGACGATCCAACGTTTTGACAAAAGTTGTTCAGTAACGCAACTTGCGTTCAACTTTTGGATGAAAGACCGCCTTGTCAAACCAGGTTGTTTCCACTGGAAAAGCAAAATGATATGATGAACCTGGATATGCTGGAATTAGAAGACTACTGCCCCATAAGTGTTTTGAAGAAATGCAGATAGAGGTTACATGCTGATACAATACATTGTCTCTAGCACGCTTAAAAAATACACATCATTAGCATTCGTCAAGCAACCACATAATGGACATTTTGTATACAAGTGCAACCCTGATATAGTTTGCCTAAAATGTGCAATCCGGATGGCCACTGTCGAAGTTGCTCAACAATAGCGAACCGTTCTCTGATATCTCACTGGTTTCACGGTTTACGAGAACCATATGTTTTTCTAATTCCCGTCTAACCCTGACCGGTCTAAGCGTCTCACCTAATTCCACCATTCTACAGAAGCTTGTGTTTTCTTATTGACGAATATCGATTTGAATTTTGCCTGCTCTTTGTTACTTGTTTTGGTTTTTGGCTAGTTTTTAACTTTTGCTTTACTGCTACCTAATTTGTACCTGTATTTCCCTATTATTTTGACGTGGTTTTTCCAGCCATTTGTCGGTGTTTGTACCGTTGATCACCATGTATTTCGCATTTTATTTAAGATGATCGTTAATACGTTTTCGATTTTATCGCTATTCTTCGAATCTCTACTCAGACTCGAACGTAGCACCAGAACACATATATCATCTCCTCTTTTTCCCAAGGCACGTCCCTCAATTTGAGGGGATTCATGTTTGCCAGGAATGTGGTTGCATCCGTATGTGCACTTCTCCAGAATACGCTTCAGTTACTCTTCTCCAATGTTACAGTCATCCGTCACCGATTTACGAAAGTATACTATGTTCCTCAGATCTAGGATATACTTGGACCTAATCATGATCCTTAGGCAAACTTACTCTTATCCATGGTCAATGAACTGACCTACACGTTTCCATTCGTTGTTCTTGCTGCTGTATTACCCATTCGAATGTCTTTTTAATCTACCAAAATTTTATATTATCATGTTCATCACCTATACTGGAATGATCAGCAACGTCTCAACTCGACCCTTGAAATTCCCGGTAGATCAGCGTACCTGAAGCCGCTCAGATGTTCTCGATATAGGCTTTCACGAGTTTTCTTTTTGGCTGGGGCTTTGCATCTCCGCGAGGAGAGGTGGAACGCGCGCTGCTGGTGATTCCGAAAAAGGACGAAACGGTTTTGCAATACTTCCTTCTGGTTTTGTTATTTTGTTCTAAGAATTTTTCTGACAGCAGAAGAATCCATCAACACTGACAACAGCATTCCCTTCATTCTATTCTCGTACGCTTCCCTCGATTTAATCTGAAGCAAAACGTTTTTTAATTTTACTACACTGTGATCAGTCGCATGAAAAATTGTCGGAACGGCGATGTTATGTGACCGTAACATGGATGTAACCAAACACATTGGTTGTGTCTGTAGAGACATTAGGGGCAGAAGGCTGCTGGGGAGTGAATAAATTGACCAGGAGGATTTTTATTGCTACAATAATCACATTTTTGGAAGCATGCTGCGTTGTCCGATATTATGCACATTCTATTTTTTTGCAATACATGAATACAGAAGTTGGTTTGATTGGGATGACCCTCAGTTATAAGCATTCAGAAGTGTCCGATACAGGGTTCTTCCAGAGAGAATCACTAATAGGGAGATTCCTATGGAGTAATTCACCCTTTTATACAACACATTGGAGTGTGGTGGGGTTTTTTTTATGGCCCTATCCTTCTGTGCACAATTGCTGTCGTGAATGCAAACAGATGAAGCTGGAGCACATTATTTTTGTTGAAGTGTGAAATTTTCCAACCCGTAAAATATTTGGGACGCTATCACAAAATGACAATCTGACCTTAAATTCGATGAGACATGTCCTACAAAGTGCCCGCCCCCACGACAAATCAAGTGAACTTCGGTTAGCCTAATTGACCACATGACAATTGCTCTGGCGTTATGTGATATGGATGGTGTCAGATCCAGAGAAGCGCATTTATGCGAGGACTTTTCTCCGCAAATACCGGGTGAGGAGTGATCGTTTACTGAAGACATTGGTGAAAAGTTTCAGACTGTTAATTGACAGTCGGTTTGTAGACCAAGCAAATCTGGAGTAGGTGTGGTGCTTGATTCAATCGACTTTTGATACTTTTGTACTCTTTAGCTATCAAAGAATTGGGGTTTGTGGAACTCAACCCATGCACACAGCCAATGGCAGTTATTGCAAATTGAGATGAATGTTATAAGTTACAGGGTGCGTCACACCGAATGATGTTGAACAGTTTTTAAAGTGTCGCTCATGCTAATGACGGCACTAAACGTCTCTCATACCGGATTTTAAGACCATTTTTCGCTTTTCCATGTCACCTTTGAATTTGCACAATTTGTCTGTACATAGAAGATGTCGTGAACTCGAAACCTACGAAGGTCGTAACTGGTTAACGTTATTGTGCTTGGTGTGTTAGTATCCAAACCCTGACTCCCAGATGTTAACAGGAAATTATAAATATGCACTTTATATCACTGTGTTAGTCTTACGGGGAATTTCATATACATACAGCTCATATTCACCTGAGTCTGTTTACTGTGACATAGAAGACAGGGCACCATTAGGCACCATTCTATTGTTTTCACTAGCCACCGAAACAATGCTGGAAGTGCACTATTCGCCGGTTGGACCTTATCGGTGTCTGTAGAACCATAGCATTAAGGCAAATCTCCCTTGTTCGGTCAGCTGGTGCATCAAATCTTGGACTGACTTCTTAGAAAAGTTGCTCTCTTGGTCTATTCACAGCCGTCATATCACATCATTTAGAGCATTTCGTTCACAGAAAAACTAAGTCAAGCTATCGGTGTAGTTATGAAGGACTGACGGGTTGAGCGTACGCTTACTTCAGCAAACAAATAATACCATGTTCAAATGATCTCAAGTATTTCACCCATACATCAGGCTAGTTATTGACAAAGAATACCAAGTAGATTTAATTAAACAAATAAGGAAAATTAAACGCTCTGAAGAGTTTGAGGAAAGATTCAAGTCTCAGGACGTTTCACTTAGTGTATAAGATATCAATGGTTCATGGCCGGCTGATGCCGCAGCCTTAAGGATTTAAGTGACTTTGAAAATCTTGGAAAATGTACAGAGCTCACTGGATGTGCGGTGGCGCTATCGGGCCCACCGGTAAGTTGTCAGCCAAACAGATGTTCCTTCTAAATCGGTTTGAATGCTCCTGCCGCACTATAGGTCGAGAAATATCCTTCCTAAAAGGCACGGGATCGAGATTCACCGCGCGTTCGATATTTACGCACTGTAAATTATATTACCAAAAATGAGAGAGAAGAATGCTGCGTCAAGGGAAGACTGCGTCAGGCGCGACGTCCTATACACTGGCCAAACAACTAAGGATATAATGGAAGGGGTAACGTCAAAATCACAGATTGTGGTGAACCAGCCAAGTGGGAGAGTAGCTCACTTTCCCGTGGTGTGTATTTCATGAGGTCATCTGGTTTAAATTACATTTCTTGATGCAAACATTTCCATGCCAGTTTACGAATTCATTCACAAAATTGCATTTTGGATGTGTTTCTTGAAGTATTCAAACTCTTGGCCAGAAAGCGTGATTAGCTCAAAACGAGAGTGAGATCCACAAACGATCGATAACACACAAGTGAATGCGAACTAATCATGATCACCAGGGTACCAAAGCAGCCATGTCCCCTTGTATTTTATCATAAAATGATACTTGTTCGTTAAACGCCTGACCGATGTGAAAATATTCGAACATTATAAAAATGAATTTTCAAGAGTACCGTGAATAAGAGAATGAGTGTTACTCACAGAGTGACAGGTGTATCACCGTAACAATTGTAGAAGTGCTAGGCTGTTTAAAATTCCCACCAGCGTACTGGAGTTTGAAGCTCTGCCGACCGATCATCGATTCCGTTAGTAGTAGCATACAGATAAATTTCAGGTGCAAAGCGACCTCAGAAAGGCAAACACATATAGTGAATAGGAAATTGCAGTTTTAAACAATCTGAACTGTACACTTTTTCCTATCTATTACGCAAGTTTTTCACGCATTAGCGGCACGATCCACGCTTCTGTTTTGTGCAAAGTAACTTGGTGTCAGCTGCGTTATCAGCTGAATCTCTCTGATGATATTCTGGTGGAAGTCACACCAAAATCGTTCGCTACAGCATGGTTGAGCGAGTGAAAGAATTCAGATAACTCCGGAGAAGAGATGTTGTACACTGAGCAGCCAGGTACTGCCTTGGAGGCAAGTAGAATGGGTTAACGGATAATTTTCAGTGAGCACTATCGAGCAAATGAGTGAAAAATATGAATGCAATCATTACTGATGGTAAAAGGATACGATTACCGTAGCCTTGTCTTGATGGCTATCGTTGTCAAGGAGGGATCTATAAATGCGAAATTGTACGCCATTTGACGGACCTCAAAAAGGCAAGAGCGTTTGCGGGACCGCGCTTTTCCGGGTCATATCACTTCCTCAAATTGACGCTGCACATTTGGGTTTCCCTGTGAATATACGGAGCAAAGAACTCTGATTACGACATCCCAGCCTGTAATTTGGAGCTCTTCTTGGCAGACAACCTAGATCTTCATTGAACATCCTAGAGACAGCTCAACTCAGAAATACGTCCACGTAGACCATGCTTGGAAGCCGACTTTGATGATTCCTGGACGTGGTTGTTGGACTAAAATTGATTTAACTTAAGAACCAGAAGTGGTTTGAAGCTAAGCAGATGGACCTGAGTGATAATTTTGTTCCACCCCCAAAAGCAAAAATCACGCAGACAACGTATCTACAGTTTTAGAGAACCCTAGCCTAGTTGAGCATCCAGCCAATCAGAGTGCTGCGTGTTAAGTGATTGCGAAACGATTTTTCTGTCACATATTCAACCATGGGACATTAGATTGGATAAGGTGCGACGTTACGTTGCCATCATCATTGAAAATTCTAACAGGATTTGAAGAGTCAAGGTGATCTAGGGTTTCTGAATATCACTGATGGATTGGCAGACGCTGCTGTAATGAGCAAACGAAAAGCTCCTAGAGTAACTCAGAAATTTTCCTAGTTTATTGAATGATTCACTGATGGAAAATTCCCGGACATGTCTTACGTAAACTTTCTTACTCCTTTGTGGACGCTTCCGCCTATCGGGAGTGTGCGAAACCATGAGAACCCGTAACTACGTTGTTCTCAGTGAACCTCTATTCCTACTGCAATTGCGCCGCTTGTTTATCCATCACAACCGAGGCGGTTTATTTAAAACAGCCATGGATGGCAGTGGATGGCAGTGTGTGTGTGAGGGAACAAGCGCCGCAGTGCCCCAGATGATGCAATTGTTTAATGGTCGTTACTGGTACTCCACTGTTCAATGCGGTGCGAACACTCTTTGAGATGTAATCAAGCTCAGATGTCTGATGGCTGACTACAAGCATCTGCGATTCTGCCGGCCTATCCAATTCCGCCGGCCTCAAATCTGATCCACAGCCTCATCTGCACTGGCACATCCAGCACTTCCAAAACCGTGCAGGTTGTCATATCTATGAGGA
>SJOL01011260.1:394419-408193 GCA_004794785.1 Opisthorchis felineus | reverse complement strand
GATTTGTCCGTTTGGGGCCTGTCCGGCGACGGGGCGTTCACAGCCAGAACGGTTTTTGTTTTTCCATCGTTGTCAAGTGTTTAACACAGTCGTTTGAGGCTGTGTGTATAAAGTTTCTGTGCTTGCTGGGCGTTTTTTTTCGGAAAATGTCATCATGTTTTATACAGCTAACGGTTGAGTAACAGCTAACCTTGTCGTTCTGTCAACGGTTGATTTAAAATACTTGAGTTGAATGCCAGATATCTTTGTGCGCGACACAGCTCGGTGGGTACGAAATCGTAATCTGTATAATATGGTTACCCAAGTTTTGGGGAGAGTTTGCTGTATATACGCAGTCAGAACCTTTTAGTTGAGTTCCGGAAAATAACCCTTTTCGGATGGTAAGCATCTACGGATATGTCGGGAAAGAACACGGTAACAATTGAAATTTATTATTCTGGTGACTTCGCCTATCCACACCTCCCAAATAAGAGAATGCATCAGCGAAATACACTCATTTACAAACAAATTTGGTTTTGCGAGAGATTCACCTGGAACCCAGCTGAATCTCTCGTTTGTGATGTTTCCAGGCAACCGGATTTGCTGCACCAGTTGGTACGAGATTCGAGGAGTGGGTTCAGCGTTTGTTGCCGCATCCACAAAGAGGGAGAGGCCTAATTTGCTGAGGTGAATTCCAGGCCGAAGCTACATCGTGATTCAGGTCTACTGACATAAACCTTCTGCTGGGTGAACGTCACAAAGAAACACTAAAAGTTGTTTTTGTATTTGATCATCCGGTAAATGCCGAAAGAAGAGAAAGATAAACGCAGATGTGCTGTGAAAATGCTGGTTTACATCTGTAGTCTGGCGATAAAACTCCTATCTGCCTGGTGGCGGGGCGCATCCAAAAAGTGCGTCAGCTCTAGATGAAGCCCACTCAATAGGGGGAAAACTCCAAACAAACAAGCCTCCTTGTTTTGTGACCATTCGTCCGGTTTACCAGACGCTGACTGAATGAAACTTGTCCATGCAATGGCTATTCGGGGTATCCTTCGATCAAAAGTGATCCACTCGATAGCGCGCGATTCAACATTTCGTGCAAAACTCACGTTTTACTGAATAAAATTCACATTACTGCATTTTGCTCGTTGGTAGACAACCTTCAATGCGGAATCATATTAACAAAGTTGGACAACTCATGCACTGTGTATTAGCCTGCACAGGTTTCTCGGAAGTCTGATTTCCCCATCCCAACCGATCTAATGTTTTGCTTTTCCGTGCGCACCATCAGCCTTCACATAGACAGATTAACCGGTATAAGGACACAAAGTAGGAATGACTAGCCGCTGTATTTTCAAGCCACGGCGGTGGTACTCGTAACTTCATGGGTAGAATTCAGATAATGGATAGCATATGTTCGTTGCCCAAACTAAGAACAAATGCAGGTAACAGCTGGGGTTCGTTTACTGGCACGTAAGCATCACGCATTTACTGTATGTGACATCACGCAGTAATTTATGGATCCGCAGGCGAACATTTCTTTGCGTACCAAGAATAGATAGATTCAGTTTGTGTGCGAAGTACACGTTCTACCGGATACCTTACTAACTTCTGGACACGGTGCTTCCGAAAAGAGTAGTAAGTAGCAGCTAACACATTTACTTCTTGTGATTTATTGGCCAGTATGTGTGTACCGGCTTACCCTGCTGCGCAACACACCATTGCGAGAGGAATAGATCGAAGTGCATTTCCTAAAAAGTTATTTATAAGTCATCCGTAGTTGTGGATGGGGAATACCAAGTTAATGACTTTTTCGTACAGTCCTTATATGCTTTTGATGACTAAGTGTTTGGTCTTGAGCATCTTGTCATGAGAACACTAAGCGTAGGCTTCGTTTTTTATCATATCCTAATGGTTAAAACCGACTGTATCCTGTAGATGGCTCAACTGATTCGTGTTTCTCCGATGATGTTTGCTCAAACATCCAAGCAGATGTAGGTCTATACTGCATGTCTGAATGGTTTTCACTTACCACTAATAGTTGTGAAAAAATGGGAGCACCTCTGTTCGTCGAAGCACATGCATTCCTTCCTCCTTGGAGAAGTTTTGGACAAGGAAGCACGGGAGACCGTCCATTCCAGCACATCGCACATTATCCCCGGAGTTTTGGGTGCTCAAAGTCACTTGTGGAGTCAGCGGATGTTGTTCCTATAAAATTAGGGTCAGTCGAACAACATAGTTTGCGTCACTCAACTGCTCAAAGCATCTAATCCTTCTTTCTCCTTCCTGTGGGTATTAAATTGAAATTCGCTTCTCATAAGGAAGGATATTTGGGGCACTTTGTAAACTCTTAGTTTCATTCTACTTTCCAGTCAACACGTGCCCGGCAAATGCCATCCTAAAAATAATATCACTGGTCATATGGTTACTGTGAGGTTCTCCACCGCAACGTGACGGTACGTTAATAGGCAGTCTCCAGGACGAATAGTACAGTACTATAGCGGAGGAAGTGCCGTATTAATCTGAGACTTAAAGCACATGACGATGTCTCCACAATGAACCAAAACTGGTGCTGGTTTCTATAGTTATGACGTCATATTTAGACTTAAGATATTACAAGCCTATAGTTGAAGGTTACTTATTCAAGGGATGAGATGTACGGATGTTTTGCGTAAGCTGGTCGGTTTCAGTTGACGTATGTGCCATTGGAGACTGATGGGGAAGCAAATTGATGATTCGCGATGACTTCGTAAAGCCAGAACTAAATAGAATGTTAAAAGGGAAACGCTAAGTTTGCTAGTGCACAGTTATGTACTGAGCTGGAGACAGCTCGGTGGATAAGATGCGAAATTACTGACCCGAAGGTCCGTAGTTCGAAACCAACCTTTGCATCTCGACTGCCCATGTCTGGGCTTGGGTAACCTGACAGTGTCTCAGCCCTGGCGCTTCCTTCGGGGAGTATGGCAGCTAAGCACCGGAAAGCTGTTACAGCTTAACGATGCGCAGTATCTCCCAATAGATCTGCCAGACTTGGTCTTTAATGGATACCTTTTGAGGAACCACTCTCAAGTCTCAGTGAACACCATTTTAAATGTCGCCGTGAAATTGACTTCAGTAATTGCTCTACAACTATACTCCTCCCCGTATAGTCATAAAAGCATTAAATATCCCAGAAAGGAGTAATTTACACGACAATTGAGTCCGTTGTCTGAAAAATCGTCACTCGAGGAGCCATTGAAAACCTGGTCACGTGATGCGATTTCCGTGATCAAAAGAAGAGTGGCGCAACATCCTACACAAAGGCAAGCTGATCGGACGCTAGTGGCAGAACGATTTAGTCTCTCTGGAGATTCATTAGAAGCGAAGTGTCAATGATTTCCAATAGGGATGAAACTGCTGTATAGTGTTTGATTTCGCTTTCAGGACTAAACACCAACTGAAGTTTCCAAATCTCAGCCTATCCAGATTCGAAATGTCCCCTGGTACAAGATTCCCTCAACAATTTGTGCTCTGGGTGCTTATGTATTCTGACACAAATGAAGTATCCGACCAATGACATGAAGACAGAGTCATTCGCCCTAGTAATTAGGTTCCGCGAAACGTGATAGCACTTCGCGTGAAACAACTATCACTAACCTCCTAGATGAGACCACCTGTCTCTGGATTTAATGGTTAAGTGGCTCCTTGAAAAGACCACGTATCTGAAGATATTTGCATTTTTTAACCTGTGCAGCCGGCCTCCATGGACGGAACGACGACACTAAACTTTCCGATCTGGGGAAGCCAACTGGAATGATTTATTAGTGTTGGTCTCTCTTAAGACCTGGTTACTTTAGAATGAAATTGTGAATTTGCTCCTTCTCAAGAAGACACTTCAAATGAGCCACGGAAGTCAGTCTCTCCTGATGGCTGGCCTATGTTGGGAACGGCATTTGAGGAACCAACTGAAAGTCTCCTGATGGTGTTCTTTCTTCAACAAGCCATTAGATTTTTGTGTCAACAACTGAGCATCATTTTTGGGACGATACTTAGAATCAGTTATCTAAAAGGGATGGAAAGCTTTATGCTGGTTGACCTATTGACATATCCTTCCTCAGTATGGTGGTAAAATCCGGGAGTTAAGAAACCGACGAATAAGAAAAAGTCTGATTTCTAGTGAACGTTCAAAACATACGTCACTTTGCCGCGTATACATTTGTCCACTTTGAAGAGACCGAATCAAGAAAATGATCAATAATGGTGTCTTCTGTGACGGAGTGCGTTTCCTACGGGAATGCAATTCATAGACCAAAATTACAAAACCACGGTTGCAGCCTCTGTAGATTGCTGAAACACGGAACCACAAACTAGGATATTGCTTGATGGCATCATATCATGCGCTTTGGTGTTATTATCCGTCAGGCATTTGTTAAAACTGAGTAAAATTATTCAGACCGTAGGAAGCTTCGAGACTATGGTTATCCCTATTCCAAACACCACCTACGTCGCGACAGACCACTCTCAGGAAAATCGCCTTCCAACGGAAACCAGTTTTTTATCAAGGCCTCCAGGTGGCCACCACAGAGCGTGACAATTGTGTACGAAGCAGATATATTTTAGCTGGCCTGTATTTCTCCACCCAACTAAGAAACATTTACCGAAATAAGTTTGTCTTCCTGGACGATAATGATGTCCAATGTTTCTGAGCAGCATGGCTCAATTTGGCACATTACTTGCACGCCTACAGTCGTACGTAATATTACCTGTGTTCGGAGTGTGTACAACGATCCTACAGCCAGCAGTCTTTAATAACCTAACATGCAATAGCGTCATTTCATCGCTTACACGCCAGAAACACAAACCTTTTCTTTGATGAAAATATATGCAAATATTTCATGACCTCTGATGTTTGAGATAGTGCGACTATTTATAATGGGATCAAGCTTTGGACTGAATCTCAGCTGGTGCTTCCGAAGTGACTGCTTCCCAGGGGGATTATTCTAGCTTCCATTGTGGCGTCCAAGTTCGATAACGATAGGGATGGTCTTTGAAGAGGGTCAAAATATTACTGCATCAACCTCCTTGCAGCTTTGCAGTATCATCCGAATTTGAGGCTGGCAGGAGTAATAGAAGGTTGACAAAAAGACTGCCTTCCGGGCATAAGGTCACTCAGGCCGTTCTCCACGAAGTGTCCTTGTTCGGTGAACCACTGAATATTCAAGGGAGGGGGCGAATAACAGTTACAGCTTTTATCGATTCTTCTGTCAGCTATACGAACCGTATGCTCGCTGTACAGGGGGTCTAGCTGCCACAGTTTCGTTTGCCGATGATTTAGGGAGGTGGGGTATGTAGCTGAGCATTGGAGGCGGTAGCCGACACAAGTGACACGTAAATGTAGGGTTGTCAGTGGACATTTAATTGAGGAGATTGGGAAGGGAGCTATGCATTGAAGGCAACAGCTTGGATGCACGAGCGCGATTGGGCCTTGCCTGACAATGTCTCTAACCATTGATGTGTCCCGTCTCAGGGTCTCTCTCCAGGGAGACGGCAATGACCAGCGCAGCTGAGTTTGCTGGTAATGGCTTTCATACTTCGCTGCCAAGCCATTGTTTGACCTCCCCTGGCTCGTTTCCGCCCATCGCATGGTTGTGCGAAAAGAGCCCTTCAAGGAAGTTGGTTGACTGGTATAGAGAGCACGTGGCCAAGCCAGCGCAACTTATGGAGTGTGATCAGTTCATCTATCGTGGGTGAGTTATTTCTTCCGAAAACCATTCGACGTACTTCAGCATTACCGACATGCGAATTTTTATCCGGACCACGAAGTGGTGTAGAGATTGCAAACCAGCTGGATAAACAATAGAGGACCTCTTTTCAGTGAACAGCAGTGCAAAATTATGTTGCTTGTGATGGGCGTGTGGATGAAAAATCCAGTATGATAACCTGGAACACTCGAACGTCAGGGATGAGGAAGAAACAGTTGGCTGTCGTATACAGCGTTTCGATATACTCGTTGGGGTAAATTGTACCCTAAAAGATAACCACAATACTGTCGACGTTTACTAGTTTATTCCGCTTTGAAGCCTTGTCATTAGGTGAGTAGACACCATTACCGCGTAATTGAGTGACCTTTAGATGCTGCAGTTAAGACATCTTCAATCCACTAGGCATCAGCTTCAATGAAGAATTCGAAATTTCAATGGTCTTTCTAGGATATGTTGGTGAGGGAGTTCACGACTATACAGACAGGGACCATTGGCTGGCCAGGATAGATGATACTTCGTCTTTGATTTCCGCTGAGGGTCACGTGGCGTACGAGTAAACTGCTTTCTTTCCACTGTTCTAGTGATTTTTCACCTTTTTGGTAATGTTTGAGTGCAAAATTTATGCTTGCTCTCCCATCTGGAGTAGTTCTTCTTTCCAAAAGAAAGACATGTGATCATGAAATTAGGCCAAGTGACTGTTTTGTATCGATTTTGTGAGATAGTCAATGACAAGTTTTTAAAAGTGCTTGAGGGCCACTAGTGATAGGGGCTATCGGTTATCCACCGTCTGGTTTCGGCAGTTACATGTTTGTTATGTTCCGTCACTCTGCTGGTAAGCCCCACAAATATGTGTGTTAAATTGAAACCCCTCAAGAAGACTGATAACTTGTGATTTACCTGTCTGTATTTTGGCTACAATGCCTGAAGAATCAGCGTTTTCTATCAGCCCCATTACCCTGACCACGACATCTGCGATACATCCTGCATCTCAAGGAATTACGTTGCCGAAAATAGGTACACTCATACCTAATAGAATATTTGTCGGTGGAATTAGCTCAAACGTGAGTGATGCAACAGTGATTTCAACACGTTTCACAGACCACAGAGGAAGAACTTCGAAATTTTTTCGCAGTTTTCGGAACTATCAAAGATGTTAAAGTCATCTATGATAAATCTGGTTTATCCAAAGGCAGTTACGCATTTGTTACCTTCGAAGATCAGGAAACCGCGGAAGCTATCATAAAAAACGAAGTCAGTCCTCTTACAACTTTTGAAATTGCCCAACTAGGCTGAGACTTTGGTGTTTAAAGACCGAAAGCTCAATATCGGCTATGCCGTAAGGAAACAAGTAAGTAGGCGTTTCTCACAAATGCAGTTAAACTAACCGCAAGGGGATTATTATAGCACACGTTTTCAAAGACAGGTAAGTCTAAATTTATTGATCCAGGGGAAGACGAATTAAAACCAAGATGGGGGAAGCACTTTTCTGTTGGCACACAACGCATGCCCGTTGGCTAACGGACTGTCTGTCATCCAGCTGTGCCCACATGAGCACCAAATCATAGCGATGAACCAGGTGCGTTCTCGTTTTATTTTGGAGAGGGTACTGATTGAGTCACCAGTTTCCCATGTGCCTGTGTGATTAGAGAAACTGTCGTTTGTAGAGTCCACCTAGATGATTCCCATTTTACTCTATTAGTTTCGTCAGGAGTGGGGAGTTTCCAGTCACCAGTGAAAAAAAACAACTGGACAAACTAAATATGTCATTGAGTGCTTAAGGGTGGAAAAGTTATTTTCAGCTATTGAGCGCTTTGCATCGTAATCAAACCCACTTTACAGTTAAGCATAGATTTTTATGTGTCCCGTTGGATCAGACTAATTCAGATTACTTCGAAGTCCGTGCTGGTCCGCGCACACCCTGAATGATTTTAATTCTATCAAAGTACGGGCTTCCTTTTCCCATGGGCTCACAACGTGGTTTGATAAAAACCATCACGTATTCATGCTGATATATCCGCAATGTGTTCGTTTTTAGACTAATGGCAATCGGCCTGTTTGTAGCTGTTTTGCATGTGACAACCATCTTCCGCGGCCCATGTTAAGTTGTATCCATCCGTAATCAGCAAATCACTTTTCACCTGAAGCGTGTCAACACTTCATCCACTTGGATTCGAAATTACGCAGTGATGCTGTGGTGGCTCAAAATTTTGACTGCTTGGATCCCTTACCAGGAGGGACCGGTTTCTGCATGGTTCGAACCCTGTGCAGATGACGCTACGAGGTTGAAAAATGGCGAAAAAGTGGCTGCTGCCTTGATGATAATAGCTGGATAAAGTTTAGTGATTTTCAAAAGAACAGGTTGAAGGGATGATTCGGTTGCTTCGGTGTGAAGCGTTCTCATGTGAGGCTCGCCGGCATGCCCATCCCTGGGTCAAACACGGACTGCCGTGAGCAAAACTCCAATGTACGAGTAAACAAGATAAAGCGTAATCCTACTACGTCAATTCCGGCATGTCAACTGAGATGTGGTATGCAAGAAGATTCCTGTGGTGAGGTTTACAGTGTCTGAACCAGCCCACCAAGTTATTTGAAGACATAACGCCCTATTCTAAACATATTTCCCACCCTAAGTCATGGAAAAGCAATGCGAAAAAAACATGACCATGCAGAGACCGTCAGATTAAAGGAACATTGTGTGCTCGGCTTGTCATTGGTATATCATACGAGGACTAATCAATAGCTTCCACGACCAATGTATTGCTGTCCTTAACGCTGGTGATGGTATGCGGGTGTGTAATTTGTTGTTAATTTATCCGAATCACACCTTGAAGTGCACCACAGGCTACCAAATGTATAGTGTACTGGTAAATTCTCAGGTCTGTCTGTCCAAACTAAGTGAACCGTGTCCAAGAAAACAGTTTCGTATCCTAAGTTTGTTGTTGGCAGCTTAGGATATATGAAAGCTACAGTAGTTCTCGTACGATTAACTGTGAGCTACACTCATACAAACACTCGGTAGTCCATTGTTTACGAAACCTTCTCCTGTAACGTAGAATGTACACGCTTTTCGGAATACCACTCACAGGAGCTCCTTAGTGAATTTGTGCTGACTTATTGATCTGGTAAACCAAGAACTCCCAAAACATCGTGTTGTGTGTTGAAAAGGTGCTAAGCACCATTTAGGCTGATTCAATACTGTAGTCGGTAACGATGTCTTGGCTGCATTCCATGTGCGCAACCTTCACGGAATCCGCCAGTAACAGTTCGAGGTTATAGTTTGTTATGTTTATATTCATTAGTAGTGCTCGAGAATAATTTGTGCGACCGGTATGAGCAACTGAGTCTACGGGACGTGTGTGCAGTGAACGATTGAATCATAGGTTAGACGTTCCCTGGTATGCATCAAGGATCGTTAATTGAAAGTATACGTTGACTAGCCTGCCAAGATAGAAATAAACAATCGACGGAGTGGGTGCGTCAGATTCACAAGCAACCCCCTACAAGAACGTTTGACTCCACTCCACGCACATACTTAGGAATGGTGTCCAGTAATCGAGGTAGCGGAGAAAATGGAATTCCAGTGAAACTGTCATCTTGGGTGGTTAGCGGTACGACCTATCGGTTAGTGTGTGTGTCCATTATACTCTCTCGCCCAGTGCATTTTTATGTTTCTAGGGATGAAAATATCGGGTAACTATGGTGTTTGTATCTGAATAAAGTCTGAATACAGGTCTCCGGAAAGCAATCGTTAGTAAACAACCTTGAGTGTGAAAAATTCGGTCACCTGAGCAGCCTACTTTTGTCAGTATTTGGGGCACATTATCGATCGACCGTCTGAAGCAGTTATCCATTTGGATGAAGCACGTGGTGAATAACACAGACCAATCAACTCTGTGAAAATTAATGCGGATCCAGTGTTACGTTGCATCTGCTTGGCAAGGTCTCTTCAGCTCCAATTCTTCAAAATGTGTTTTATTTATTTATTTCAAAAGAAACATGTGGTCTTTGGAATTTCGGAATTTGGCACTTTCCACCGATTAGTCATCGGTCTCCTACCGGTCAACTCATAGGAAGTACTCATTGATCAACGACCTTTTGAACATGAGTGGAAATCAGCTGAGCGTCAGGCGAAAAGACGGTCTGCAACTTAATGGGACTGTTGAATCGAGGTTAACCGTGGGATGTTGAATCGACCGTTCTGAGATGAAAAAATTCACCGTACCTGCGGCGGCGTGAAGTCCTGAAAGCTAAGAAAATACTAGGATGTTCGACTAGAACAGCTCATTTGTGCGTTGGAAAATTCGGATTACTTGTGTTAACCTAAAAGACGCGGACATATGCGAACTTTGTCAACAACAGGTTGTCGAGTTAGTTTAAATCAGGAGAGGGCACACAGTCCATGAACGCGCAGTTCTGAACGTCAGTCAGGCTGCTCATTTTAGAACCCCCATATTCAGAATGTGCACTGTATGTGATAACACATCCTACGAAAGCCGTGTACGGAACCCCCGAAGCGAGTGCATTCAACTTCGCTATGGACTGTAACGTCCAATTCGTAGACAAGTCAATAGGTTGGACCCTAGTTCAGATCGTGGCACTTAGGGTGCATTGATTGGAGACATGAATAAAGCTGTCTCGTGGATGAACTAAAGACGACAACCGCACGGAAAAATCACGAAATATTAACTGGAGACTCAGCTGAATCTCTCGTTAGTGATATTCTTCAAATTCGTATGCTGCACGTCTCGTGTTTCATTTGAGACGCTATTCACAGTAGATTTTCCTTAGAAAGACACTGCTCAAAAGCTAGACAGAAACGCTTCGACAATTCACAGCCATTTTCGTCCTTCTTTGGGCTCACCGAGTACACAAAGTCCCAGAGATCGTCTTTGTGCAACACATTCGGTTGAAAAATATCATAAACGAGGGATTTTTTGCTTGGATTCAGTTAAGTTCTCCTTTAAAACCAAATTACTTTGTAAATGAGCGTAGTTCGCTAATTGTGCACAATTTGGGTTCAAGCAGAATCTAGCGTTTCATACGACTGTTAGGTAATAACCATAGAAACACCTACATGAGCTAAAGCACCTCGTGTCCAGTATGCCGAACTACCCTCTCAGCCCCTGATATTGGTTATAGTGACGCGTTATGGCATCGCTATTCCTTGGGTTTCGAGCAATATTGGTTAGACGCACTGTCAAAAACCAACTGGTAACGATCGTTCTTTCGTATTTCAACTTTTTTCATTGTTCATTTAGCCTGCTCTCATTTATCCTACGACTGTGATGATACCTTCAAACATATCGCCCCACGAGTTCTGTACAACTGCCTTAGGAGGTGCACCGATTTTGGCGACCTCAAATACTGCAATAAATACACACGATCGACCGAACGAGGCTAGCTCAGGACCCATTCAAATAAGCGGTCTTCTACTAACTCCTGCTTTGTCGGCCGCCGCTCCTACTTCAAACCAGTGCGGAACTTCTTACGCCGCTACAGCACATACTCGGGTAATTCAACCCGCCAACTCGCGCTGGAAGTGCGACACGACATCATCAGTTGATCAAGTAGGCAAAACGGAGTTCAGATGTACTGGTCATGGTGTTACAAGCTGTCCAAACTACTTGACGAATGAGCTTCGACCCTACTCACAGAGTCAAGTTTCGGTTTGTACAGCGAACGATACACTTATGACGTTGGCGAAAACATCAGTTCCCAAAACCAAGCCTTACAGTGCCTGCACCACGAGCCTTGCACCGGGTCGTACGGCGAACCCAAACACTGGTGACGTCCGAATGCAATCCATATTGGACAATCCTATCGTTGACCAGTTAGCTGGACGTTATCTGCTCCCTCGTAGCAACATGCAGTCTCATGCATCATTTGATAACCCGCCCACGATGACCACAATGTCACCCGGTTCGGCATCGTCTACTGTCACACCAAAACAACTGCCTGGCTTCAATTGTTGCGCAACATCCCCAAGCTTACGCAACCGTGCACCATGTATGTTGAACCAAGGTCAGCAAAGGATCCGTTTGACAGAAACCGACGGACAGGTTGCCTTCTTCAATTCCATCAGGGTCCCCGTGCGTACGTGCGTCCTTCCAGAAGGTTGTAAATACAAACCAGAAGTTCCCATTGGATGTGCTCACCACGCAGGGACAGAAACACAGCTGTGTCATACGGTGAGTCCAGCAGTTTGACAGTGTCACTTTTGTAGTTCCATTATACTACTGAAAAGGTAGACAAATAAGGAAATTTGTAATCGCCTCAAGGTTAAAACAACTGACCTGCTATTGAAACTACGTCAAACTGAGGACCGTAGATTGAAAGTTCTTCAGTCCGCCTCTTCGAAGCTGTTTATAGAACCTCAACAGTTCTATCAACATAGGCTTACAGAGGTGAGATTCCATTAACCGAATGCCCTGGTTACCGGTTTCCGTAATTAAGTCATAACTGTTTCAGGGCTCCAGACCATAGGAATGTCATACTTTACTGGGCGAACTGTATAAAAATAGGCAAATTCGTAAGATTATACTATACACACGCAAATCTGCTTGCCTTTTGGTATGATACCTCATCGACATACCTTCAAAGTCTGGATGATGTGAAAAACCCAGAAAAGTTGCTTACTGGTTTTCATCAAACCTCCAATCTTTTATGGTTTTTATGACAGACTATTCCACTACGGAAAGAATGTAACTGTTGGCGGGAGTCTCAAGGAATTAACCGATTGTGGTTACTTCTAAGAATTAGCCTCTTCGAAGGATGGTCTTTCCCGAGATGGAAAGCTGTCCTATCGAGCCGTCTAGCGAGGCGTTAAGACTACTCAATTAATTGCTTTTCTTGACATTGACTCTACCGATGTGAAGCATTCCTCCAGTTCTGGATGGAACCCTGAACTCTGAACCTTTATCTCTGTTCTGTGGCGTAGTAGTCAACTGATTATTCGGTCTGGTGAACGGCTTTCTGCTTGTGGTCTTACAAGAGGTAAAAAAATTCAGACCAAAACTCGGGAAACTGGACTGAAGTGTTCTTGATTGGAGATCTAGCCCCTTGTAAGGTTGCTGAGACTTCCTTGGAACAGTTGTAAATACATTGTTTTGTTGTGCAGCGCAGACAAGCTGAAGAATCGTCTCCAAGAATTTGATTGTTTTTAGAACCTAATCAAAGCTTTTAGAGAAACAGTTCACGGGATAGCTCATCTATAAAGACAATAAAGAATCGTTAGGCTGTGACGCCCCTTTGGTGCCTAGCTGCCATGCCACCCGAAGGAACCACGAGGACTAAAATACTGACAGGTTGCCGTGGCCTAGACAGGAGCAGTCGAGATGCAGAGGTTGGGTTCGAACCAAAGACCCTCCGGCCAGTAAATTCCGCAGTAAATCACAGAGCCATCTTGAGTTCCTTATCCCCGGTGAGTGAGGTTGTAGCAGCTGGAACCACTGTACTTCAGCGTACAGTTTGTAACTGAAAAATTGAAATGAACTGAAGCCTAAATTCATAGCCTAACTAACAGCTTTTAATAGGAACTCATAGTAACACACTAGATGTTGCTTGGCTCCCAGCATTTGTACTGGGTTCTCACGCTTTTCTGATGATCCTCTGAGAACGAATCGAAAATGTTGCCAAACGTCTGTTTATAGAGGGTGGTAAATGCTTGACCTAACCCAAACTGAAACAGATAGGTCAATATTAGTGAACCTTCTCTGACCTATTATGAAAGAACCTTAAAAACTTTGTCAGGTGATTCATAGTTCTTGATACTTCCAGGTAGTGTAATCTGTTTGTTGCCAAAATATTTGATGATCCAGACGGACCACAGTAAGTCATATTAGGGTGACAGCTATTGCTCCCTGTTCCGGTATCATTTAGGCAGTCTCGTATTTCGATTTGAGAAGTCCGGCAGCAGGTAGCATGAATGAGAAGACCCGCTTGAGGACTAACTCGAACCGCCGACGTGCACCGGTAATACACCCACTGGGCTATCTTGGACCGTCGGTCTCCGCCATGTTTATTCACATGAGCTTAACAGATGATCCGGAGTTGGA
>SJOL01011260.1:333946-379950 GCA_004794785.1 Opisthorchis felineus | reverse complement strand
CCAAAGCACCAAATCGACCGGCGGACGCAGGGACACTAACCGTTACAATGGAGAAAATGGGGTGGTGCAACCAGCCAATCAAGCTCGAGAAGGTCAGACCGCAACGCAATGCCAATCAAGGCCAGAGAACAAACTACTAAAAATAGAAGGCGTTGGGATAGCCAATCAACACAAAGGAACGCAGACCACAACGCAACGAAGATTAGAAACGGACCAATAGATTCACAAAAATCGTTACCCCCAAGTAGCCAATCACGTTAGAAGATAACAGATAGTCTTCAAATGCTATATAAACGCACGCAGGCAAGAAAGAAGTACCCACCCAACTGCGCACTGATGATGTCTCCTCGTATGGTGACGAAACGTTTGCAAGCCAATTGCCAAGCTCGGCGAACAGATCAACAGCCACCTGATCAACAACCAAGAAGCAACAGAGGCAAGCGGGAAAACTCCCGGCTGTGTCCGCCCACCCTAACACTTAGATTACATGTGACAATCTTCACTACTGGATTTTGTCTTTTTCCGGATTCCAACATCGTCATTGTCAGCTGTGAGAACCGCGTACTTGTCGTACAGTGGTTGTAGCTGCCACAGTTTCGTTCAGTGATGATTTGGGGCGGTGGGGTAGGTAGCTGCGCATTGGAGGCGGGAGCTGGTAAATTGGTGCATAAATACAGCACTGTCAAGAGGGGGGGGGGTTGGGAAGTGAGCTATGCATTGAAGGCAGTAGCTTGGATGCATGAGCGCCATTGAGGGAGTGACTGGGCCATGTCTGACAATTTCTCTAACCATTGATGTGGCCAGTCTCGGGGTCCCCATCCAGGAAGACGGCAATGACCCACCGAGCTGTATTATGACAGTCTTTACCTCACAGTCGGTTTTGTTTCCTGCCTCCTAACTTGTTTTCATAACATATGTTTTTCAGGAAAACAATGCCGGTGAGGTTTTTGATGAGTCTTTCATTCGCCAAGCCATAAAACAGAATGAGGTTGAGGCTTTTTTCATTAAACGACAGAATACAGATATTTATACGCGTGAAACTGTAAAAAATTTGAGGAAGACTCGAATCAGTTCGGTAACCAGAGAGGAAGATGGAAAACACTTCATCAGGTTTTGCTGATCCAACAAATTTTAGCGAGCTTGCAACTGATCAGTTATCGTGAGAAATAGAGTAACAAAAGTACCGTCAACATAAAGGCTCCAGGATTAAGTTTTCTGGTGACCGTTTGCGAATAGAAGTTGCACAGTTCTGTGGCACAACAAGTGACCACCATCGACCTGCCGTCATCCAAGTTCGTAATCCTGTCCTCACATCGTTCATCACAAAGGGCACCGACATCGACAAGTTGACCACCAAAGTAAAACTTCAACAGCTATACCAGGAAGTGAATTTCAAAGGTGCAATTTAGTGTGACGTGTTGTCTTTCCAGCGTTTTTTTTTCAGGGTCATAAGTCAGCTTCCGTCAAATCACCAGTTTTTAACAATCCTTGTCTGTGTGGTAACAAAATGCGCAAGTTCCTAGTAGAGACAGTTCTTTTTAGAGTACGTGTCAGCCGCAGAGAGAAGCGTATATACTTGTTCGTGAAGACCATAACTTTCCTGTGCACATATCTTTCTACCTTACAGTAATCTCTTCAGGAGCGAGCACTCCAAAGGAAGGCTCACCCCACTCCCCAGGACAGGCCTAAGAAGTTTTTAATATTTTATTGTATGTGAATGGAGGCCAAATTCATGTACTACCCGGGATACCACGCGGTACCATTTCTTAAGTAACAAGGCATAACCATGCTACAACAAACATATTCGCTATCAAGCAACCAACACAAGCTCAAGTTATCAGTAAAAATTTGTTCTTCGCGCCAATTAGGGTAAGCTCTGAATAAATCATAAATGACCACGGTACATATATATATATATATATATATATATAGTTTAATTAGCATGTACTTTGCCACTGTCATCGGTCCCCTCCGTACGTCACACGATCCCTTGCTCTAAACTTTTACAATCAAACTGTGGAAGAGGCTGAACTCAGGTTCTCTCCTTCAAGCTTGCTTGTACCGGTGTGACAGGTTTGGCAACGAGGATGTGACTGTCATGACAGCTTTTTAACGAATACAGGAGGTGTTGAGATTGACATTGACAAGGGGGCTGAGCTGAATGATCGGCATGAATCTCCGAGTGAAGACGCCAGGCATTCTGTCTGCTACTGACTACGGTTATGATATATCCGTTAGTACTTCTGAAATGCACAGGAGTGCAGATGGAATCCGCGCAGGAAGAGAACAGAATATTCCGATCAGACTTTCCATTGCGGTACGAGAGAAATATCCTTGCGCACCTCAAAAAGTAACTGATTCTAAGAGGCGAACCCCTAGAGGAATTCCTAGAATGAACCACAGCTGCTTACTGAGGAAGCAGCTGTGTAGCTGTGTAGCTATCTACTAGACTTGTCACTTTTTCCCTGCCTTCTTTCTATTCTAGTTGTTCCAGACCAAAGCTGATTTCCTTGAATCGAATCTCGCCTTTTCTGGAGTAAACGAATTAGTACTTATGCGAACAGGTGTAAATACGGATGAAGTTCAGTAAATCTGTAATTCTAAGAATATTACATTACTCTGCGTTTAGGGTGAGAATAACTCTCAGTATGAGAAGGCCTTTGATTGGTCATTTTTCGATTGACCTTGGGCTCGTCGAGTCAGTCAGTCAGCCTGGGACGGCTCCATAATGGTTTAAGCGCCAGAAATACAAGGATCTAGGGCAACACAACATGTGAATTCGTGGTTGTCTTCCACGTAATTGTCAGTGTGGGAAATATGGGCACTTACAGGGGTCCAGTGAAACGAGCAATGAACGAGATTCCGTCACACTAAACGTGGAAGGCTTGGTTTTTTCTGACGCTAACGCAATTTTTAGTGGTGCAAATTTTATGTACCCCACACCACCAGCCAAGTGCATTCTCTCTCAAAAATTTCTCATTCGAAAACGTTCTACTTATATCTGTCAGTAGTTAAATCCACTACGAAAAAATTGACTTGGGACGATTCTGCCGTGTGGGTTGCAATGGCGTGGGTAGATAAGTGGGAAGAAGTAGCGAGGATGGGTCTACGTGGACAGTCAGAAAACTTGGTCAAAAGATAAAAGTTTTTGTGAATTTCTACACTTCTAGTCTCATCGGAAATGAATAATGTACTGTTACCGTCGGAGAAGGGGATACAATCTGCTAACCTGTGGTTTGCATTAATCGAAATTACAGGCTCAAATCTTCGCCGAAGTCATCACCGCCCAACTAACAAACTTAGTCGACCGCTTGCTTGTTGGAGGCATTATTCAAAATGATTAGAATGGCTGTTCCTATTCACAAGGTGCAAGATGCTAACCAGGTGACAAATTAAGTTTCAAATTGCGTCCTTAACGTCCCCTCGAAGAAAATTGAATGCAGCCGACCTAGAGAGTTGAGTGGCTAAACTACAGCAAAGCTTTTGCTTCGCCCAGTCAGTGCATTATACCTGCATCGAAAAGACAGCTTAAAATAATGAATTTCCGGAGTCCGATACGGCAGTGAAGCACCAGTGTCAACACTGATGTTGCTGTCTTTGAGGATGATGATGGAGTCCGGTGAATAGCGTCACTACCGGCAAAGACGGTGAGTGAGGTACTAAAAAGGAGCGCAGTTGGACCCCTGATATTTATCGTCTGCGTAAACAGCTCTCACAGATGGGGTCACTTCATTCAGGAGACGGTGCAAGACGACAGCATCCGCTTAAACCCATCCAATCAAATCGATCACCACACCTGAAGTTGATAGAGTGGATACAGTGCCAACCGCATGCAAGACCTTTAAAGATCTGTCTATTTTCTTCGGGCGTTACTAACGGATAAAAAACTGCCCCTAACGTGTATGAGTTTTACACTTGGCTCTTCTGCTTCCACCAGCTACACTTGGCCATTTGTAAACGGAACATCGTAATGGATAATGATCAGAAGACATTTTACATTGGATATAAAAGCTTCTCACAAGACATTTCTTGTTGTGCTTTGGAAAGAGTTTTACTTAGTGGGAGTATCTTATGGTCGACTAAAATTGCTCCCTCTAGGGAGGTTACTGCATATCAGGAGATTACTTGCTACAATGGACAGTGCTTGTTGGTGAGAGGTTGTCTGCCTTCTGTGCATTACATTAGACGTTAGTCAGTCGGCTCAGATAAAGTTGCAGTAAGACGGATGGACTAAAAATCTTTTTTGGAAAGAATAGTTGAAGCGTATGATGAACTCGCTGTGGTTCACCTCAAGCACCATTTCAACATTTCACTTAGGCCTCCTTTAGACTGGTTAAATAAAATTTCTAGCCAGTTATTGGTGCAGACCCCCGATTGAACACACAATCTGTCGTTCTATGAATACAAGTGGTCAGTTGGACCCTGTACGTATTTTCTTGGACAGCATCGTTTCGTTCTGACCAAAAACAGGCTTTATTCACACGTGAAAGACAGCCAACGGTAAACTTACGACCGCTCGGCTCTGTCGCTGTTGTTCCATGAATCATTGCTATCTGGCAGTTCTGACAAGCGAAACAATTGATGGCATCTGTTATTAAAAAGGAAGGATAAAGCGCAATGGACAAAGGCAAGTAAGAGTCACAAATGGAAAACTTTGCACAGAGTTTCAATGACCGTAGAATCGGTCTGGTGGGGTCAGACTAGCAGGAAGATCAGGTTCCTGAAAGTAACCCCAGAACGCCCGGAACCTACTGAAACCCTAAAACTCCACCAAAATCTCAATAGGGAAGCCGGCAAGCATCCAGCCTAGTCAACCATTCAATCAATTCAGCAAAAGCCTATGAGTGTTCAGGCACGCCACAGAAGCACGACCGAATATGATCAGCGTTCAGGCATGTCATAGAAGCACGATCGATGATGATGGGTGTTCACTAAACGCCTATCAGACAGCCTGGATCAATGTCAAAAAGTGCCCTTTAAATAGCGCGGGGCCGTTGTAACTCTTGCACTCGCACGCACTCGCTTGCTGCAATAAAGCTGTTGTGTTCCTTGTCTGTGAGTTCTTTTTCTGGCACCAGGCACTGGAGCGGGAACAGCAGTCAGATATAACAGAAACAGAGGACGTGATTTCAGAACGTTTGCATACATGATGCTTCTCTTTTGTGTGTTGCTGAAGCCTGCCATAGAAGAGGTCGCCGTGTGTGTGTGTAGTTATCACATGACATTACGGCGAAAGTAGCAGTGACCACATCCAGTGACATGGTGTGCAATCGATGAACACCAAGCTCATGTACGATCCACGACAACTTTTCGAGGGACGTTCGGCGACCACCTGACATCGATCCTTTCTACCGAGCCAATTCACGACGTGTGAGGTAGAGTAATCAGCAGGTGTAGTTGAGCAGCTGGATGTGTAAGATTCATGGCTGATTTAAACATATATTTGGTATTTTTGAAACATGCTGGTACGGAACACGTCATTTAATTTCACATGAGCAGTCAGGGAAGATGACGGTCGGAAGTGTGACGATCTTTAAGTGGAGGACCCGGCACGACTTTTCTACCTCTTGGACGATAATGGGCAGGTCGGATTGACCAGTGGATGTGTTATACAAACACTAAATTCTCCGATAAGTTTCCGTACCATAATCTTTGTAGCTAGTTGATTACGTGTTTGTTCTGGCTGTGAGAAGTTGTTTCTTCACTAATCCAAGTTTATTAGATACTGGGGAGAACCTGTCGAGGTGTAGGGACTAAACAATGAGGCCTTTTAGCAAAATATGGAATCTAAATTGCAATTTGGTCGTTGCCTCTTTGGTACGGACATTATTTTCCTATTGAAATGAGAATATAGAATCGGACAACAGTTGTCGGGTGAATGATGCGATTTCATATGAGTTGTTTTGAATGATCGTTCCTTTCGTTCGTTCAAACTATTCGTTTCACACTCTGCATTAAGAAACCAGGAAACCATTACCGCCGTCAGCAACAAGTGGTCCACATAAATTTCGCTTGCAAACTTACCTATTCTTTGGACCCAAACAAGTCGACGTCAATCAGAGTTGTCATGCGTACTTTATAGGTTAATTAGTGAGCAATTTTTTGCTCCGAATTCGTTTTGACGCAGCTGTATCACTCTGAAAGATATAAATGCAACTTTTATGATCTTCAGCCACAAACATTAGGTAATATGGGTTCACTCAAGTGAATGAATGTGGCTCATACTCTTTGCAAGGATTTTCAAACGCAATCAAGATATTAGTAGCTAGGCTACCTTATTTGTAGACCAGGTAGTTGTTGATATGTTCTCCAAACTTGGCACCAACTGTGGGGACAACATCAGAGCGCGGATGAGTGGTTACTTCCTCTCCATCTGCTACAGGAAAGAAGAAGTACCCATCCATCCACGTCTGATGACAAAAAGTCATCCTGCGGATTGTCAAGCTCGGCGAACAGGACAACAGCTGTCCGATTTACAGCCAACAATCCACGGTTAGTTTCAGCTGAAATCATGGGCTATGCGTATTTCAACAAGCACACATCAGCACGTACAGTACAAATGTCCAGAAAAAGCTACAAGGCACTAACCTTCAAAGGAGAAATACCAGTCCCTTGAGGTTTTTTTAAGCACCAGAAATTGGAATGCTCAAATGAGGAATGCATAAATGCTCATTTAAGTCGTACAGAGCCGTAACAATCAAGACAGCGGTGGAGTCTAAGGCAGAATTTTCACCGCGCCGACAGTGTGCCGCATCATCACCATCAGAGAGAGCAACATCAGTGTTGACACTGATGCTTCACTGCCGAACAACCATAAAGCTCATCTAGTTATATGTAAAGCCGTATAGTGAAAAGAAGAGAAAAAGAGTGGATGAGGGAGGGGACCTAGTGCTGGCCTATGTCAAACATTCTGAGATAACTTCACCTCCAAGCGCTCAGTTGGACAATCTGGAAAGAAACTGACAGCACGAACGCCACTGACATCGATTAGCCGCCATTTCTTGCAGCGTCTCCAGCCAAGCACAGGCTGGGTCACGGGGGCCCCATCCTGGAAGGCGTACAACATCAACAACATCGAAACTCTTCCTAATCTCTTTCGCATCATTCTGCCAAGTCATAAGTTATCCAACTCGGGATTTGCGTCATTCTGAAGGAGGCACGGAGAACAACACTCGTCTCGGTAGACGGTGTTTCCGCATGCGTAGCACATGACCGAGCCAACGCAGTTGATGGTAATGGATGTTTTCCGCAATAGAAGTACCTGCTGAACAACCAAATATCCGTTTTCTAATCACCTTGTTACTAATCCGTTGACGCCATCCAAAACCAGCCACGCTTCTGAGGCATCGGTGATCAAAAACCTGAAGACACCCCACGTCATCTGTCCGAAGATGATGCGTTTCGCAGCCATACAACAGCATAGCCCTTTCTGTAGCCTGTTATACGCGACCCTTAAGACTCAGTGGTATGCCTTCTTGACGCCACAAGTGACGCAAATTAGCCAACGTGATTCTGGCCTTTGAACTTTGTGCGCTGGCTTCATCAGACACATTTCCGTAAGAGTTAATACAACTGCCAAGATATGTAAAATTCTACACAACCTCCAGTGGTTCTTCTCGAATTGTAAGAGGTATGTTCAGGGACTGTACGTTCGGAAATATGACTTTGCACTTTGAAGGTGCAAGGCGCACGCTGAAAAACTTTGGTGATCAAACTGTACTTCATGAAATAATTTTCCGTCTCTGACGGTAAAACTATATGCTACTCATGATATTCCTGTTCCGCTGTCACTAATGATACTGTGTTACTACATTCGTCGGGGAGTGGGCAGTAAGCGAACCTATTTTGGGTAAAAGGGGGTATGAGAAAAACCATCTTCCCTCAGCAAGGGAAGGGATCCTTGTTCTTTTTTGGCCTCTTGGGACAGTTATTGAGAATTCTTCAACTATTGGCTCGCCAATGATAGGGCATTTTATCACTTTCATAAAACACATTTTGAACGCGCAAGCACCGTTTTCGTAGATGTTCCCGTCTTTGATCTCTCTCTCTCTGTGTATGTGTACGTTGTTGAGAGGTCATTTGTATCACCATTATGGATATTGGTTGTGCAACGCAGATGAACATGTTGTCAGACCACTTAGATGCAGTTACTTGTTCAATCTGGACAACTATCAGTGTCTGCAGCAGAAGTCAAGCTTGAAGCACTTTCTAGTTGTAAGTTGTTCACCTCGAAACGAGATGATGGATATGAGAACAGTTATATGTATCACCTCCATCGGTCACATCCTTATCACGAGTGTTAGGTCTATTTGGACGGAGCTAACTGACCCGTATTTTACTCGCGTAAAATATCATCTGACCGGATACATAAACCGTCTGCGAATAAACTATTGGTAAAAGTTATTCTTGACGTAACCTATCCCGTGAAATGTCCCTAACCGAGCCCCTCAGTCTGAAAGTTTCAGCTGGTATCCTACGGTTGTCATCTCACATTACCAATCGATAAATGCATTCAACCTGAGACGGACATTTTTAACGCACCTGAAAGCGTCACGGATAGGAGGACCAAACCGATCGAAAGCATCATTGTCAAATTATCGGACAAGAAATTCGACTGACTGGGTGAGTACCGCTAAATAGAACATTTGTTAGTTTGATTGACCAACTATGGCTCACTCAGTCGTTCCGTTCTGCTGTTGGTGGATCTCCATGGATCAATGATCACTGTGAGACAGAGTGTAACCTGAAATCTCTTGTCACTCAACCTGAAGATGATGAGCTAAGTAAGCGCAAACTTGACGTGTAAGTTGAAAGTCCAGTCGGCCTTCTAGCCAACAAACTATCAGTGCTGCAGTCTGTTCCACGTGCATCTCTGGTGACAAGCCCAATGGCCACAGCCCACCAACACGGGTGTTTTTTTCAAGAAAATATTTACATACAAACTCGAGTCTACCTGTGCCTAATTATTGAGCAGTATCAACAACAGCTCCAGGTTTAAAACCGATAGTGTTTTGTCAGATGCTCACCCGAAAAAGCTGACGTAAACGTAGCGGCTAACATTTGAATGACCGATGCTGCGCTTGAGGATGAGTCTGACAACTGGTAATGAATAAAATGTCCGTAAGTGGTGATGAGCCAGTCCTGCAGCTCAGCTCTCTCTCTCTCTCTCTCTCTCTCTCTGGAGCAACCACCTGCCTGTGGTGGACTAAATCTTAGTAGATACACGTGACGAATCAACTTGCGCCTCTATCATGATGACCTGTTGCTGCTTTGTACACCAGTATCTGTGCAAAGCCTATTTCGTTGCGTATTCAGCAACGGACCAAAACGACGTCTTGCACATGATTGGTCAACAGAGGTTGACACGGGAGTCGATGAGAGATTAGAGATTTTATGCGCGTGGAAGTGAGTTACAGTAAAACTGAGGCGTTGGATCATGTTGCACATTAGAACTATGAGGTTCAGCAATTTTCATATCTTTAATCCGCAGAAGCCTTGTAGGCCAAAGTCGAATAACATGTAGGGGCATCATTAATCCACAGATTTATGGACAAACTACAGGAGTACCGACTGTAGATCGGAGTCTCAAACATGTCATTAATTTGATCCGGGCGAGGGCTGCACACTGGGGACCAAACAGCTTGTCAACGTTGCTGTCACATGCCATTTTCGTGATCTCAGTATATCCATGTTCTGAAAATGTTCCCCTCAGAAGTCCAGTCATGTTACTGCCTGCAATCTAACCTTGATTTTCCGATTTTCCTCGGGGTTCTCGACCGGAATCAAACAACGAGTAGTGCTGACCACAGTTGAAGCTATGTTGCTGAGAAACTGCGCTATGCCTCCTTTTCACAAGCAAGATAAAAAAAGGTCGAATATTTGGAGATTTGAGACATATTAGGCGCGATATTCCTGTTAGAAAGAGGCAAAAATAATCTTCACCTCTAAGAAAATATCCTTGTGACATGGGTACGAATTACTGAAATATTCTACCCATAGAACAAGCTTTTCATTTGGCACTCTAAACCCCGTACAAACTTGAGTATGCCTAATTGCTCAGATTATAAATGGGATCTGGGAAATTTAGGAGAATTTGTATTTCTAATAAATTTCTTCATAATAAAAAAGTGGTTGGCAGGAAATAAGTTTGCCACTACCACTAACTGATGCAAAGGACCTCCGGCATAACCGTGGTCTGTGGCGTAAGATAGTAACATACTCTTTCGCATTCCACTGCAGGACTTAGAAACCCAGGAGTGGGGATAATAGTGGAGAGTCATTTACGCATTATGAGCTGATCTGTTTGTTTATGAAGAGAACTAAACCAAGGGAGCGATATTCAAAAGCTTCTATTCTGGGTTTGGATAACTCAACGAAGATATCGTCCTGTAACTAAAGTCAATCTATGCTGAAAAGTCGAGACGCACCGTAAAGCTGTTTCATCTTTTTTTTGGGAATCGTCAGCAGTGTGCATCTCACGAAGCTCTGGAGGGTCCGGAACCCACTACTTCCCGGTTAGTAGTTTGAACACTTAACCATTCGATTGTGAGCGGCTGATCGGCAGCGTGGTTATCTTCAATCACGGGATCCGCATCGCGTAGTCGCACGTGTTAACTGGTTCCTCAGGTAAAGATGAGCAGCTGTACATCGCCTCTCGGATTTTTAGTATAGACTGACTTTACACACAGGAGGAAATTTCCATTAAAATTCCCAGGTCGTCTGACACTAACGATAGATCGGATACTCGCGGAACAGTGAGCAAGTGAATCAAGAACCAAAACCCGGTTGTACGGTTATGATAGTCAAGTTGCATCACTTCAGTTCAGCTGAAAATTACTCACAAATTAGAAGTCGTTGTTTGGCGGCTTACATGGGCAGAAAAAAAAACAAGGAAAACAGAAAGCACTCGAATTACGCTCTGTTCCAATTAGAGATCAACAACGTCTATAGTTGTCCTCACCGGGCCAGTGCAAGGGCGTCCGTCGTACCCTAGGGACCGTTGTACCCTGGCACCTCAGATATTCGGATTCCAAAATTCGACCAGGTCAAGCACCTGCACTGCTGGTGAGCTCTAACAAAAGAAAACTCTAGTTCAGTTCTTCTCTTCTTACATGAACCGGGATGAGTGGAAGGCTGTTCAAACAAAAATGATGTGAAAGTGAATTATACTAAATACACTACTCACAAGGTTGCTGAAAACTCCTTGACATTCCACGACCGGTTTCGCCTTTCTTGGGGCCAATCCCCCAGTCACCACAACTAAATCAATAAAATTTGTCCTTGCTATGTCCAGCGGTGACGTATTAGTACAACATTCATTATTTGACTAACGAGTGATGTGTACACACAGCAGAGTTTAGTGTACATCAATATCTGCGGAAGACGTATTACTTTGCTGGACGAAGCGGATACACTCAGTTAAATTGCTCGATGGATGTGAATAGCTGTGCGTTTTCGATGATGTCACTCTGGTTGAGAGTGACGCTATGGATCAGACGTGCAATCTGCGTTGTTGTTATTACGGCAGCTTTATTAACCCTGTCCAATAATAAACTAGCAGTATGACAACCTCAGGGAAGTTGGACTGTTTTTAGTTCATGGCAGTCAGTCATGATAGTAGGAAAAGCGCCAAAAGTTGCCCCCCCCGGAGAGTCAGCCTATGCTAAGTTGCGGTGCGGGTTTACTGATACTCATGGCATTGTCTGCATCTGAAGTTTTTGATGTAATTACTTGGAATTTGATTAGAATTTGACCGGATGAAAGACGACTGATAATTACTCACTGGACAGTCTGAACTGGGTTTTACCAGTCCGTACACTCGTAACATGTTACTAATCGTTGAGATTTTGACCAAACCTCATTACCGTACACGATCCACCCAACCACAGTAGAAGAGTCGAGATGGTATTTCCCAGTTATTGGCAGTATCAGCCGATAAAGACAGGAATCAATGCGCCTTGAGAATTTCGATTAGATTCTGCATCATCGGCTTCAATATACCTATATGTGGATCGTCTCTGAGTAGCCCTAGTTCAACTGGGTTTTTGTCTTGTTACGCGAGTCTAAGATGGAGGGCCCCTTGAATTGCTACCAAATCTCACATAATACATGTTTATTCATGCAAACAAACAGCCAATGGTCAAACTGCCATCGTTTGAAACAGTTAGTATTTGCCAAATAGCTCATCTCTTCTTTGTTTCATCAGCCCTGTGCGAATATTGAAGAAAAGTTGAGATTTACAAAGTTCGTACACAGAACCACCAAGAGGACACATCTCAAAAAGGACCATAAGCTACTCACTCGCGAGCGGTGGAGCTCAGAGGTGGATTTTAAGATATTCCATACTTACTGAATCACTCTTTTTGCGTCAAAAGTTAACAAAAGAGCGATTTTTTCGCAAAAAATACTTTTATTGACGCCAATAACGCATAACATTAGTGTTTCGTTGACAATCGTCTGGGATTTCACTGAATATGACATCTTTCCTATGGCAATAGTGGTCTGATAACGGGACCTCAATCCTTGCAAAGTTCCGCCGTTGGCCAACCTTGCTTATTTGAGTCAGATGTGACCTTGTCTCGTTACTTTTTGGAATTATGTAGGGTCTGGATAAGGTAACCCCTTGGCCGAGTTCAATTATCTTGACTTCACAAACTCTACCGAATAAGCCTCAATCTGTTGGTTGCTCTTCTTCGGTTCTTGTTGACTAACACTGTGTTTACACCTCAAAACGACAGTTCAAATTCTTCGATACAATTTTTTGCAGAGTTTCCTTTTGCCTACTCATCTGACAACCTTTAGGCTACTTGACTATTAAGTTACCCTGAGGTTTCGCTCATTGCAATTTGAAAACTTGTAAGTTTAAAATCCATTTACGTTTCTTTATTCTTTAGACGTGATGCAATACTCATAAGGCTGCTGAAAACTGTTCGAAAGCCAACGATCGGTTTCGCCCTTCTTGGGGTTCATCAGGTAGGCGCAGTCCCCGAGTTTCCGTCAACCTTATGTTCTAATTGAGCCCGAATTGCACGAAATTAGCAGAATACACTCATTTGCATACCAATTTGGTTTTGACGGGAAACTCATCTGGAATTCAGCTAAGTCACCTGCCAAAACCAACTTGGCATGCAAATGAGTGTACTTCGTTAATTTCTTGATTCTTCTTTAAACCAAGTGCTTATTTCCTCATGAAAAGAGTGCAGCAATTAAGATTCTCCAGCGAATGGACAGCCAATCTGTGCGCGGGTGAGCTGAGAAGTCCGCATATCGTCTGAGGTCGTCTCACACCGGTCAGGAAAAGCAAACCGTGTGTTTGACTACAAGCTCCATGCTACTATATTTTCTTGATAGAAGGGATGGACTTGAATCACGGATCACGGAAATTCTTGTGAAATCTTACACATTCAGGACTGCTCGTCTGATGCCCTCATTAAAAAGTTTGTGTGAGTTGACCTGGGAAAGCATTTTAAGTCTTCCTTTGCATCGTAGTGGGACTCCCCTCTCATCCGTTTGGCGACCAGGTTAAGAACCACCGTATTAGAGAGACTCATTCTCTCATGTTTCGGGCCTAGGTAAAACCGCATCGTGGTTGTTTAGCTGTTGTCTAACACCGTGCCGCTGACCACTGTAGATAATGAACTTACCGGAATAGACGCCGTTGTTATCATTTGAATGACCGGGTTCATGCGGTGAATGGAACTAAGAAAGTTTTAACCGCGATTGTGGAAACAAAGGACCCGTCATTCGTGCATTAGCATGTCAATGAACCACAGGTGCATGTTGTCGGTTTGTACCACCAAAAATCAGTTAGAAGGTTGAATGAGTTTTCAACTGGCACATCAACTTCGCTTTTATGTAGGTCACTATCTTCGGATTCAGTGAAAAGACCACGTCGTTCAAATTGAGGACTTCAACCAATAACAGACGGAGATTGATCAGCTGAGCAAGCAAACGTATGATTTAACTAGACTTATATGTGGTCAAACGAATGGTCTGTCTAGCAGGTGCTTGATAACGATGCTGTCGGTCGTTTTGCTCACCCTCTTCATTGTACTCTCAGGTACGTTAAAGATCAAAATCTGCATACCGTAGCCTCAGCTAATTAGCTTCATTTACGATAACCAATGTCACAACCAGGGAAAATTGGGTACAGTCCTAAGAGTTTTGGCCTTGATGTTGAGTGACTGCCTTAGGCTGCCAGAAAGAACACCAGTTGTTTAGTACTTATCCAGAAAAGATTAGGCTGTGAAAATATTTCAATGAATTACCTTATATTTCAGTACCAAATGCCGAAAGACATCGGCGATTGTCTTCAGTGTAACTAGAGGGCGTCAGAACATCCGCATAGCTCTGAGTTAGGCAACTCTGTTTGATTAAAACGACCGTCTTTGAAAGGGACATAAACAGCAGTAGAAGCTTTAGCGGAACAATAAAACTCATCAGTCTTGTCAAGTGATCCATTTAGGCAGGCGCTGACAAGGTCATGAACCTGAAACGTTTGTTTCCACATACGGTAATCTAAGACTACCGGGGTTAATGTATAAAATCCGACATCACTCTAATGGATCGTGAAGAATGAATGCGATCTTCCAGGAATGTCTGTTTTAAAACAAACTGTCGAGTGTCCTTCGACTGAGATTTTTCATGAATTCATTGAATGGTAGCATGTGCCGAATGCGCACAGTCTTGACCACAAACCAAAACGTTTTAACTGGCGGACTGACTGTTTTGATCTTGCTGGAATAGCCATTCAATTCCAAACTCAACTTGGTTCACAGATTTCATGATTTACCACTGTAAAAAATCTCAAGCCTTTTTCAGGTGCATCAAAAAGTGGCTTCTAAAATGGGTGTCATTGGAAGTTAAGCCTCCGCCATAAGATGAATTAGTCTCAAGGTCACATGGTAACCTTTACTCACCAGCTCGAGAGCTGCACTTTTATCAGACTGGTCAAACAGTGGAAGAAAAAGAAGTGCACCAAAAAACGATTTTGATTGGAAAGATTAGTTGGCATTCAGGATATTTTTCTGTGAGGAGAATTAGAATAGATGTATAACGATAAACTATGATTACTGACGCCGAAATTTAAGATTTAATTTAGCCCTATAAGGAGGAAGGTCGTCAAACAGAGCTAGAGGTTACATCCTGCAAAGTCAGGAATATCGATAGAAGCCTGAAGTCTCGATGTGAATTTTGCTGTGCTCATCTGTTTTACGCAGTTCTATGGAATGACTCTCACCTCAAACTAACTTGATTGGACGGTTTCTGAAGATTGTAGTTTTCTATAGATTTTTTCACAGCGCATTTTATTTATGGCCTTTTTGGGAGTGAAACCTCCCCTGCCTGCTTTGCTTTTTACGGCTGGATGTTCAAACAGTTAGCATGCATTTTATGGACAGAACTCTCAGCAACATACAGATTTCATTCCATCAAAGGTGTATGAATAGGGTATGGTGCTTTAGGTACTTGTGTGTGGGGAGGTTGCGCTGGCGGAAGCTAAAACGTGCAGTATGCCTTTATGCAGTCTAGCAGGAATTCCATTCCAGCACGATATAGTGTTCTTTTTCTGTTGGAGACGTCTTCTCGAAGTTCATTAAACTCAGCGCTAATGTTTGTGTGAGGTCACGTTGCTCGCGACTTTCAGGACAAAGACGAGTTTTAGTTTGTAGAGCAGTAGCCTTTCAAATGGAGTTGTCCCTTCTGTAGTTGCCCATAGGAAACCCATGTGACCAAGACCACTTGAGTCGTTCACTACGACTGAGTGTTGTTAGGAGAGGGATCATCACACCATCTACTTGTTGTGACCTGCTGAACGGTCGTGCAACTCTGTGTCGCTCCTTGGCTTCCTGCTCCGCCTATTATGATATATCAAAAGGTACGGTAGCTTCAGACAGCCGTTTATGGAGACAAAGGAAAATTATTACAACTGTATTTATAGGGTAAGCACATAATGTTCCACAAGTTTGTGCCAGAATCTCCGTGAGGGGGCGAGAAGCGTCGAGCTAAAGATGTTCGATCCAGATTGGCTGACATCCTGACCAATCAGGGCACGCCTTCGTTTGGTCCGTAGCCTGTGCGTGACACATTCGTCCAAATGACGTGATGTTCGGTTCTTAGGGACGGCTGGCCTCCTGAAGTAACCAGTGTTGTATTCATACAGGAGAAAGACTTACTAGTCACACAACGACTCATGAACTCAGTTAACTTCGGTTAATGTGTGGCAGTGATAACAGGGATAACAATCACCATTAATCTATACAAATGTCTTAATCGATTTATTTTCCCTTGTCCGGTAGAAGTCACCACGAGAGTGTTCATTAACTCGAAGTGTATCCAACACTCATTTAAAACGACGCTGGTTCAGTCAGCCTTTTGATGGTCAAGTTTTGTCCCAATCTTGACTATGAGCCAAGATCCTTGGAACTTGACAGTAACTGATAATGAAGTTCTGAAAAATTAAGCCAGAATTTTGCTCTAGTTCAGTGAGTTCTGCCAATGAATTTCCTAGCCTTCCTGTTGGTCGAATGAAAAGACTGCCACCATATACATAGGTGACATTTAGGTGATTGCACATAAAATCACCCAGCACATAAATGTTTCTACACATGTACTCCACAAAGGCTTGGTCAAAAGCAAATTGTCAAGCTCAGTGGACAGGCCAACGGCCAGGTGATCGAAAATCAATAAACGCGCCCGAGCTACCAGTGTTTCGACAGATTACCAAGACACATTATTCACCGTGGATTTGTTGGTGGGAGCAGGGCCAAGGTCATCAAACGGGGTAGGTGATACTAGCTCTGTTATGAGGAGCGGATTGGCAATATTGACTAAGATCATCCAATCCAGACCGAATTTTCACACTCGATCGACTACTAGCCTAGTGCATATACCTCAAGAATGTCTATGTTCCAGATTACTGGTGCTCTTAATGCTTTTCTGGTAGGGAGCAGGAATTTCTCCTATCCGGGAGTGAAGCGATTCTACCTGAAAAGAGATGCTTCTTGGTCGAGGGTTTCTTATTTGAGGGATTGCTTTAAGGCCATGCTAGCGATAGAGTTTTTTCCAACCTGCCCATCAGCAAGTCAGCCGGCAGCGGGCCGATAGAACAGTAATATCCTTGTGTCCGTATTTGACCAATAGCAGCGTTCGCGAACTACACTCATTTGCACACCAATTTGGTCGATACGGGACAAATAAGATCCGTTTTAGTACTTACTGGCACCTTATTAAGGTAATATCGAGAATGAATAGTCCCGCTTTTTGTGGCGAGACGGAAAATGGTCTCGGTGAGAGCACTTTGCGAGTTATAGCATAAATGCTTCTTAACAGTTAGCAAGGAAATGACAAAGCGACCAGGATACATCAAGTAAGAGTCGTAACCACCAACTATCTTTGTGTGTCTCAGATAGGCCGCGCAGTAATCAAAGCGATGCCTGATGGAGTTGGGTCGTTCAAGCACACCTGAATCAATAAAACAGTTACTCACCTCCGTCTGATAAGTTTTAGCATCTTAATCACTGCTTACTGTGTCTGAGCTGACCCATCCTCTTACAATCTAAATACAGATGGGGAAATTCAACATCTGTTTCGTAGTTTTTGAGGCATATACTTAAACAATAGGACAAACAGTTCCAGAGTAACAAGAGAACAGAAAAAAAGAATAAATGTATTCCTATTTCATGATGGAACACTACACATAACGTTGCTGAAAACTCTTCGGCAACCCACTACCGATTTCTCCCTCCTTGAGGCTCACCAGGTAGGCACAATCTTCTAGTTTCCGTCAACCTTATGTTCTACTTGAACCCGAATCGCACAGATCTCGACAAATACAATCGTTTGCATATCAGCTGGGTTTTCACGGGAGACTCGACTGAAGCTCTCGTTTATGACATTCTTCGACCGAATGTGCCGCACAAAGACCGTATGATGTTTCAGTTGGTACGATATTCAAGATATCGCAGTATAAGGGAAACTACTCACAAGGTTGCTAAAAACTCTTCGACAGCTCACAACCGGTCGCCGCGTTTCCGTCAGCCGTATTTTTTTTTACTAGGGTTGACTTAAACCAAATTTTTCGTGATTCGCGAAATACACTCGTTTGCTAATTAATTTGTTTTTAAAAGGAGACAGAACTGACTCCTAGAAGAATCTCTTGTGTATGGTATTCTCAATTGAATGTGCTGCACAACGGCCGCCTCATGTTTCAGCTGGAACAGTATAAGAGATACATGAGTGGATTTTATTGTCGGAACACTAATCAGTATGTCGTCGTCAAAAAGTTTACAGCAACCTTATGAGTGGTGTGATCCATCAGGAAAACATGCTGCGATATCTCGAATATCGTAACGAACTGAAACACGAGGTGTTCTTTATACAGCATATTTAACTGAAGAATATTATAATCGAAATATTTGGCTGCAATTCAGCTGCGTCTTTCGTTAAAACCTGAAAACTGTGATGAATTTCAACAAAGCACTCCAACCACGCCTCCATTATATTTGTACTCGAGTTTGGGTGAGGTGTTACATCGTGTACCACCATGAGACATCGGGATTTCTTTCTTAAAATGACGGACACAGCATACTACTTATGCGGTTGCTGAAAACAAGAATTGTTTTCGATACACATGCGTGCTAAGAAAGTCTAACTTTCAAATACCTACCTAATTGAGCTCAAAGGCAAAGAAACTCTTCACAAATGACATAAGCTACCTTCACTGCCTATGATGAAGAAAATGGAATGAGCTCCCGCAAATGGTGGAAGTACTTTTGGCAAAATTTCACTGTGGGGGAACATGAGTTAGAGCAAGCTGACGTAGTCGTTTCACAGTTTACCAATGTTCTGTTTATTGGCTGTGTACGCGTATTCGTGGAAAATGTTCATAACCGTCAATACTAAAGATGAGGTTATCAGTGGTTCTCTCCCTGGGTGAGATGGCTCAGTGGTTAGAGCGCGAATTTACTGACCGGAAGGTCCGTGGTTCGAACCCGACCTTTGCATCTCGACTTCCCCTGTCTAGGCTTGGGTAACCTGGCAGTACCCCAGCTCTCGTGCTTCCTCCGGGTGGCATGACGGCTAGGCACCGAAAGGGAGCTACAGCTGAACGAGTTGGTGCTCACTGGAAGTAAACTAAACACTATACCCTCTTTATACTGTCATTCGTTATATAGGTGGTTTCATTTTTCATCCCAGTGGGTGTGCGCAAGTGATTTTCTCATAGTATCCCTCATTGTATCATCAGGCCTTATAGCAACTTTCGCAATGTTTGCGTTGTTGGCACAAATAGGCCTGTGGCTATGACTGGCTGCTGTCACACCTTGGACGGGTGAAGTGGCCAGGCTGGTTGGAGCTCGTTCATTCAGATATTCAAATCACAGTAAATAAATAAGTGAGGTTGGATCTTAGCCGATACTGCAGCAGACAAACGAACAAGCTGTGATCCTTCTAACCTGGTGTTCATTATGGCTTCGTGAATGAACTGCACAATTTTTGTTGGTTCGCTGAGTTTAAAAACCCGTCGGTTTGTTTGTGATTAAGTGACTGATTTACACTCACTCGCCTGGCGATCTCCGTTGGCGCACGGCACGACGGCACTGCACCCAATGATCCGAGCTGTTGGTGCAGATGGGTAGGGTGACAATTATTATGAGGAAGGTTGTCTATCCAGTGATCGATCAAGCGAACAGACTCATACTAAACTACCACAGCTAACCTACTTGACGTCTTGTGAACACGCACAGTCGTGTGAAGTGATGTGTTCCCGAGGATATTCCATTGTTGGTGGCTCCGTACAGTTCTGAGCTGTTCGAAAGGTCAGAAGCGTACAACGGATATTTGCGGCAATGTTCATGATGACAACCCAAAATTAAAATATCTTTCTACGTGAATGAATCTACTCACAAGGTTGCTGAAACGCCTTCAACAGCCCACGACCAGTTTCGCTCTTCTTGAGGCGAACCAATTAAGCGTTTTCCCCTATTTTCCGTCAACCTTAGGTTTTACTTGAACCCAAATTGTACGTCTCTACTTCGAGAAACAATATATGTATACATTCCTAAGTCGTAGGCTGGCGGCTGTTTGGAAGGTGCACTTGATGGGGCTCGAACCCGGATCTTTGAAACTGAGGTATGCGATGATAACCGCCAGGGGCTTGTGCTCATGAATTCAGAGCTACAGGCGGGTCAGAAATTTATGCCCCTCCAAAAACGTAATGCTAATGATTCCGAAAAAAATTAGACAGATATGGGCCGCTTTCAACTTTCAGCAAAGACTGACCGCGCCGCAGAGTGAAATCTGAATTCAAACTGAACAAACGCTACCGGATTGTATAAAGTTACAAGCTGGCTGTGTTGGAAACGGCATCCTTGAAAGAAATTAGTGAGCCTCGTTGTTGTTGTTTGGTTTATGTAAGGTTTGTCAGTAGGCCCGATACCAGACATGGTCAGTGATCGAAATTGTCGTAACACCATCCCAGATTATTGAAGTTTTTTCCCGGAGAATTACGGATGATGTTATGGAGAGGACGAAATGTACCATCATCATCATCATCATCGTCATCGTCATCATCATCATCATCATCATCATCATCATCATCATCATCACCATCATCATCATCATCATCATCACCATCATCATCATCATCATCATCATCATCATCATCATCATCATAATCATCATCATCATAATCATCATCATCATCATCATCATCAACACGATCACCATCATTATAATCACACATGTTCTAACGCCCAACCTGGAGGGCTAGGAGACTGTGTTCGTCAGACCTCTAACCATTGACCAACCTGGTGTGAGTGTCTGCGAGTGTCACGCGGACACCCCCCAGTATAGCCCAATGGGTCGACAAGGAACACAAACCGTTACACCACGTTAAGGTCCAGTCTCTTCGTGACTGACCAGCACCATGGACACATGGGTTCGCTATCTGAAGAGCACTATGTAGTACACCGGAACTCGTGTTAAGCACATAACTCTCGAAACAGTGAAAAAGCTCCGACACCTGTAACAAGGAGGCTTCTGTCACTTGAAGCATAAAAGAGCACGCATATATAGAATTACTCTTGAAGTGTTCCCCTAGTCTTCCAGGACTCGGTTGAAATCTTCATGTGCCTCACAACCGAACTTATGGCGCATCGAGCTGGAATCTAGCATGCAATCCCGAACTATGAATTCAGGTCGTTCCTGTGCTTCAGCAGTGCTTTTCATTGCCCAACTTTGATTGTTGGCCTCACACCGCTCTGATGTGGCCACCGACAATCCAGCCGGCCAACCGTGATTTGCGGCCACTTGGTGATGCCTGAAAATTCTACTATATCAGTCACATAGAGCCGTGGGCTTTCGAAGAGTTTGCAGCAACTTTTTGAGTAGTGTATTACGTCCATGCACTTTGTCATCTTATTCGACCCTGTTACTCGTAGAAGGTATTCTCTCCTGCCTCTTTTATCGGCGCTAGCATGCTGATGAAAATGCGGTTGATTTTGTTGATCACAATCGCGAAGCTCAGTAAGATTGATGTCCGGTTGTTGGATGGCCCATAAACAGTCCTAAAGTTCAAAATTTATGCCGTGATACTTGTTGGTAACTTTTCCATTGTCTTATCATAAAAGAGGACTGGATATTTCAGCCTTTAGGCACCCACTTAGTGAATTATGGCAGATATAGACAAAGCACTTATCGTAAGGGTCAGAACGCTACGTATCTAACTATCGTTGAACTCAGGCTTCCTGGTACATCCCATAAGAAACTGACTTGAGCACTGACCACTGGACCACTAGTTTTTGAGGAAATCCGATACGTTAAGCTTATCAGGTATATTAAGTAACCAGTGGAATTAAGCTTCTGCGAATCATGGCTCATCAGAGGCAAAAAACAACTGTCAGGCCAGATGTTTTTTTACAGCAGTCTGGAAACTCCGACGCCATCTAGACGCGGCACTAGCAACCGGCATTCGGCAGATACTGAATAATGACTGGCAGTTAGGTTCACAGTTTCGACCAATCAGAGCTCGGCTGGACGCTGAACCGGCAAGCGGCCCGATCTTCTGACCAATAACGTGCGAGTTGCGATTCGTGGACGTAGCAACCCTTAACTGCAGGCGGTAAGGTGGATTTGGCGCAAAATTCCGCTTAACAGCCAAACTCGGTTATCCTAAGACTGATGAGTTCTCAGTTGAAGTTGATTGTAGATGAAGCAAACTAGCAAATCGAACCCGACTGAAAAAACGTAGGCACGCCGAGTGTCCCGGAGGCCATGACTTCAAGTAGCTTGCTACGTTAAAAGGGGCTGGCGATGCGTGTGTCATCAAATCAGCCAAAGAGTCAACAAAAGTAATGCAAGCAAGGTTGGACAAAAATCGGGTGAAAAGCCCGGAATAGATAATCTAGGAGTTTGTGTTGTGGACCACAGTTTTCTTAATGCCTTTTTAATACCGTGAACCCGAGTCTGGATAGCCCCTTGATAGCCTGATGCGCTTAGCCAAACCAGAAAAGCCAATGAACGTGCGAATCAGCTGATCTATTGATCACTGACGCGTACAAGCGTGTCATGTGCAGCCAAAAACGGGCTGTTTATAAAGCACACGTGGAAAGTTCTAGACGGGCCAAAAAGTGATACTAAAAATAGAACTCATCTGTCAAGGGCAAGTGAAGAACAACCAATTAAATCCGTCTCAACGAAAACGGACATTCCATTGGCAGTTGTGTAGTCCAGTTACATTCGGAGCTGGTTCTCCTAATACTTTGCCGACCAGATGGTAAATTCTGGTGATCCCTACTTTTGTCACACTACTTTTCCGCTTTTTCTGATTCCAAGTCAGTTCCTTCAAAACAGATTCTTGCAAATTTTCAATATGGTCTCTGATGGTGCACGTCACCTGCTGAACCAAACCACTCCTTGCCAAATACTGGTAGAGGAACGGTTGTGGGAATGAACGACTAATCTTATAATTACCATGGACGGTGTAAAAACCTATCCTCATGTATTCAGTCAATATTGTGAAGTGCGATACAAATTTCTTCCTGGATGATCAGGCTTTTATGATGTTAGTGAAGCTGTTCATGATACACCCCCCTTGAGCGGTCTTTTTCAATCCGGCATAAGACATCTAATCCGGATCATGGTTTTAGTCTTACGACAGTTTCACTACTAAGGTTGATGGTCATTGGAAATAACTCGTAAGGTGACTTTTTCAGTCGAAAAGTGAAAAATGGCAGCTTTTTCACTAACACAATCCAACAGGTGCGTTTCCGGTTGCGCTGATCGTGTAAATTTGCTGCTTATACTGAGAGAGAGAGAGAGAATTCGAACAGTCATCTTCGGATTCAAAATCAAATATGACTTCACATGGCTTCGTGTTAACCTGCATCATTATGCTGTATGATACGGAAATAAAACAGATATTCATGCTTTCGTTCCAGCAAAATTAACGAAGTATTTTGCCTCCTCTACAGTTTCCGAAACGTTGAATACCTCAACTTGTTTGCCTGTCTACGTCTGTTCATTTAGTCGTATGATCCATCCTACTTTCTTTGCAAAACCAGATGGCTTTAATTGTTACTTCTGCGATGACTGCCCACTACCAATGGTACCCGGAAGAACACCCACGACACCCTGTATTTCTCAGTGCGTGGTAAGTTGGTTGCAGGTTGTAATTTAGCTGTGTCCATGTGCATTGACTGATTGCGTAAGTAGCATCCGTTTAGGCAAATATTGAACCTGCTCAACTTCGGACCACATTCACTGTACACCATACTCCACTAAAACGCGAATGTACGAGGTTCTTACGAAGAGCTGACCAAATATCTGGTCATTTGTTATACTTAGCCTCTTTACTAACAGCCAAATGCGTGTTTGTCAAGGCAGACGTGTATAGGAGAAAATTTACAGTATGAAAAATTCCCCATGAAGAACGTGACCTTAGCCAGTCCAAATACAATAGATACTACTCATAATCAACAGACTACCCATCGAAACCAGGGTGAGACGTGTGGCAGTGGTGGAAGAGGAACATTCTAATGATTTTTGCATACTGATGTGAGGAATAGGGTCAACTTAGCAAGCCCACTGCGGCTGTTTGGCTTTTTCTCACACAGTGTGGCTAAAAAACATGCTGATTAAAAGAAGCAACCTCATTTCTGTTCGGAAACACCTTGAAAAAAAAACGAGATAGAAGAGCGATACTTTGTCTCTTCTGCTCATACTGATAGTTAACTTCAGATTACCTCACTATATGAAGTTGCGTGATCACACATAACGGGCGGACTCAATCCCACCTTTGTTTGAAACAGGGCAACACTCCCTCAGGGTCATGATCGATAAACCGGCACTCGACAATGTTTTTCAGTTTTAGGCAGTTGCAGGTGTGTAGAATTTGTGTTCACATAACGTCCGTTTGAAAAGTCTTCTGCCTGTCCCGGGACAAGTATCCTGGTTTGGACAAACCAGCCGCACCACCTAGGTATGGAGCGGTGGTGGACAGGATGCCCTGAATAGCAGGCATCCAGGTTCGAATGCTAACACAGTCGAAAGTATGCAAAGAACACGAAGACAAGTGTTGAGAAGCTTGAAGAGGATTCGACAAATTGGTTCCTGTAGAACGCACATTTGGCGGTGCTTCTAAAGTCGGATCGAAAAACTTTGCAAAAACGCTCAAAATGCCCACTCATAGCGGATTCAGTTGGATTTTATGAATCGTTAGGTTCATCAGCCAAACACCTGTCCAATGCCAAGTATAAGGTTTGGGAAAACCCTGGACAGCCCAGCAACAGTTTTGTCATCGGTGGAGCTCATCAGGGAAACCACAGTGGCCAAATCCTCATCAAGCTTACGAACTCTTAATTGTACGTATGTTGCGAAAAGCGCTCATTTGCAAATAAACTTGATGCTGACGAGATACTCGGCTGATGAGCTACTCAACCTGTCATTTAAAACACGATAATTAACGACTGTGTTCACAGAAACATACGTGAAATCCGTGCGAAATAAGCTTGATGAAAGTTCGCAGAATCAGTCCACCTGATTGGACTCAAGAAGCTATCCAGAGTGTTCAACGTCCTTGTGAGTAGTATTGTTTTCTTCTTCGACATTTTGAATATCCTTTAAGGTGAATAATGAGGCAGCCTATGTGCGGCACATTCAGTTGACGAATATTGTATACGGAAGGTTCAGGTGAATTCCAAATAAGCCCTTCGTTAGCACATAACAAAAAAGATGCCATTTTTCGACGGCGAGATGGACCAATAACATTCCTAGGTGGATTGAGTTAGGAGTTTATTAGAGTAGGCTAAAGAGCCTTCCATAGTATCACAAACTACAGGGCGACCGTTATTCTCCCCTACATCAAGACGACTTATTCCCGCCGTGCGCCAAAAATATAACGTGATCTCCCAGGTCAGACACTTGTCTCTGTTTATTAATAGAACTAGTGACGATCGACCGATTTTATCATTTCCTACGGTGTTTTTCCCATTTTTGGATTCGAGGAACAGGGAATTTCGATCGTTGAGAAGGGCGATTCGGTAGCTGATGCTTCGCCAGTAGGTCAGGTCGCGTCATCAGTGTGTCACTGGTGTGTCTGTTCGCCCGTTGCATACTTTTATATGAGTGGGATGACTCTGTTTCAACTTTCCTGCTTTTGGTAAGCATTCCCATGGGTTTGTTGGCTGACGTTTATTCTGGCTAGCCGGGAATATTTAGGCTGCATTCCAATCCAGAACACTGGCCCTGACCTCCAGGGGACTAATGGATTTTCAGGGAAGTTTGATGATGATAAGCGTGCGCCTCTTTAAAAGATTACTCATCTATTATCATTATTATTTTTATTGTATATCGGAATAACTCACAAATTTTCACGTTTTCTTACAGCTGGCAAAGTACTACGTTAACCGAAGACTTGTTAGCAGTGACGCGACTTGCGACCTTGCTTGCGACGATATGACCCAGATACTGGAGGACGGGAGGATGCAGGTTATCAGCTGTTGCAATACTGACCTATGCAATTTCTTTGCGTATGCAACAATCCGTCGAGCACCTGCTGGCCTTCTTGTGTTGATGTCATTTGTACTCGTGACCCGGAACATTGTGTAACACTGTTATTGAGGAGAATGTTGGTGGCTCAAGTAGCGTGGTTTGTTCGCTGAGCTGGATAATTTGATCGCAAACGTTTCATCACCAATCACACACTCGCAAAACTGTTCAGGCCATCGATGCGCTCCCTAACAACTCATTGATTATGTCATTACGATTGGTGGTGAAACGTTTGCAATCAAACTATTCTGCTAAGTGAACGAACCCATAACCATCTGCAACACTCTTTACTTTGAACAATTTATTGACTTGCCTCTTGGTGTGACCAGGGTGAAAGACAACAGACTATATCTCTTCCTCTCCGGTTGTATTCATTTGGTATTCTCATACACTGTAACACGCAGCATATACAAAGACTTGCCTTTTTAGGTTATCGAAGCCAAGGCTATGGTTTGGATGAGCGATGGGCTCTCCACGCACAAAGTCGACAGTGTGTTGAAATATTGGTGGCCCAGATGCGTCTATCAGTGGTCCACCTGATGGTTTTTGATGGATCCGCCGAGCTTCCAATTCAGGACACGTCAATAGTACGCGAGTGAGTAGGCACTTCCATCTTACCTAACTGCGCTTATATAGTTTTCAAGTAACATCTAATCTCAAACGATTTAACTGGCTAGTTAATGTGTAGTTTCATTGTTCACGGTTTTTTTCGCTGTGGTCCGTCCCTCTTGAATTTGATTGGTTGCTATGACGATTTATATTTTCTGACTTGACTGGTTCGTTCTTGCTCCGTATTGAGATCAATTGCTGGTTTCACTTCCTGATTTGATTTAGTTTTCCTTCTTGTAACGGGCCGTGAACGGACCAATCAGAACACGGGCCCAGACCTCGGAAAAGAAGCTATTCAATGGACCAACCAGATGGGGGAAATGTGGAACACAATGTAACACGAATTGCAAACGAACCGATAAGGTTAACAGAAAGTTATACACAACTCAGCCAATCAAATAATTTGAGATCAGATGTTATTCGAAAATAATATGAGCGCAGGTGGATAAGTTGGGAATACTCACAACCGCGCACGAACAGTGACAAAACGTTTGCAAGCTAGTTGCCAGGCACGGCGAACCAATCAGTAGCCACCTAATGAGCCAGCAGAACTTACAAAGTGTTTGCTTGTTTGTTCAGTAATTTCATCTTAAGAGTTGGGCATGAAATAATCATAGGTTGGCTAGTCAACATGCAAGGCCATAAATTATTCCTATGGTATGTCTGGAGACAGACAGTCGTTGTGGTTTCCGGGTATGTCGTGACTCCATCAATAGCTGGTCTCCATCGAGTGTCTAACTTTACCGGTGTCTCCGAACAGCGCTTGTCTGTGACAGAGATCAAATCCTGTAGACCACTTCGAGGGGTGGGGACCAGATGATAGGAATCAAAAGTGTCAGCAACTCGGTCGCTGCAACCAAAACACATGATAATGTTGTTGGCGGACACAGGGAATAAATCCACTCAGAATATAACGGTCATACTGGCAAAGCTTCACCTTCGTAATACGCACATGAACCAGCGGATGACATACTGACTGAAATCTCCGGTATCTTGCAGGTTAGGCAAAGGCTGTGAGTTCATCAAACGGTCTGTTAGCACCAGGACTATCGAACAAAATTCTCCCGACGATTCAATGACCTCGCCGCCAGCCCTTATTCAATTCATGTCATGACGTCCCTACGCGACCACGGGCCCTCTGGTGACTTAGTAGCAGGTACCATTCGTCTGTCAAAACCCATCCGTTGGATGTCCGGGTGAACGAAGGGCTTTGGCTTAGTCATACTGTGGACTTATGGAAAAACAAATATGTGCGGCCTAACAGCAAGTCACACACGGAAGGGAGCGTGCGGACCACAATGGTGGTGCATTGAGAGTGTATAAGTCAATACAGTGGGTCAGGCATTGAGCAGACAAGGAAAAGGTGAGAAAACAGGTGACAAAGAGAACAAAGGCAACGTTCAAGACAAATTCATCATCACGAATGTAGAAGCTGAATAGACAAGAAGTAAACAGTGGTAGAAAAGTCCAGGAATACAATTGACGGAAACAGTAGAATATGGGAGCCATTTTCAGAAGATCGGAAAAGACGGAAATGGGTTTACCTGGTACGGTTATGTGTGGTATGATTGTGTACGCAAAAGTCTGTTGTCAGCTAAGTACAACACAAAGGAATAGTATGAGTGGACGTGGGTAAGACAGTACATGGCATTGCAACTAGTTGGAAATTGACGTTTCTCATGTCATCTGACTAATACGTGCAGAGTCAAGCGTCCGAAATGCAAAAAAACAACCTGGACGCGTATAAGCCAGATTCGTGCAACAGAATAACAGCATCGGCTTTAAGGCACCTAACTAGCCTAGAATAGCGATATGAGAACCAAAGAAACGGTCGAAACACTTGGCTGATATTTGTCCGGTAGTCAGGTTACAATGAGTTAGAATGACGGCGGTGATTCGAGGCATGTAGCAACTAAGAACAGATTCATACAGACGCCCAGTCATCTTATTGGGAATAAGTGAAAAGGTTACGGCAACCTACCCTTTCGTCGTTGAGTGCTATCCAGTCTCGAAGTAAGGCTGAACGGCGGCTGATTATTTCAACAACACCATCTTTGACATAATGTGATTACCGAAATGATGTTGGAGCCGGATGTGTATCATGCAGTCTCGGCAGTGTGCTTTACCAGGTATGACAATACGATAACCCCAGAATATACAGTCAATGTGCAAAATTAATCCAACCTAACGAGTGACAAACAATCTCAAATATTTCGAGGGATCAACAGACCAACTAACCAAAAAGAGTCGTTTTACCGTTGATCTGGGCGTATGACCAGCTTTTCAATGGTGTGCTGTCTAGATATTGCACCGATTCGGTCAGTCCGGATAACTCTGATATTTATCTGGGAAAGTAACGATGCAACGCATCATTGGTGAACTCTGATACAAAACTGTACTGGCCCTCCCGACTGACAAGCTTCAACACAGGTTGTATTTGTATACAGAAGCCCTAACCTTTGCATTCGGGGAGAAGTCGCTTGCTGAGTTTACTTACTGGTCGAATGGGGCCATCTTCTTTCGGTGATAAAGCACTTTACCAATTCTGCACGAAGATCAGCTACACAAGTATACGCTACAAGGATTTCGGAGGATCATTGTGAACCAAAAACGTACAAAAGAGTAGGCAGCTATCCGGCAGAATCCAAATCCACGAGGTATCTCTTTGTAGCTAGGTATGCGGGTGCCTAGGCACCATAGAAGCATTTGAAGGAAATTTGCGGCAATGAAACAGCGGTTTGTTAAACGATCTAAGTTCCTCTAGCTTCTGACAAAGAGGGCACCTGCGTTAGGTATTGCTTTGTCTCTAAGACCATGCATACTGTATTCATCGAGTCGGCAACCAAGATAACCAGACGAATCACGGACGACTGTTTTCAGACCTTTCTAAAACGAGCTCGCTATTTTACAGACGTTCGCGAAAGATGGATCAAAGATGACCTAAAACGAGCATACTAACCCTGAGTATCACGTTAACCAGGCTGTAGAATATAACAGCGAACGGATAACAAACTGGTCAGACTCACACTCTGGTGATTGGAGATGGAAGTTCGTGTACACTACATATATGGTTCACATTCATATCTGGTTCCGGTAGTCTTACAAATTAATTTCCCAGAAAACAAGTTTTTCACCAGAAAATTTATCGCATGCAGTAGGCAGGAAAATCACGCGGGTGCTTAGGCATGGGAATGCTCACAATACATCAACCAACGAAGGAATACGATTCGGTTCATTGATTATCCTGTTTACCATGTTGCGAACACTTGAACGACTATCTGAACTTCTGTTCAACTTGTGTTGTCCTGTAGACACACTTTCCATCAGATCCGGTAGATATTCGTCAAGCATCTTCGAAGGACAAAGCATATCAGGTGGTAGAGCACACGCACGTCAAAAAGCTGACGGAACCGACTACAAACGAGACCAATGGTCTGGATGAAGCACATGTACAAAACGCTACTCAGCAACATGAACTGCCGTGAGATATGTGATAGCAGTCCTAGGTATGGTTTTCTCGATAGTGACCTGGATAGATTCAACCACAAACTTATCAGCATTGCTGTTTAATCCACGGTCCCCAATGATTTCAAAGAGTCTAACCTGCCAAAATTATGGTGGTGCCGTTTGTAAGAAACTTATAGAATTGAAGGCTGAAGGAAAAACGAATGGTTCTAATCTCCGGCTATCCATGTTGCTCGGAGTCTGAGCTGAGATCCTCATCGAACTAGGTCCTGCCTTGTCCAACCAATGTCTCGCTGCTGGAAGAGTTACTGATCGTTGGGAAGTGCCAGGGATTATTTCAGTACCTAAGAACCACCAATCGGTTGCATATCCCACACTTTGAAACTGTTTGAGGGGTTCCGTAATTGGAAGAATGATTATGGCACTACATGATAGGTCCAACTGTTTGTCTGTTGAAGACCGCCACTGAAGTCGAATGCTCTCGATTATTCAGTATACTCGATCACCTCTTCTGACGGTGGTGGTGAGGTCGGTCTGACCCGGCTTCCTGTACAGATTCTTCTGAAGCCCGGACTCAGATTACAAGTCTCGGAGTCAAAGTCTCCTAACTCTCCCGGGACAGTTCTCCAACGCACAATTTTTCTCCGCTTCACTTTGTCCTTTCTGTTCGTATCGCGATAAGCCGTCGTGGAGGGGAACGATAAAATACAAGCACTTAGTCATAGCTTAAATATCCCCATGGTTTGAACAAGAACACAGTGACGAACATTAATGTTTTCGGGATCTCGTCATCAGGTCAGTACATATCTAATGGTTAAAGTAGGAGCGAAAAATGAAATACGCAGCGAAGATGGGTTATTGAAAAGCAAAACGTGGAGAGACGAGCGATTGGTTGTCTGCGCCCCCACGTCGCATCTAGTTGGATGCTGTGAGACAGTCTAGGGGGCCGTTGAGTGACTTAGCCGGTTGATTCGTGTCACATTACCAAGGTAGACTCAGCATCCGTATGAAACGTTTTTGACAGCACAGTACCGGGTTTCGCAGGCGTATAGCGACTGCCCTGGCTGTAGTCAAGCAACGCCGTTGGATAGATACTGGCAGTCTACTGGGTACACAGCAAATGACATGAAATGACTCATTTGGAATGACTACGTGCCCGGTGTCAATTAGGTGGGACGCAATTGAGCTTTTGGCTGAACTGTTGAGTCTAATGGTATTCCGGTAAGAGAGGTGCTCACGTATTCTCTTAGAAAGTTAACGTGTCGTGCGCCCAACATACTCCGCTGAACAAAAGCAGGAGAAAGAATACAAAACCATATTCTGGGTGAGGACAGGCATCTTGTCTTTGAGGTTTAAGTTGAGCAAAGGGTTGGTTGTAAACCAAGACCGCAGAGTTCCAGCCGGAAACGTGCATTGTAGGGATTGAAACAAGTGGCGATTGACTATGTCCGCCAACAGATCGCCTTTATGCGATAAACTCAAGTATATTGGCTTCTTTCCAACGGTCGTGATAGGCGGTTGGATAGTCATAGAGGGGAATTAGACAGAAAATGCTCATCAACGTACAGGATAAGGAAATCTGGAAGACCGTAATCGGTCGATCTGCTTGAAATACTTGTGTGAGCCCTTTCGCAACACAATAGATATTCTATGTCGGGGTTTCTTGAAGGCTGTATGAGGCGGGGTGAAGAGTGCCGAATGGTGGCAGATGTGCATCTGCCATTGCACATATTAGTGGTCTATAAACACGGCTGTTCTGCTTAACAAAACTCCGATTTGGGTTGTCATTTATAGACCACCCAGATGATCGTCCGCACGTCCACATGCATCTCTATGTATTGCAAAAGGTCTGTGAGCCGTCACCCGTCGGTAGACTGCTTTACAGTGATGCCGAAGCACCACTTGACAGTAAGAGATTTGGGCAATTCGACTGCAAACGTAACATCACCAGTCAAGGTGATATCACCGACGCTTGGTTAGGGAGCATAGTGGAGCATAACGATGGGTCGGTGGTCGTGCGTTGTAGTAGTGTTACGTGTGTATTAATATGAGTGCCGCTAACCGGGGCCGACCTTCGATCACGATTGGTTGGGCGGTTCCATTGGTTGGCCTGTTATCCTGTGACCTGGACTCTCTGGGTTCCAGTTTGTGACTTCTGTCGGAATTTCTGGAAGCATGGTACACCACGACAGATTTGATCAGCCGACACATTGAACTAGATCCAATAAACGCACCACTACGTGCGTTCTGCTCAATAGCAATTAACAGGTTTGTTGTAAGAATTCAAACTTCGTACTTAGTTCTTTTGGGTGACCTGTGAGAACAGTGGATGTAAGGGCCTCTTTTGGGGAGTAATTTTTCGACCTGAGAGCGAAGATTTTTGTGCGCTTTCAAAAGGAGTGGCCCCTAAATGCAAAACTGTATGACGTTTCCTACAATCATAAAAGTCTGTGTGCCGTCTGTACTGTCCACGCAATGCACATAAAATGAGGAGAGCGAAGGGATAGAAGGTGGGCCACTTTACTCCACCGACTTGTGGCAACTTTCAGTGCATACTTCGTGTGCACAAGGCCTGAAGAACTGTCATGGTGCCATGCTTAAACGGGAAATATTCGAACCACTGGAGCTTGTATTTTGATCTCTAAGCCACCTGTCTTAGTGGTATGATGGAATATTACCCATTGCCCCATCGCAATGCTGTTCTAGTTTGCTTACGACACACACGATAGTAACAGAGTATGTCTACTACACAATATCTCCAGCATGAAGATATACCGTATATTCAATAGGGATTTCATCCTGCCAGTGAAGCCATTCTATGCTGAAGAACCGAGAAGCATTGTACAGCTGTTTCATCCTTGTTGGGAATCACCAGCAGTGCGCATCTCACAAGACTCAGAGAGTTACGAACTCACGACCTTTCGCCCAGTGGTTGAACACTAAACCGTTTGGCCACGAATTGCTGCTGGGAATGTGACTAGCCCTCACTTAGACAGGACATAGCGCCACTCATTCTTCAATCACGGAAACCGCATCACGTGGCCAAGTATTGGCTGTCTCTTCGAGGGACGACTTCTCAGAAGCAGGAAACAAGGGAATGAGTCCTGCATAATCTTTGAAGTTCCAGACCAACCATCAGCCGTAGTTGAAAAAGACGGCATTCTAACTCTTCGAGGAGATCTCTTCCAGTGGCTAGCCACAGTTTAGTGATCACGATATCGTAAAACTTCTTTCCATTCCGTTTATTTCATGGCCTTCTAACAGTAATTCGCATAAATTTTTGTGAGCCAATAGAATCGATTACGTAAACAATCCCGCCGAGTAAGTTCGTTCTTCCGAAACAAGTAAAAACTACAAAATATCGTATTGTTGTTATTTAAAGTGAACAGGGCACCATTCAAAGATTTCCGGTTGTGCGCATTCAGACGATGTTGATCCGTCGAACTCCCCGCCATAAAGGTAACTGAGTGGATGAATCCACTATCAATGCATCAATCGTTTCGTTCACATGCTATTGGTTGTATTCTCGGATGGTTGGGATCCATCGGGGACAGCTGTGGTAGATTCTGCTAGTTTTTGGTGATCAACCATTGACACAAGGTGAATTATGTTTCGTTGTAAAATGAGTTGCATTTGTGCGGCTTCTTCCAAATTACCCTTCCTTGAGAGCTCCGCAATCAGTTGGATGATGTGATCATTCTCATCTAAAAGCTATGGAGGGAATTATCAAAGTTGGCGACGGGGAAACTTACTCTCTGGACACTCATAGAGGTTGGATTGGTGATGAAAGAACTTGTGTTTGGAGCGAAAACGGCGGACATGATGACTGAAATGGAGGAAAAGGGAAGCCTCAGAATGCGTTGTATGAGGTGCATTGGAGTCGAAATTGCGCAAGGTTCAAACCATACTAGCGAGCGTCTACATTCATCTTCCTTAGGACATGACTTTATATCAAGCACGCCTGCAGACATGCTCACAGGCACTTCACCTGAAGAGAGAGAACACAGCTTATGGGCAAACCGTTCGGGAGAAACGGTCATGAAGAGTTTGCACGGCACATCTTGCACTTACATAAGTTTGTATTATCAATTCAACTCTGTCCAAACAGTGAATAAACGTTTCGCTCTGGTCAAACAAGCGTTCTAGATGCCAAGCCCGCTTAGCTGCCGGAAGACATTTGCACATCGTCAAAGTTATTTTCATGTGTAATTCGTCCCTACGAGATTTGAACATATATCAGGTCGTTCATCTTACACCACAGTTTTACTGAGGGACTTCTGTGACCCAATCAATTCAGACAACCTGTACTCTTCGCCTTTGGATCTTGCAGCATAACAAAATATGCCACAATCGGCCACTCTAGTCCAGGTTACGGTGCGCCCTCACGTCGTTTAACTGCACCGTGTTCACTTATTAGCAGCGGATATGACGCAAATCAAAACTCAGCTGACAACATGATCTAGCCTGAGTAATAATACCCGATGTCACAGTTCTACAATATATACATATATAATGAAAGCGTGTCAATACTCCAAAGACGACGCAGGACGAGCCCGATGCGCTGCATATGCGGAGTCCTGGTAGGCTTATAACTTATCAGCAGCCACCTCATCACAGAATGCTTAATCATCGGATGAACTCATCATGATCTGGTGCGGAACAAAGTTCCTCAGGCTACTTGCAAATAAAAAGAAATAACTGTGATTAGCCTCTTCGATTCGTTGGAATTCGATGACCATCCACAGTTCTGAGTCAAGCAGTTGCACCTGCTATGTGGACTTAAATGTAACAGTCTTCGAAATAGGGACTCGTTACGATGCACAGTGCCCTCCTGCACACTAACAGCGTTTTCAGCCAGTACGACCTTCAGAGCTATTGATATGTTGTCTTAGAAAACCTATATTTTTTGACCTATCATCCTCGCGATAACACAAGAAAGTCGAGATGGAAACGTCCGGCACTGTTGTCGAACCAGAATAACAAATTCAAATGCTGTGCGAAAACACGCGTCAGTAACTCATCGCGCCAGATATCTGTTGTCGATTGTATCACACCGAATAAGACAAACGTTGGACTAACAGAATGTAAGCGCAGTCAGCTACAAAGTGAAGACATGTGACGACCTGCTTTGGCGCAAGCACGCGACCGTCGCACAGGCCTTGGAGTTAGAGGCTAGGTATTGACGAAGTCCCTACAAACTTTTAAAAGAAAACCTGTTTTTCTAGACAGTCTACGCTTGGGACGACCAATTAACATTTCTGAGGGTATGGTAGCTGCGGCTTGTAAGTCAGTCATGGGTTTCTTTGTACGACGACTCCAAGTGAGTGACGCTCAGATGCTTTCAGCTCATCACTCACCAAGAGCTACGCCGTCACCGGTAGGTAAGTGATACTCCTCAAATGATAGCCCTACTAACGACAAGCCGACCCCCTGAGCAGTATCGAAAAGAACTCCTCGTTGAGCATGATTTATTGTGCGATTCCTTCGAAAGGAGGCCGGCCATCTTTAGTAAAGAAAACAGAACTTCCAGCGGTAAGGCTGCTGCATGCAAAACTGAGCTACCGCAATGAGTTGGCGGTCACCCAGGAAAAGAAGAGCTGGTAAACGTGGACTGCTTTGATAACTAAAAGAGACCGTGTTCATTGCACTGCCCAGTTTCTCGTCTGGATGTAGTGTTGGAAACACAATGAGTAAAAGTTGTTGTACAATTTTTTCAAAATTCACACATTTAGATGTGCAGCGAACCCACGTCTATATTACCCTATCTAACTTCACTCTATTCGCCCCCTGAGAAACGTTGCTCACGGAGAGACGACACGAAAAGCCACACAGGAGCCTAAGTTGAAAGGGTTGTGTGACACATTTGATCGACGAAGGCCCGGTATGGTAAGGTTGCAGCAGACTTTTGTTGGGTGATCTGATGCGTATAGCTTTTGAAATCTCCGAGCAATTCACTCTTCTATCCAAATCAGTAGTTGGAAAACCTATGCGCATTTTTAGAGACCACTATATGGAGTTACCATTCCATATACAGTTGACAGTTTGACTCAACAACCGCCAGATAGTACTATATACAGTAGCTCAAAACATGTTCACAAATGACAGTACGTCCGTGTGTTAGTTCAAAGCATTATCGGCTCAATACTCCATTGTTACGGGTGCGCACGTAATCTCGTCAGACCAGATAACGCGAACATTGGTACAGAGCTTCCTCGGGCACACTAAAGTGAAATCGATTCACCAACTTCCATCTTTCTCTTGTGTTGTTCAAAATACAGAAGGAATATAACTGTGTTAAACACTACTTGGTTGATCCCCCTTGCTACACCTGTCAATAAGATTGGAGCACACTAAGAACGAGTAGAAATACACGCGTGCTGGCCGCATGTCGATTTTACACGGTAGAAAGAGTCCCCAAGGGTCAAACCAGAAATGGTTGAAAATCCATTCGTACAACGCTTCCGCGTCAGTGTCTAACAGTTGATGTTGAGGGCACATCATTGACAAACTGTACGCGCATTTTCGCTCCGAGTAGTTCGGTTCAGAGTAACCTGGATTCAGAAGACCCGTTGAAGCATATAATGAACTTGCTTTGATACATCTCATGGACATCAATCTGAGATTGCACGCAGAATGGCCAAATAAACAACGGACTGCGTCACAACTTGGAACCCGGGGGATTTGTGCGCCACCTTGGAAGACTACAGTGCACTTGCTGCCCGTAGAAGAGACCGGCATAAACACCAAGCCAACATTCAAGAGGTCATGACAGTCGCTATGTGCAGTTTGCCCTGATTAGGATTCTATGAAAATTTAATCAAACATTCAAGTGTGTGAACACATTTACTTCCGCGGCGCACATCCTGTGAGCGATGGAGAAAGAGCATTGATACGGTCACCTAACACGTCAGATTTACACCGAACATTCACTGCTGATGAGCGAAACATGAACACATTGCCTTTCGATTTCGGGCTGGACTGAACAGAGAAATAGTGCTAGGATAGCTAAAAACAGTGATGGATGTCCTAGCTGTCCCACTAAAAACTCATAACAGATTCCAACAATAGACCACAGTAAAATTGAAAGCCCAAACCACTGAAAGAACACAAATCGGACTACAAGAAAGACGTTCCACTTAGTACTTTGCACACCCAGGTGTACTTGACTTGGAAGGTGTGCTGTGTGAAATGGGCAAGAACCTGAAAGTGTTCCTCAATACATATATACACATATATGTATACATATAGGCAGAAAATATGGGCAATAGAAAAAACGATCATCAGGACAACCAAATAAGTCTTTCTTACGGACCAATTAGCCAGCTATGCATACATCCGGGGGGTGGGTAAAATTATCACTGTTCGTTTGCCTAGGTAACAAAGACGGGGTGAAAAAAGGGAGGTATTACACAACGGTGATTGTGGAAAACAGATCCAAAAAATTAGGAAGAAAAAACATACCAATGCTGTCTTGTGGGAATCAGCGAGTCGTAAACATCAAGAAAATAGGTAACAGAAGAGGATAATTCATTAAGTGTGTGTGTGTGTGTGTGTGCACGCCAAAATCAAAGATCAACTTTCTGGATATGACTGGCGTCGGAGTCTTTGCTCCCACGCGACGTCACTCTGTTCCTGTGCGGACTAGAAGGCGGAGTGACTGCAAGCTCCAGAACGCTGTCCCTGCTGTTTCCATTGGAAAAAGAGGAGTCTGCCGGAGACAGAGCTTGCCACTATGACAAAAGAAAACGGAAAACAAAATAAAAGACTGTTATACTCATGTGGGATAATTGTGAGTTGGTGTTCGAATGACGACAACATCAAGATGTCGATACGGATATACATGGATGGGAGCTCAATAGAAAAACGGACCAGTTGTTGCTGTTGATGCGCTCAGTATGAATGTTTGAAGAACGGACAGTCCGGAAATCAACCAATGGAATTAAAACATTAGCTCACTTAAATGACCAATCACAAGGGGTGATAAGAAAAAATGCATTTCATGGGGCCAAAAAACAAGCGCAGATGAAAATGGATGATATCTTCTCGGCTAGTTTTAGAGAAGCCAAGGGGACATACCAAAAACTGACGATTCCTCATTTCCCAGGAGGGGCACAGGGCACATGCACAAGCTTCGGCATCAGGGTGGAGACACGTAACCCCCTGAACAATTGATTCGGCTTAACCTTCAACAATCGCGCGACATTGCTTTTGTTGTCATCATGATGAGCACCATCCTCATTGCTGAAGATTCACTTACTGTGTGCATACAACCGCTCTGGCTGAAAAATATATATTACGGATAAGTTAGATGGGAAACATGTTCCACCTTATTGCCTTGTCATCGAGTTTGGCTGAAGTCCAACCTTGGTATAACCTTGATCCATTTAGCAACAAGGCTTGGCACGTGCCAGCCAAATTGCCACCACCGTAGCTTGATAGGGCAGATAACGGTCCCGCATGCCAAGTTACGCCCACAACGGAACACGGGAATAACAACAACGTCTCGTTTTCCCTACAGATGACTGAAACCCAGTGAGCTGCGATGAGCGAAACTGGGTGACCTACTCGACTACTTTGTTCAGCTGTTAATGTCAAATTTGGATGAAGTCGAGGTAGGAGCTTTCGATGACAATAAACAACGGTTCCAGTTCATTCAAGGGGTCATTTTACGTCGAAACGAGCACAGATTATATTTCACCATAGTTCTTACGGACCGAACAAAATGTGTGCAACTGAATCCCTTGAACGGTATAAAAAGGCATTAAAGCCCTTACGAACGACGGAATGGTTAAATTAAGGCGTCCAGTGGCACGACGAACGATCATGTTTCAAATACGGACATGTCAGTTAAAACTAAAATTGCGAAATGTGATGGAGCAAAGTCTAAAAAAATTGAGAAAAAATTGGTACAAATATGTACCAATCCAGGAGTTTAGCACACCTCGACGCGGTTGATCAAAAATACCTTGAGGTCCTGCTCAGAGGAAATTGGGGTTTCGTTGCGGAAATCATCATTATCAGCTGTAAGAACCGCGTACTTGTCGTACAATGGTTATAGCTGCCGCAGTTTCGTTCACCGATGATTTGGGAAGGTGGGCTAGATAGCTGCGCATTGGAGGCGGTAGCTGACACAATTGATACGTAAATGTAGGGTTGTCAGTGGATATTTAATTGGGGAGATTGGGAAGGGAGCTATACACTGAAGGCAATAGCTTGGATGCACGAGCGCCATTGAGGGCGCAACTGAACCATATCTGACAATGTCTTTAACCATTGATGTGTCCCGTCTCGGGGTCCCTCCCCAGGGAGACGGCAATGACCAGCGCAGCTGAGTTTGCTGGTAACGGCTTTCATGCTTCGCTGCCAAGTCATTGTTTGACCGCCTCTGGCTCGTTTCCACCTTCGCGTGCGAAAAGATCCCTTCGGGGAAGTCGGTCGACTGGCATACGGAGCACGTGACCAAGCCAGCTCAACCTATGCAAAAAACACTATGTTGAAGCAAATACTGTTCGGCGGGGTTAGCCTTTGAGCGCATTTCAACATTAGGTTCTTGAAAGACCACCTACAGATTCGCGCCATTTAGAACGTCAGTGATCACCATGGAGTGCCTTCAACCTTCTGAATCATAGCCTAGACCACTTGGTAACCTACAGTCAAGCATCGTTTCTAAATAAGCAGGTAAACGAATGTTACTGACTGACATTTTACGAGCACTGAACACTAGACAACATTCATTGTAGTCTCGAGGATAAACTGATTTACTGTTCAGCGGATCGCTCAGCTGTAACATCCTTCCGGTGCCTAGCTGCCGTGCCAGCCGAAGGAAGCACGAGGGCTAAGATACTGCCAGGTTGCCCAAGCCTAGACAGGGAAAGTCGAGAGGCAGAGGTCGAGTTCGAACCACGAACCTTCTGGCCAGTAAATTCGCGCTCTAACCACTTGAGCCATCTCGCCCCCAGCGAATAATGCTGATTGAAAACTAACTTTCAGACAGCTGTGGATGAGATTACAAATTAGGGGGAAAAGTGAGACACCTCAAACGGTTCGTTTTCCCAAGTCAGTAGCACTTTTAAGCGTTCGAAATAACTTACACGTCTTGAGGCCCATACCGTTCGAATGCCAAAGAATGTCTGCAACGGGGTAAAAATAGGGCATGGAATGGAACACGAATCCAATCAAAATGGTAGTCGGTAGTACAAAGTGTCTGACATAAAAAGGATGCTCCAGAAAACCCACCGTGTCTCAATTATATTTGTCGGAAAAAGTTGCAGTTTCCACCCAACGAATCTATTTTCTTCCAGTATAGAAGTGCATTATTCTTACAGTTTGGCGAGTATCACCTGATGTCCATAATGAAAAGAAGCATATGATATCAATACGGAGGTGAGGGTGCATAAAAACCCCATTGATGAGCGACACTATCCCTCCGATCCTGGCGGCGAGAACAGTGTTGCCGCCGGATCAATGTGAACGCATGCCACCTTGATGACTTATGACTTAAGCGCAGCTTTGGATTCAGGAAAGCATGATGCACTGTGAAGTCCCCTGTAGAATAACGGAGAACGATTTAGGCTGGTACGCCTGACGGCCACAAACCTCTAGGCTATGTACTGCGACTTCACGAATCCGAGCACGGCAAGGATGGCTACCACATCCTGTCTTTGCTCAAAACGCCATTGATTAGATACTGAGATAAGCCTTTGGTGATTATGGCGAGGTGTGAGTGAGCTATAACCTATGCGGATCCAACTTGGACAACGTGACATGCTCATTCAAGGTGATAGCTTATCCGGCCTTAATCAAAAAGGTACTATGATCCGCCTGGAGATAATCAATGCCAAAATGATGGCATTTTCAACCAGTGCAACTGGAGCCTGAACACCATTTATGTTAGAAGACACTGCAATCGGAACAGTTGAAACCTTCAAATCTATCGGACGACCGATTTTACCTACCCATTAGACTAAGAATGAAAAGTAAAATTGAGGACGTCAGAAAAGTTGCGCTTCAACTGAACAAAACGAAAATCAGACTTCGATCCAAGTATCAGGTCTACCAAGTCAATGTTTATCCTGCTCCACTGATGTAACAGCTTATCTTTGGTCGTTGGCTTGTTCGCTGAACTGGGCAATTTGCATAATTGTGACGTGTAGAGGCTTGTCGACAGGCGAAGTTTTCCCAGCGACGAGCTTCTTTGAGCGTTGTATGCCCGAATTGGTTTTCTATTGAGGAAAATGTTGGTAGCTCAGGTAGCGTAGATGGTCGTTGGCTTGTTCGCTGAGCTGGGCAATTTGATTTGCTCATCTTTACCCACCGAGAGTATCCGACTACTCCAAGTGTCAAGCAGAGCTTGAGGGTTGCACTTAAAGAACGGCGCGGTCGATTTTTTAAACATGATTTTCATCAATTCCATGTGTACTCGTTGCAGTACAGAGGTTACAGAAGTTCAAGACATGTTCTTTGCAAGCCTTGGAAGCAAAATACCGAAGACCCTCCGCTCAGTTCCGCACACGGACTGGCGCCGTCACTTTGGGGATCAGCTTGCTTGTTAGAGTTAAAGCTCAAATCGGTTATTTTCGACGTGAGTCGGTTAATGGTGTCTGTCGTGCGAAACGCAGTTGGAATGAAATATTAACAACAGATCTTTTGACCAATCTACGTGTGTTGAGGATTTGAACCCAGGACACATTTGGAGCCGAGTCATCCTGTCGCAAGCGCTAGCAACAGTAAGGTAGGTAAGTAATCTTTTGGTGGGCTGTGTAATATGCACTGATGTACACCGGATACAGGTCAACTGATGTCTTTCGAAAAGCTGCGCTCATCACATATCATTTGGGCGTGAACCTGTTCGCGGTTTAGGGGTGCTAGTCAGTGTGCACAGGTGGACTAGTGATGATACGCTTACTCGTATGTCAGATGTCCGGAGTAAGGATAACAGCAGTGCTGATAAGCTCTAATTGGAGCAAATCATCATCATTGACGGCATATTGGTGTATGGCTGCCACACAACCATAAGGGAAGAAGGCTTCAGCAAACAGTGGAAAGAAAAGGGGAGGGGAGAGACTTAGTGCCAAGAAGCCTTATGTCCTTGAGCATTGAAATGAACACACCCCAACATCATATCGACCTGAGACGCCATTAGCGGGGTCGACACAGAAGCCATTGCAAACTTCACCCGACACCAGCGCACAACAAGAGGTAAACTTTAGCTAGGCAGTCCTAGCTTTGATGTCAGCTGATTAGGACAGGTAGAGGACTGCCCGGAAAAGAGCTATGCGGAAGCAAATTCCACAGATTCAGCGCCCGTTCTGAACCCTAGAGTAGAGCAGCCTCCGTGTCCACTACTATTTTATGGAGCAAAATAACGTAATGTATGTTTTTTGACAGAGAGCAATTGACATACTAAGGACAAATAGAATAGGACAAATAGTAGCATCTTGCCCTGTATTAACAATGCAGCGCTGCGACATACAAAAACGAAGCAAAAACAAATTGAATGGCATTTTACGGTATGTGAAATTGGAAAGTCGGGTGCCTTGGGGGGTGGGGGCGGGGTATAGGGGCCAACGCGACACACACACACACACATGGACATTGGTACACTCACCAGATAGCCAACAAAACACATATAGGCAAGTACCAGTAAGGCTATGCCAAGGTAAACGGCCCAGAATTTCGGCAAACGAGCTTGGACCACGACAGAAGCCAAAAACAGATTGGTAGCGACCACGACGATTGAAAGGATGTTGGCCACAATGAGAGTGAAACTGAGCGGGGGGGGGGGGGGGAGAATTCCACAAAGGAAACCAGCAGTAGAAAAAGTAGGGGAATAGTAGCAATTATCTTGTAATGATAGGTTTGTAGTCTGAACTGCCACATACAGCTCCATTGGAATGGGCAACGAAGATATTTTAAAACTGGATTTCGCTAGACGACTAAAAACGCACAAATATTACGCAGCTACTTTATCCTGGTTGGGATTCAACAACTTTGGATACTGTAACTTTCTAGAGCGACTCGAGTCCGGAACCTACAAGACAAAAGTGGAACGGCTAGTTCGGTCGTTCACGTTGTTGACTGGTGAGTCTCCTTAGCTATGACTACGTCCATAGATCAGCTAGGAAGTTCTTATTTGACCTTCCGCCTACCTTCCAAATGATTTACATGCTGGCATTTTTTCACACGATGAATGTCTGTACAGGCTTAGTCAATCCAGCGCACAGACAGTTGGCAGTGGAGCAGCCTTGTGGAATCACTGTATGGCTAATAATCCGCTGTGGGGGCGGGGGCGGTCAGAAGTGTGAATCACTGGCATTCAGACAGGAAATAGATCCACTCGTACTGGTGTCTGTTGACTATAAAACAACCGCCCCTGTCACGATAGTTCCTCTGGTATGATGGTACGTCAACCGCAAGAAATGAAGTATTGGTCGCTTCTAAATCACCAAAATATGCTCGAACTTGAGAGACAGTGCTTTCTAGCCAAGCTGTAAATGCATGTCATTCCTGAACTGAACTATGGCACCTTTTTATTGTTAAAGTGTCCGATTTAATGGGTGAGAGATTTTCTCTGGACAGTTTTTAGCTGAAGAGAAGCAGAGACCCGTTGACTACGGATAAAAGCAAAGAACAGTTGTGGGCATGCACTTGGGTGCACGGTCATTGCCGTCCCTTTGGATGGCGACCTCGAGATAGGACACACTGACGGTCAGAGATACAGGCAGATATGGGGCAGTCACGTGCATAGATCCAAGCTACCGCCAATCCTGGATCCCCGCATCAAGAACATCACCTACTGACTTCGTTGCGTAGCTAACAACCAGGTCGTCGTCGAACGATGTTTTGGTAACTAAAACCATTGTACAACATATAGGCAAGTCATGTGTCCACATGATGTGGACTGACTGAAGGTGGTTCAAGCGAGAGTAAATCGAACCGCTGCCAGCTACTGGAGACCATACGACATGACGTTCTAGCAACCATAGAAATCAGTGAGATGCGCACTGCTGAAGAGTCCAAACACTGATAAAGCAATGGAACAGGGCATCTCGGTTTGCCTGTATAGATTGACTTTGTTTGCAAGACGAAATCTCCACTGGGATTCAAAAATCTCCTCACCGTTGAAAGCTAACGGTATTGTCGTGATGGACATGACTGGTTGTTGACTAAGTGAGAAAACAATCGCGTTTGCATCAAACGTAATAAAAAAAGACAAAGACCTACGTGGAGTTGGAAAACTCGTTCATGATTGATTTCGAACTCGTGAAGGTGAGCAACGGTATGATGGCGAACGGGAGCTGGATACTCATTAATACGTTGAGAAAATCGTTCATTCCGGTGAGGTCTTGGATACCTGCGTGTTCGGGGTGAGGGGTTAAACGATAAACAAGCAGTTCACGCGCAGAAAAAAACACCGATCTATTGAAGATTACAATGAACTAGGTTAGTCCGAAGGAATGGGGAAGACAAGTCACGGGATGTAGAAAACCAGATGGCCTTTTTCGAACAGTCAATATCAACATCAACAGTTCGAGCACCCCCCCATTTCTGTTAACGTCATTTGATGCTCAGATATAGGTTCAACTAACGTGGAGGAAGTTACTTGAAGAAGGTGGCCAAGCAAGTCAAAAAAGATAATCGTTCAGCTGTAGCATCCTTTCGGTGCCTAGCTGGCATGCCACCCGAAGGAAGCACGAGGGCTGGGATACTGCCTGGTTGCCCAAGTCTAGACAGGGGAAGTCGAGAGGCGGAGGTCGGGTTCGAACCACGGACTTTCCGGTCAGTAAATTAGCGCTCTAACCACTGAGCTATCTCGCCCCCCAAGCAAGTACGCTCCAACGATTCGTGTATTCTGCAACATCACGCTGGTTTTCTTCCTCCAAAACAATGGTGATACAGTTTACGGTTCTGGTCACAACGGCCGCACGATCAAACGCTCTTTCAACGTACAAAGAAGCACTATCCTACCAAGTAAGTCGACAGACGGCGTTGTAGATGCGTGTTTGGCTGGAAGAAATCACTCCGAGGGAGGATCGACTGTAGCGGTGGCAATCAAAAGCAATTTGGAATCTACCGCTGAAGTATACCTAGGAGACCAATTGGCTTGCCTGATTAAGCACAGAGACGACATTGCAGGTAGATGGTAGTCCGACCAGCCTATGATTGATTCTGCAGCCCCTGCGTACCAGCAACACAACAGTTGGTTCTGGAACAAAACATCCCATTCCATTCTCCGACGTCTTCGCCAGATGATATCCAAGTCATAGAAATCCATTTTTCGCATCTCCTTGCTCTTCCGTTCATTCCGCTATCATGTCAATCATTATTAATGCTACAATATTACTGGGTTATTTATATGTTCATAAGTAGTCAGATTCGCAGGTTTCTGTGTGTGTGAGGGGTGGGTGCCCGTAATATGCGCTTTGCTGACAGTTTCCAGTCAAGATATCCACAGTTTCGATACTCTTAGATTGGGGAATACCGGGTTAAGACAGAAACCTGAAAAACTACTGATTCACGCCAAGATCAACGGTTTGTGGCCGCTAGCCAAAGGGCGATCCGGCTACCTGAATGTTCCGCATTACCCGTCACTTTACGCTACTGAATAAGATTGAGTAGCAGATATTCGTAATCACCATTGCGGCCGCTGCTCCCATTATCGGCTGTGGATTACATTGTTTACGTTCATCGTTTTGGGGTTCGCTAACGGATGACTTCCAAGCGGAGAGGAATGTTACCGATTTTGGAGGCCCATGTGTCTGCTAACAACATCCAATAAGTAATACTTTGTCAGTAATATGAGCTGTTTACTACTTATATTTGCCGCCTTCACAGGCGAGACCAGCAGATGACAAGGTTTACATTTTGGTGTGCTGGACAGTATGCAT
>SJOL01011260.1:276927-309259 GCA_004794785.1 Opisthorchis felineus | reverse complement strand
TATATATATATACGCAAAACAGATTATTCCAATAGGGGTTAACACACGGACGCAAGTACCTTAGTAGGATCGTTTTTGTGGGTTACCAGCTAACTCATCGGTCCAACTCCCAAAAGTAAACAACCGGAATCCAGGTCTGTTCCAGGTTCTAATCAGTACCTGCCCAACACTATCACTTCAAAGACGATAACATCATTGACTAGATGGTTAACGGAATACGGCGAAGTAATTAGCTACCACATTGACGGTACATTAATGGGCGGTTCTCGGCAGCACGGTGCAATACTGGGGAAGGTGTCGTATTGCTTTGAAATTCAAAAGTATGATACCGCTGCCTCGATGATGAATCGGTGATTGGTCCTGGTTTCCATCATGTTTAGGCCGGCATGTTCACCTACCGATCTTATTCACTGAGTCTACATCGGACCTAAGGGCTTGAATGCGGCAACAGATTTGGTTTCCCGCAAGCTGACTGTGGCTCTCAACTATACACAACCATTAAGTGGCTTGACCACAGCTGACCGGCGATTCCGAACCGGATAACTACTTTTCACATGTGTATGTACATATAAAGGTATATTTATATATTCCGCTGGAGTTGAATATAAAGACAATGTGCTCAAGCTCATCGAAACAAATAATATTGCCCAATCACGCGACACAGTTGACCCGATCCATGGGTTTCAACGTCTCAAATCACACTTCACCTTGGCAAACTTAACTACCAGATAGCCGCGCGACGCATTGATCACCTTGTTCTCTTCTTTACGTAATCCGAGCGCCGTTCCCGCATGACTGTTCCGTTAAGCAAAGACACGCCTAAATAACGTACAAGATTTCTGACCTGGCCATGGGGCGTTTTGAACTCCGAAGATCTGGCATGCGAGGCTAACCCGAAACGGGGGGAGGATAAGCGATGTGGATGCGAACTCTACAAATTCCGCAACCAATTACAACCAATCGAAAATTGTCCAGCAGGTTTCAAGCGTTCGTGGCACTATCTGACTGGAAGCCCTGACAGGTGGGTAAATCGATCGACACAGCCAAGACAGTTGCTGGATCGTCATTCGAAGCTTTAGACAAACCAATCGCATCGCTCAAGCGTGAACACATTCGCCTGTTCAGACGTGAAAATTCAGATGCGTCCAGCGTACGATGATCGAGTGGTAATAACAGGTTCGCCTCGTACATCACGTGTTCGGAGTTCAAATCCCGGCATGGCCATTGGATATGCACTGCTGATGATCTCTCATAAGAGTTTCCACAAAATGGGGAAGCATTGAACTTCAGTGCTTCACATGCATCGCAGCGGCAGAATGACCAGTTGGCATCCAGTGAAGATATCACCATCCACGTATTGATTCAACTGATTGTACGTTGTAATCAGCTCAGGTTTGCAAGGAACAGCATGTGCGTGATAGGTCGATGACGTGGAACAAATGACGCATTTGACAAGCGAATTGTCCAACAAAGAAAAAGCCATATGTCGTCAATTTTTCATATGATGCAACCTTTCATCGAAGCACACTGTTAATCGCAGCAACAGTGACCACACTCACGCGTGTTGAGCACCGGTTGAGGTGATTTGTCGGCTCAGTACACGAAAAGACCAGTTGCGAGAATCCTCAAGTTTTCGTGATCTGGTAAACATGAGTCTGAAGGCTTAATAATGGTGAGTTTAAGTTATCTTTATTGACTTGTTTTTGGTGACCGTGATTCACACACGTCATGCAACCATGTTTGGTCAGTGGTTGTGCAATACTGCGATCAAAAATGTCAACCTGCGTGCGACAACATCCAACTGATGGGCCCTAATCACCCATGCTTTACCAGGTTCGATTACATTCAGCTTCTCGACAATATCTTCAAATCAACGGACCGCAGGCTTCGTACCTATCAGACTCTTCATGGAGATCTTGAAGAGTCTCGGCTTGCAAGTACCAACGAATTGATCAGACTAGCTCAACCGAGAATGCACTTCTTGGGCGAAACTGAACCTCGATGGGGTACAGAGGCGCAAGTAAGGCACTGTCTAGTCTCCCATACCAGCTAAATAACACGAACATCAGTATTTTTAGTCAGAATAGGAGCAGGAAACGACAACCAGATATTGTTGCAATCCCATGCGCCACGGGTGTCAAAGAGACTAAAACAGTAACGTCACTTTTCACCGAAATCGGCTTTCGAATAACAGTATTTTTGCAAGCATACACAAGAAACTCGGTGATCTGAGCCACACTTAAATTCGGTTATCAAAGAGAGTTTGCCCCATGAAATGTGTTTTTGGCTCAGTGCACGAGACAGATTGGTCGGTAAGATGGACCAGTTGTGAGAAATAACGATTACTCTCAACACTTTAACATCATGATTTAACTCCATTCAACAGGGCTTGTGCATCGCCTTGGCCTTCAGAGGTGATGGCAATGTCGTCTGCGTACTCCACATCGACCAGGTTCTTACCAGCAAAAGTCTGAACACCGGGGTTTTGAAGAACTCTAAGCGTTCAGCTCACTATTTAATCAATGATGAAGTTGAACAAGAATGGAGAGAGTGGACATCCTTGTCGGACACCACATTTTGTAGGGAAGCTTTTGGAGAGCTCACCGTACACTCTTACCCGCCCAGAATTATGCGAATATAGGGATCGGATTACGTTCACAAACTTCTGGGGCATACCCTGTTGAGCAAGTGTAGTTAACAGCACTGACCGATCGACAGAATCAAACGCACCCTTGAATTCAAGGAATACCAAGATTGTGGGTCGTCTGTACACATGGCGTTGCTCTGACACCTGACGGAGTGTGAAGAGGTGGTCAACACAGCCTCTACCCGGTCGAAATTCCGCTTGATTCTCACGAGTCAAGGTTTCGCGTGCCAGCGTAAGACGACGAAGAATCAGTGACGCCAGAAGCCTTGTTACAACAGGAGTCAAACTAACACCTCTGTGGTTACTACATTCACTGCGAGCACCCTTTATGAAAATGGGCACTATTATCGACTCAGCCCAGTTATCTAGAACAGTCTCTTTCTCCCAGATAGACACAAATAGGCGAAGCAGGCACTGACTCAGAGACCAACCGCCATCCCTGAACACAGTAGGTGGAAGGTCGTCAGGACCAGCAGCACGATGACGCTAGACAAGAGATACACACTCGGACATTTCTGACGCTGAAGGCGGTTCCATATTCACAGTCCACCTTTCTGTTGAAGGCCAGGATTCCGGAGAGGAGGCAGCAGGTGGCCAACTCGATTGCTGTTCGAAGTACTATGCCCAGCGGTTCAAACGGTCTGCTTTGATGGATATCAGGGAGCCGTTCTGGTCCCTGATTATTTTGCTGACAAAAGGCTTCTGAGAACCAGTCGAACGAATTAAATGGAACAACTTGCACACCCTCCCAGCATTTCTTGCCTCTTCCATTTCTTCGGCCTTTCAGGTTCACCAAGCTTCTCGGTCTGCACGGACACTCAGATTAGCCTGGCGTCGGATGATGCGTCGGGTGGATTTGTGATTGCGGCCACGAGGGATATGTCACCGGGCCTCCAGTATACGCACGGTCCTACCGGAGATCCAATGTTCGAATGAGGTTGGCTGGGTTGTACCGCAAACAGAAGCTTCGGCTCTGAGTAGCGCTTTGGACATCTTTTCCCAGTGGACGTTTATATCCGAAATCGGGCCGTCCGGCAGGCGTTCGAGGAACCCGTTCCGATATTTTCGTCTGATTTCTGGGTCCACAATATTCTCAATGGCTGGGCGAGGTGTGCGCGTTTTGCGTACACCTGAGAAGCGCAATGAAAAGTAGCAGCGTACAAGTGCATGGTCGGAGTCTACGCTGATGTTCCAGAAGGAGCGGCAGGCGGTGATCGAACCACGCCACCGATAACTGATGGCGATGTGGTCTATTTGGATTCGGGGCTGGTTTGTTTGTGGGCACCATGTTGTCAAGCGATTTCCGCTGTTCCGGAAATTCGTACTGCAAAGGAACAGTCTGTGATCGGCACACATTTGAAGCAAGCGATCCCCGTTGTCCGTGCGTCTTGTGTCCAATCCAAGACGACCACTCAATTGGGCCTCAGCAGCGCTTAGTCTACCTACCTGGGCGTTCATGGCACCAGCAAGCTCAACGATAGCTGAGCTTTTAGTCCGTTGTAAAAGAGCACCTAGATCGCCATAGAAACTGTCTTTGGCAGATTCAGAGTTACTGTCAATTGGGGGAGGGGGTAAGCAGACACAGAAAACAGGGTGCGACGGACCTCAAATTCTCGAGATTCTCTCAAAAGCGTTGCCAAACGAACCGCGGAGGGGGGACTATCAACAGGTATCCAATCAAGCAGAGAGAGACGCTTCGGCTCGGTCGCTCAATACCGTACAGAGGGAATGCAGCGTATGAGTAAGAACCACCTGTTGTCGTGCTTGCTTCAGTGTGCGAACATTAAAGGCGGCTAAGTAGACAGGCTTTCGGGGTTTGAAGACAGACTTAGGAGTGTTTAGGGTTGTCACTGAAGTCTAGCGTACAGAAGCTGCAGCTGAGTGTGATGTGCAGTGAACACTGCGGTTAGTCTTAATGCTGGGACCTGCGGAAGGAGTATTCAAACTTGGGTGAGGTAGAGTAGAAGAGGTAAAAGGTGAAAGTGTAAAAAGAGAGGCGTCAGTAGTAGCATGTTTTCGCCTACCCACCTTGCTGTATGCAGTAATTAAGGCGACCCGACTGGTAACACCACGCGACGGCCAACGTGGCATGAGAGTATTGTTAGTTGTAAGTATCATGGTTGTACGTGGGTTAGGATACTGCCAGGGCGCCCAGACCTAGACAGGAGGACGATTAGGGTCCTCGACCAAAGCCCTTGGCTCAAAAGTCTGACCGCAAGGCAGCTGTGTTTGTCGACCCTGCACGTTGGGGGTTAGAACATGGGAATAATTCAATGTATGCCTAGGAGAGGAGTGGTACGTCCTGACGACAAGGACGTGATACACCTGCGTCATCGGTACCAACTGCCTCTAACACAGGGAGAGGCATCGAAGAGAAAGTACAGATTTTGCAGTTTAGAGAAGGTGATGTACTAGTTCATCGTCTTGCACTTTCGTCTCTTATTGTAGGGATGAGTGGACACAAGTATATCACTCCTTTGTTGCTGTTGACGGCGGCGGGTACCAGTAACCGATGTTTGCCATTTTGCAACAAAAAATCTCCACCATCCCCAAAAAGAACACAATACGAGCATTCAAACACTGTACCCTATTTACGACGGTGTGTGATGTGACCGTGGAATCAGTCTAATCGGTGTTGCTAGCAAAGTCTTCGCGTGCCTTCTGATACAAAGTTTTCCCCGAAAACAGGAGGGCACACAAGGCAAAACCAAGGTTTTCTCACTGGAAGAGGCTGTGTGGACCAGATGTTCTCTTTGTGACGAACATTAGAACATCGCTTCAAATTCATGCAGCCTACTAAAGTGTGCTTTATTGATGAAGGCTCGGGTCCAAGTATACGACGAAGGAATCGTACAGTTCGATTGGACTGCTCACTTTCGCCGGAACTCTTTGCAATCGATAGGTCATTCGAGCCGAAATTGGAGCGATACTTCGGCTTCCAGTTGCTCACCCAAAAGGAATAGCTGAATTGGAATGCGCTGATCATATCATTCTGTTGGGTGACGCTTTAGAAGAGCTCCAATGGTCTAACTCACAAAGCAGCACTGGCAGGATTGAAAATCAGTACGTCGAGAACAAAGTTCTCCACTTGCATGGGAAGCGCCCATCCGAACTTTCAACACAAGAAATGAAGCATCTGTTGCACGGGAACGATGCGGAAACAATGAAACAAACCTTGGTCTCTACACCATGTAAAGGACGGCAAAGTTAGCCCAAAAGACGAGTGAAAGCCTGGTCACTGGCAGTACGAAGCAGCTCGGTCTCCCTGTGGTCTACGGAGTCCACCAGTAGACAACTGATCGCCTGGATAGGGGGTATCCGAGACATCTGTGGAGTCCACCAACCCTGTCTCAGGAGACAGTCATCCGAAAAGTACACTCCACGATCTGATTCGCGTTGGTGTTACAGCACGTGCATCTTTGTGTATCCTGGGCTCTTGGAGGCAAATGTGGACATTCATTCATGCGTTGTTTGAACCAAAGTAATACCGAGACGTGAGCGCCTGGTACACAGCCAATAGGGTCTTATGATGGGCATTACCTAGAGATTGAAAAACTGAGGGGCGGTTGAATGTGGCATGGTTGTTATGGCTTGGTCAGACGCAAGTGTTTAGACTGGACCGTGGGTGGGCGTTTGGCGTGGAATCAGGCATATCGTCTGTGAAATGCACACAGAGCGACCGCCTGCGGCTACTCGCTGGTGTACTGTGCATGCAAAAATATCGTCTTCTCGGAACAGCGTAGTTTTCCACGTCAAGTTTAGGGTGGTGCAGCTCAGAGAGTGAGTAAATTATAGCGTGGCAGAAACCACGCAAAGCGATTATGAAGAGACTAAGTGTCGTCCGCCTCACAGGGTAGGACCCATACGATCGTTCAGCGATGTCGATAGTGTTCGTGATGTCAAATACGACCTAAATTGATTGAGTGGAAGTTTAGAGGTGTGTTTGTAGTGTTGTAGTAGACTCAATCTAAGTAAGCTAACATAGCTGCGCGGCAATTAAGCATCATTCTTCTCGCGGTGGTGTTGCTATCAAGAATGATGAAAATGCTGGTGACAACACTGGAATGGATCACTGTATGCAGAGTGAGAGAATGCCTTCTTTTGGGTTTAACAGACACAGGCTTTCGGGCACTACGTTCCTATAAGTTCGAACGATTACCAGGTAGGCAGAGATGCTGGCAGTTAAGAAGCAAAAAACTAAAGTTTTCTTTTCGATACGAAGAACCAGCAAGGATTATGACCACGAATTACGGTAATCGCAATACAAGCATGAGACTAGACTGGACCATTGAACAGAGGTTCAACATCAATTCGCGTCGTCCCTCTGAAGCATCGAATAAGCAGCAAAAGTTCATGTGTGGATTCAAAGAGGTTCTCAGTTCTGTTCAGAATGCTAGTCACACGACAGTTACCTTTCCCAGGTAACTCCGGGTGAATTATTGGAGATAAGAAGCCGCTTACATGAGAAAACTTACCTTACTCGGTTGAGATCGGTCGATTTCACGGGAATTGACGAGGGCTGAATGGAGATAGAAATTGTGTGGCATCACGACGGCACCGATGATGCCTACCGCTTGTTCCAGCTCCGGCCAGCCACAGTTATAGCAGGAAGGAACAAAGAACCCACGAAGTACTTCTAGTTGTGCGGGTTTAACAACGATGTACTGTTCATAGTTGGGGGAGAATGACATAAACACGTGATAGGTTGTAAAATAAAGCATATAAAGCCTGTAACTCCGACGATCTGAACATTAAACGCATTGAAAGTGTGACATGCGTAGCGTGAATAACCAAGAAAGCATGGCCAAAGGGAGTCGGTTTTGTTGAGAACCAATACGCAAGTTGGTTGCCATATAGTAAGCTCACACGTTTTGCGTCGACGTCCAAGCTCAGAGAAGTCTCTGGGTCGGTGCAACTATCCACAACACGCACCGACGACAAATTTGACATTCACACCTTGAAGCCACAGCATTTCACCAAATGTCTACGCCCTGAACTGATGCGAGCCATCACCTGCATTCTCAAACATCCAACCGTCGTTGACTAAAAAAGCGCTATACGGTTGAAACCACTGCACTGATCAACACATAAGTGGGACATTTGAGGATAAGTGACAATTTGTTTACAGCACTGGGTAGTTTACGTCTGGATGTCGACTATGTAAGTGGCTAAGTCACTACCGATTGTGAATCAACAGATGAACATGTACAGGGACGAAACAGTCGATTAGAGCTACCCAGTCAGTCTGGGTATGGGAAATGATGAACTTGGTGTACTGAGGAGCTCCTGGACGGGATATAGATAAACGTAAGAGAAACCGACGGAAACGCTCTCGTAAGCTTTAGCCGACTTTTGGTAAGTTATTTGTGTTTTCAAATCGACTGCAACCTGATACGGTTCGAAACAGTTCGCAGTTGTAGCACGCTGAGCAGAAACATAGCAAGCAAATGGAGTCCGGCATAAACGCTTCGGACGCAAGAACATGTTGGGGATAGGTGCAGGTCAAAAATTCAGTCCTGTATAGAGAAATCGGTAAACAGTACATTACTAAAGCGGTAATCTCTGCGACAAACGCGAGGGCGGGTTTGACGACGAACCGGACTCGACAAAAAATGTTGCAGGGGGATGCGCATTGCAAATACGCAGTTGTACTACGATGAAACCGAACAGGGGTGTGGAAAGCTGACACTACGGTCTCTTGCTTGATGGATTCCCCAATAACCAGGTTTGCTAACGAAGTTGAGTGCACCCGAGTCGAAAAAGGAAAATTAAACCCACTCGGCGGGTGAACATCAGTCAAACGATGAAAATAAACGGTGCAGGATATGGACGAACAAACAGCAATCGATTGATGGGTATTTGTGCACTTAAATGTCGAGGTTCATTTGGGGATTTCACAACGGATTTCTTCGGGAGATAATCGTTCTCCAAATTCGATGACTTCTTTAGGCTGAATGTGGAAATTATCATGATAAGAAACAGAACCCGATCACGTGATAAGGTCAGTCAACAACCGTAGCCCTGTGGTAAAAAGAGACCACAAAATTAAGGTACTGTAGGGATTTGATTGAGAGCTTGATGAATGGCATCGCGCTGCTTTACTTTAGCAGAAAGCTCCAGTCTATGCCAAGAGAACCTAACAGCTCAGCACATGAGGCCTTGATATCAACCGGTACCGCAGTACATCTCTTCAACGGGAAACACACCTGACGCCTAGTGGGGGTGGTGAGGAACGCACTTCTCACTGCGGACATAATCAGTCAAAATGCGTTTGAACTATGACGTACAGAACGGTTTTTTTTCTGTACATAGCCTTTACCTATCGACGTCAAGCGCCCCATACTAAGCAGTGGAGAAGAGTGGCGACAGATTGCTACGAAGGTTGGTAACGAGTTTCAACAAACGCATTCGAAGCGAACATACATGAGTTCATCAATCACGTGTACCTAATTACAAATTAACATTAGCTATCGACTGACTAATGCGTTAGCTCGAAATCACCTTCAGCGTGCAGCACCTTAGACAATTTTTACCAAGATGCGGTATTGATGGATATCTGGTTGCCTCTCTGTGGAGAGAGAACCTTACCCGGAGAACTCTCGGCAAAGGTTCGGGGTAGTTAACTGAAAACTCGCTTCTTTGATTGTCCCGGTGATGCCCCCACTTCAAAATGACCCCATCTGGTACTAGGTGGGTCACAAACAGGTGAACATAACGTGACACCTAGCCTTCATTGTAAAACCACGATTAGGTGACACGCTTAAAGGTACTGGCGTATGGAGTTACTCATGAAATATAATAAGCGGAGCTAAAACCCACAGTGAGGCCCGACCCTTCGAATGAACCAACGGTTTGATGTTTCGTTTACAAAACCCTGCAGACCAGTTGTGATACGAACACAAGTGAAGGTCGTGAACTAAACAGCAGACAGGGGACCAGAAGAAGAGAAGAGGATGGACAGGGAAGACGGAAGTAGGTAGACAATCAAGTTGATTACCTCGTATCCAAAAGTCACAGCCATTGTGGTGATAAGAAGGGCGAAAAACAATTCCAATTTACGTAACCCATATTTGTCCAAAAAAAGGAAGGTGAATGTATCTGCGATGGTGATGAGGGCCCCGGCCCATAACGGTACATAGCCCATCGAGAGTAGGTTGATTGCAATTGCGGTTCCAATGACTTCCTGTAGAAAAGAATGAACGAAGGATGGAAAGGAAAGGGTGAAGCTGGTCTTCAAAGGGAAAATGAGACACAAATTTCATGCGTAGAACGGACGGAGGGACCGCACAGCGGACACGTTTCTGATCCGTTAACCGATCATACTATCATCTAAATCCGTTTATCGTGCAGTATGAATCACACAAACAAAGTCAGATTCGATCGAGAGGAAAAATTTGTAGTTTGGGGGCGCATAGAATGGTTGAATGTGTTGGAAACAGACCAGTTGACAACGAAGCGAGCTACTGATGGGCAATCACGGTTATGATTACACAATCGGATGCTGCTATTTGTCCGGAACAGGTGTACGTACAAATGAAACGTCTATTCAAGCATTCAATTCATAGGTACGCGACAAGAAAACTCTGTCGCATCGGAAAATCTCTGAAAGCAACACAGTGTCTTGAGGGGTTTAGTCTTCCAGTGATCTCCAATGGCCGAGATTTCGAGGAAGGACCCTGTGTTTGTGATAAAGAAAAAGGAGAAAACAGTAACAAATAAAAAATCGTAGAGTTTGGCGTCCAAAAACACATAGTGCAGTTAAGAATCGACTACAAGCTCACAAGCGGAATCTCACCCCGACCTTTACTGCAATCACACAGACGCTAGACGTCGCGCTCAGTTTGATCCCAAGTGTTTTTCTCGTTTCTACATCATGGTGTGCATATTGCGAGGCGAGTTTTCTCTGGAATTCTCTCGATCGATTCTAGCAATAACAAACTGGAAACTCTACTTACTAACCAGCACTCGGTCCCGGCGCAAATTCACTGCTTCCATCCGACCTCGGCAAGTCTACAAACATGGTTGCCTAGCGACCGGATGTGGTGCAAGGTATTCTTGACGAAACGCACTACTCATTAGGTTGCTGAAAACCCAGGCACTTATTTACTTCGCAATCATAAAGACTGACTATTTGTCACTTTTTGCTGTGGTCGTCCAAAGGCAGAGCAGTAAACCGATGAAGTCCAGGCCGGAAGAACAACTGGTGCGTCATTTACGGTTGGCCACATGTCTGGACAACCAAGTTTTTTTTGGAATGGTTAGAAAATTGTTGTTTTTTCAGGCTTGCCGAAAGATCAGAGGACAAGTCTGTAATCTAGATAACGCCGTTCCTATTTGGATGACCAGATATTGCTCATATTGCATTTAGGAAATCGATTTCACACTAGATTCCAATAACAAATCCTACACCTGGAAATCGGTCACGATGATCTTTACTCAGATCTCTCCACACTAGAACTAACATCTTAATCGATATTTCTGCCACTCATATCTGTGGCTTCACTGTATTAATCCAAGCATACCTATGCTCCTCTACTCGTATCGTAGATTCTAACATACTATTTGGACGTTCCAAATACATCATTCATTGAGTCTTCACTATCGTTCCGTACCAATGAAAGATTTACATCACTTGACGGAACATACTACTCACACGGTCGCTGAAAGCTTCCACACCCTACGGTCGGTTTTGCCATTTTCTGGATGCATCAGGAAAGCAGGAGAATATGCTGCCTTTAAATGCACTCTCATAAAAACCAAATTAGTATAAAGATGATTTTGTTTCGGGAGGAAGAGGTCCACAGTCTCTTACATCCATGGATAACCGCAACCAGGTGGCAGGTGACAGAAATGACAGAAACATACGGGTTTCCCAGGTCGGTATGTTTGCTATGCAAACGTTTGGGTGGACTTGGTTCCGCAGAGTAAGATAAGTGCAATAGAGAACAGCTGTCAGATTTGCCCTAATGGGCAAATCAACGTAGTAAATAACCCTTTGAACAGCGATCCCAAGAAAATCTTTCTGTGATCATTCCTCTTAGCTGATACGTTACAAACTTATATGGTACCAGAAATCACGTGGAAAAGGTTAAAATCGGGGATACATAGACTTTAGTGAAATAGGGGTACGGAATTAGGTAAGTGACGTCAATGACAGACGGGCTTGTGGGACCGGATTTTTCGCAGGCCAGTTCAAAATTCAGAGGTCGCACAAGTTTCTTTTGGACACAAAGTTGTGGGTTCAGCAGTCGCATTCCAATCTCTACTGTGATCGATAGTAGCCTAGATCGTACTAGTCGTGATCGGCTCAGCGGTACCCGGTATATGATTACGAAGGCTTGCTCTTTGTCGATGACATGACTGGTTTCGGCCACATGTGATGCAATTGCATCTGAGTCTGGTTTCTTCCAGCTACCACTCAGAGACTCGGGATTGTGTTCTCGCATTCTGGCCGATAAATGTCTTGTGGAATGACCAACGTATGATGCTCGGCACGAGCATACAAATGAGTACACACAAAAGCTGGTGGTAGAACGTGGCAATTTGTCCTTCTAGCGGAAACTGACAGTGGGGCTGGAATTGAAGCTCAAGCACAGGTTGGTAGCCACGTATGTCGTATTAACAGTTCAGCAACCGAGTCACCTTTCGACGGGAGCCACTTGTAGACGGGCTTCTTCCCAACTGAACATTGTTTAGGTTTGGGCTTTGCGGATTCCATAGTCTTGAGTACGAACCGTTCAGGATATCCGTTCTGCAGGAATGTGCGTCCTCTTGTAAACAACCCGCGACCGATGACAATAAAGTGGTAGGATAAACCGTTGATACTGCAGTTTGCGTTTAATGATTCGCTGTGTTGGGATTGATCAAGTTGAACCATTATCGTGCGTACGCTTAAATTTGTGCAGTTTCGCGCTCGACTTGAGAGAGGCCAAGCAATTGAACGTTAGATGGTGGTAACCAGACATAGAAGCATTTTGAGTGTTGGTCCTGTGTTTATTCTGCCTTCTAAAAGGTCCCAAGTCATAAACTAGGTGGCGATTAGTAGTGAACGACGCTGTGGACACTTCGCCTAAGTGGTCTGTCTTGGAAATGGTCCTGGCAAGGAGGACTACCGTATACAATACCTTCGCCAGGAAAGCCTTCAGAGAAGCATCAGTTCTCTTCCAAAACCGTATTCCACCTCTATAAGAAACACTGGTGGTAATTCGTGCTATCGCTTACATAGAGGTTCGGGACAAAACGGATTCACAATTAACAAGGGCTACTTTATCATTCGGTCATCATCCCTGGATATTAGAGACAGTTATGAACACTAAGGGAATACACCATCAGTATTCTCTGAAAAATAGTGAGTCACACAAGTTTGTTCGTTTCTCTTCAAACTAAAGGAACCACCCATTGATTTTCCTCTCCAGTTCCGCGATAAGCACGGAACAACTTTCCGTTGGCATCTGAAGCCCCACTGCGTCGTGAACCTATGCCTTGTCTGGCAAAGTATGCATCTGTCAAGTGTCATATCTCGCTTCGCTAGGTCACAAAATCATCACCTTTTTGGTTGCAAAAAAGGTCATAAAAGTTTCACATGTGACACAACCGCACTTCTACCAGTAGTAATCTATGCAACACCATCCACAAATATCCTGTATGATATCCACTCTCCTGCTGTTTTACTGCTTACTGAGCGATAGGATTAATGGAGAGAGGGATCCAGGCATTCTGATGAACATGACGAGTCCCAGGTTTGTAAATACTCTTCAGGGGATACCACACGTTTTAAAATTGTTGAAAAATGTGTCTTTGTTTTGAACTGTATTCATTCGTTAAGGTAACTCTAACGTTATTCCGCTGATCGCTTAGGTATTTCCTTAAACCACGTAATCCTTCAACCATACGTTCGTTCCATCAACCATCTTGTATCTTTCTTCTTGAATGATTTCGCCCCTACCTGTTAACTGAATTCACAACCTGATCGATGATAAATGTGCAACGGTATTCAGAACACTACCAGATAAAGATATTGATTGTCTTCTTAATGGTTAGCAACGTGGCGACTCATTTTTCCACAGAACGACGTTTCTGAAGATCGCATGTGAAATTCAAATGTGCTTGATAGGTGAAGCATTTTCTAACGAGTGATTAGGTCCCTAAAACGTATAGTCGGTAATGCATAAAAATTGGCCAATCCAACCACCTTGCCGGCTGTGCTTGCCTTCACCTGTTTCCATGCTAATTTGCAAAGTCGGTCTCAATCGACTCACAATGCAACCGACAAAAATCAACGCACTACGTCAGTTCGCTCAGTCATCCATGGTTTGTTGCCTGATACGCCAACACGAAAAGTAACGTTTTGTCGACAAGTCCCACTAACTCTACTCTTTCCGGGTGTTTGTTGTAGGATGAACCCTGTCCGGCTTAAGAGTGCGGTAATTCAGACTTTCTTCAATATTGACCACGTTCACGTGGTCTCCTCCAGTCAACCGAGATGCTGCGAAAGAAAATCTTCAAAGAGTTTCCGGCAACCTTATGAGTAGTGTTCCCAGAGGGAAATATATTGCAATGTCTCGAATATCGTAGCAACTGAAAGACGAAATGACCTATGTACAGCACAGTTGAAGGGATATCATAACTGATACATTCAGCTGAAAATCAGTTGAGTCTGCCGTTAAAAACAAATTGGTGTGCAAATGAGTTTATTTCTAGTCTGCTTGATAGTCCTGCAAGAACAGGTGGGGATGTTTTACAGCGAATCTGAATGGCATAACTAGGTTGCTAACAACTCTTTCGAAAACCCCTGCAAAATACCTTAAGACCTGCCACATATAGGAGTTTTACGTGAGGAGACCAATGATGCGAAGCTAGTCCTCACATGGTGCCTGATTTACCTCATTCTATCCGCTGGTGGCAGTGTTATGAGAAATATGGTGCTGTCATCTTTCATGAATAGGCTACATTATCGAACACAAGGATCGACACGCAAGTGGAACACAACTAGTCGAACCTCTCTTGCTCTACACGCAAAAAGGAAGCATGAGCAAACTGAGAACTTGGATAAAAGGATATATCTCAAGACGGATTATACTCTGGGCAAATCCTTTGCTACGCATAAGGACCAAACATTTAAAACGTTCGGCTGTAGCACCCTAACTGCCATGCCACCCGAAGGAAGCACGAGGGCTGGGATACTGCCAGGTTGCCCAAACCGAGACAGGGGAAGTCGAGAGGCGGAGGTCGGGTTCGAACCACGGACTTTCCGGTCAGTAAATTCGCGCTCTAACCACTGAGCAATCTCGCAATGAGTTGTATCTATAATCCGAATCACAATGCCGTTTACAAGAGTCAAACGAAGTCGATGGAATCGAAGCACCACAATGAAACCGGTTGAAGTCGATTCGGAGACGATTCAGTGATCGCTCCGGACGCTCCGGGGGAGAATCAAGTTAACTGCTTTGATAGACCAGAACTAATGAGACTCGCGGAACCTTCTTGCTGTAAAAGGGCATCGCATCTGTGTCAATAGAAAGACTGGATTCTTGAATTTCGATCGCAGTGACTCATCGGTGGCCAGAACATGATGACTGATAAGCTAACATCTGTCCAGTGTAACAGCATGATGAAGTGTGCACAACAAACCAAAGACTGCCCTACATTCACAAAAACAGATATGATCATGGCAATTGGAGCAAGCTGCCCCAGACTGGCCTCTGTGGTTACCCAATTTACGGTTTTAGACAGTTTTGGGGTCCAGTGTACTATCGCGCAGTCGAAATGCCGATTGAAAATATCACATTAGATCTAAGCCGTTTTTTCGAAAAACTTTTGTTATGAACAGCAGGTACGCGTCATTGGACGAAGCCGAACAATTTGTGGCTCGGGAACCATCCATTGAAGTAACAGCAATCAATTGACATGAAAACGATGGCGATGAAAGGTGAGAAAACAAGTTTGATGCTTTGAAGGCTGATCAGTATTGAAGCAACCACCGGCGGAATGCTACCATTTGGGACATACCTGCATGTCTGAACCGATAATCGCCACTTCGACCATAATCCACAGGAGGAGACGAACTGGCCGCGGATACTGTTCGTAGCAAACCGTGGCCAAATGGCGTCCAGTGACTACACCAAGTCGAGCGGCCAAACGCTGCAGGAACAAACCCATCAAAGTGGCACCGAACAGGAGCCACAACAGCTGCGTGGGGAAAAAGAAACGGAAACAACGGTCACGTGAGTTGGAATAATAAGGAATGCGTAAGTACCAGACACGAGGGCACCATAACTGTGGCATGCAAGATTGTGTTCAGTAGATGTGTTTCAAGCAATAAGCACCTCCTGACCGAGGACTAATTTCGTGATTTCTTTCGCGTGTCAAAGGACCAGTGGAAAAAGGAACCAGCCAGAGAGCAACTATGTCAGGAAAGTCAGTATCCTGAAAATAACCCCAGAATTCCCTAAAGTTACTGAGACTCTCAACTCCATCAAAATTGTACTAGGGAAGCCGTCAAGCATCCGGGCCAGAAAGTGAGATGCCGATTGGACGCTCAGGCAGTGAATCAGCAACAGCCGACGATGATGAGTTTTCGGCCATGTCATCGAAGCAACGCCAACCAATCACCCAACGCCAATCGGACAGCCCGGATTCAAGGCCAAAAGGGCGCTTTAAATACCGTGATGCACTCGCTTGCTTGCAATAAAGCTGTTGTGTCCCGTATTGGTGAGTGAGTCTGTTGGTCATGTGTCGAAATATTGGTAAATCTTTTTCCGACACTAGGGTACTGGAGCGGGGATTGCAGTTAATCACGACATACTGCAGTAAAAAATCACATAGGATCTCGTATCAGCAATTATCGCATCGGTGTGCAAACTATCGCGCCGTCAGAATCCCGATCCTGGTTCGATCACGGAGCCGGATGACGTTTGGAGCAGCGTTCAACAAAACTACGGGTGTTACATGAAAGAAGCACGATTGATTGATGAAAAATGAATTTGCCATCCTATCTGGGACAATAAACGATCGAAGCTGGTCAACACGCCTTTCCAGCTGCACAACTGTGTTTTCAGCCACAACTTGTCGGCCTCCACAAAACTGAGCCATTTGGAGTTTTCTTCGCTCCCCACATTGTCCAAAAATAACCGCGATAATGAACTCCTGGCCCTGATAAAGGCCTATCTACGCGGGTTCGCCGAGAGAGATTTGCTATCCGAGGTAATAGGCTCAAAATCGTCTCAGTTATCAGCAGGGATAATTCCAGCTTCACAGACTACCGTGGACAGGTAATGCACTGCTCATGTCACTGTAACATTATACCCACAGTCTCTGTTCTCTGTCACAAAATGAGAGGATATCAAAGTCTGAGTACTGACGATGCTGTCCGTCCTTCAACATTCGGCTCACATGGCCCCATTCCTTTTGCTTTAATGTAGGCTCTGCAATGTATCGCCGTAAAACGATAGAGAATACACCCTTCCTTTCGGCTTCTGCCAGCTGGCCTGGTTGGCTAGTTGGGGGAATGTGCAACTCCGATAGTTCGTGAGACATTCGTATTTGGTCCTTATGTATCTGTAACTTCAGTCTTTTTTCAATATGGGGATTTACAAACTAAACACTGTATGGTGGAACACTGATGGTGATCGATTCGAAGTAAGGCAGTGTACAGTTGAAAAGCTACCTGGTTGTCCAAACGAACAAAAGATCGTACAGACGCCTTATTTCATCTGAGCTACGTGATAACATAATAAACGCTTTGACTGGAGTGAAATATGCGATTAGCTCATCTTAGATTCTACATTCTTCATCTTATTTATAAAGCGTAACGTAACAAGTGAGCGGCCAAGTCAAGTGAAGGAAAGTGTTGGTGTTGGTCAAGTTGTCCATTGAGCTTCACGATTTTGTTGCGAACGTTTTTTGTCTGCAATCGTGACATCCTCAGAGTGAGGCGGAGCGGAAATGTTCGTTGGTGATTGTCCGTCGAATGGTGGTGTGCGCGGGTTTATATACATGCCTCTGAAGGAAGTGACTTTCGATTATGATTGGCTGCCATTGCTGGGAATCCTACTGGCTGGGTATTTCATTCGTGTTCTGATTGGCCGACGTCCATGTAACCTTTGGACTTGACCTGTGTATCTTATACTTCGTGACCTTTGCCGGAGTGGCCCCACAGTTGATCCTGCCGTCTGATCCGTTTGTCGGATGCTCTACCGTGTTTGCGTTATCTGATTGAGTTCGGGATCTCTCGTTTACGCTGAGGTGCATTGATTGGGTCCAGTTCGCCATGTCAGTTGGTGAAATTTGTTGTGGAGTACGGTCGCATTATGTTCCTTGGCCCAATGTAGTTCCTATTGCATCCACTACACTTTGTTGTTTAGACAGCCTTATCTGATTTCGTCTTTTGGTTTTGAAGTTAATTTTCTCAAGGTGACGCATGGTTAATGAGCCACTGAAATTCCAGTTTTGCAGTATTCTTTCTGTAAGTTCAGACAGGATTTTGATGCAGGGGAGCGCTATCCGTTTGATTCTCTGTTTCGGCTGCCGTCGTTACTGACATACCCTTTTTTCCAACTTCTAAAGTGTCTTGGGCATCCGTTGTTGTGCAATGCTAGATATAAATGGTTTTCTTCCGGTCGTTGGTTTGTTTGCTAAGCTGGGTAATTTGAATGAAAATGTTTCATCAATCGAGGTGGTTGGTACAACCCCTTACGTACTGCTCCGCTCCTTAGCAACGTACTGATCATGCCACCTCGATTGGCGATGAAACCTTTGCAATGAAATTGCTCAGCTCAGCCAACAAACCAACGACAATCTGCGCCACCAACATTCTCCCCACAAGAAAATGGTTCTCTTGTTTTCTTCCCAGTTCTGTTAAGCCACAATTTGGTCCTGCTCTTTTGAATAGATAATGAATGCAACCCTCCCTGTAATTCATCGGATGATTGTCACAGCAGGTCGATCATCGTCATCAGGGAAGGTAACACCAGTGTTGACACCAGCGCTGCAACAACAGAGTTTAGTTAATTATATTTAACGTCCTAAAGTGAAAAAAATAGAAAAGAGTGGGTGAAAGAGGAACCTGGTGCTGGCCTACTGCAAGTATTCTGAGGTGCCTACACCTCCAAGCGCTCAATCGAACAATCTGGAAAGAATCTGATACCATGAAGGCTGCTGAAATGTCTCCAGTTAAGCGCAGGGGGGGGGGGTCATGGAGACCCAATCCTGGAAGGGGGACCCAAATTCTTGTTGATATCTTTCACACCCTTCTGTTGGGCCACACGTTGGCAACCTCACAGTTTAGACCATTCTGAGAGAGGCCAGAAGAACAGTACTCAGTATGCGTTTTTTTCCGATGTACGCGTGTTCCGTTGGTTGTCCCATGAAACGAAAAGTCCAAGAACGGTCGTTTGTTGTCTTTTTTCCAGTTCGGTTGTAAACTTGACATCCTCGAATGTGTTTTCCAGCAGTTCATGCGAGTTCTCCGAATTTCATTTGATGACAATCAATTTATCGTTCACATGTCGGATTCAAAGTCTTGGGTTGATCCTGGTAATGCGCTACAATCGCTGTACTGCGCCTTCTGAAATCGGTCCTGATACTGATGGTTCCTTCCACCTGTTCATATACTTGTCTAAACTATCGAAGATGATGTACGTGGTCATGTACAGGTCCCTACGCCTTTTTGTTCCAAGGTTCCTGTTGTATTGGGTTGATTCTGAATTCATTCCATTATGGTTTCTTTGGTACGTTTGTGTTCAACCGATGTGAATAGGGGAGTGACGTCGAGTGGGCATGATTTCACCGTCCTCCAACTTGACATTCCACAGTTTGTTGAGGAATTGCGCGGAAATGTTGATGCTGTGCTTGGATTCGGAAATTCAATGTTTCAACCTTCTCCAAAGGTATGTTGATAATTTCTTCGCTGGGGTTCCCGGTAGAATAGGGGGCTCATCTCTGTGAAACTTTGGTAGATCACAGAATTTTAAGGCATCCGCTTTCGTTTTAAATCGTAAGAACGATGGTATTCTTGTTTGCTGCTTGTAGTTTTCTCAGAGTCGTGTTGTACGTGCTCCAGTGATCTAAACGACAACGAATTGTGAGCGATTTGTTGTATGCTTGGGGTCCAGCAGGTAGGCGCAGTCCCCGAGTTTCGGTCAACCTTACGTTCCACGTGAACGGGCGAAATGGCCCAGTGGTTAGAGCGCGAATTTACTGACTGGAAGGTTCGTAGTTCGAACCCGACCTCTGCCTTTCAACTTCCCCTGTCTAGGCTTGGGCAACCTGGCAGTATTTCAGCCTTCGTGCTTCCTTCGGGTGGCATGGCAGCTAGGCACAGAAAGATTGCTACAGCTGAACAATTCTACGTGAACCCAAATTGCAAAAAATTAGAGAAATACACTAATCTGCATAGCAATTTGGTTTTTACGGAAGACCCAACTGAAACTCTCGTTTATGTTTTTCTTCAACGGAATGAAGAAGAGCATCGCAAACGAGAGGTCCAGTTGGGTCTAATGCTGGTTTGTTGTTGGTAGGTTCCAAATGACACGATATATGGTTGAGAGTTGGTACCCGTCAGGAATAAACAATGTTCTGCACAATTCGACCAGTCTCTATCCAATGACTGTATATTGCACATCAAATCCGAAATGTTCCATCCAACTGCGCCTCTTGTGGACTTGGTCAGCCGACTCGATTGTTCATAGCACCTACCAGCGTAGGGGTATTTGTCCTTCCTGATGCCCAAAGCAATTATGACGTGTCCCGATCAACCCCATATGCGCTTCAAAATATGACTGCCTGTTGTATGGGGACTGACTGCGCTTTATACACTCGCTTCCGTCAAGTTTTGGTGGTATAGCTGAACCTTGGGGAATTAAGTTCTAGCCACCGGACCGTTTCAGAAGTCAAGTCCGACCATGACCAGGTTTGACCTGGATACATGGAGAGCGGGAGGTGGGCGTGAGATTTATCGAACAGCCGGGTTGAGATAACCTTAATCCAATGTGAATATAGTCCACTGCGTGCAGAAAAATCATAAGCACGAAAAGCATTTCATTTTATCTTTGATTATGATCTTCTACTGTCCTTACAGCTGTGCAAATGTGAGACTTGTGGAGAGGATACTTATGACAAGGGAACAATTCCGACTGGTATCGAGAGTACCAATGCGTTTACATTAGAATGTCCGGGGCTTGCCTACCCACAGATATCGGGTCTTGCCTCGATACACGTTTCGTTTCAGCGATGACCATGATGCACGTACGTTTTTAACGTGGTACAGGTCAACGGAGAAGACCCTACACGTGGGTGAAATGAGCATACACAGGCAGCTCACATGCTAACACGTCAGTTACCGGTGCATGCGAGGTCTTCATGCTGTTTGGTATACGGAGCATTCAAAACACCCTAATGAAGGACGTGAACCCCAATCACTGGCAGGAACAACTACTGATTTTTTCACCGAGGAAGTCAGTCGATGACTGCACCGATAACAGACATAGTGCATTTCACTGCATAAAGAGATTCATCAATAGGCTCAGGTGTTCGGCGAGCAAACGCTTCGCACACCGATGACGTTTCCTCGATTGGTAACGAAATGTCTGCAAGCTGATTACCAGGCTCGGCGAACAGACCAATAACCATTTGAGCAACCACCAGTAAACACACCCGAGCTACCAGCATCCTGATACATTTCCATCAACAGGCGTGTGGAACACCTGTTTATTTGTTTCGTTTAGCAGAGAGACAAAATAAGACGGTTACATTGGGCGGTGCTTTGTGTCCTACACGTTTTTTAGTAACTGCGACGTTCAGTGCGTTCCGTTGGAAAAAATCATTAGGTGAGTGACGATGAAACTCGTTCGGTACTCACGAGATTCTCTTGATGAAATCATCATTCGAGCAGAGTCCATTAGGTCGAACGATGCACTTGGTATATCTTCTATAGGACTGTTGGTTTAGAGGCTCGTGATTCATCCATGGCGTACAGTTCCATTTCCCGATTCAACAGTTTTGAGCTTTCTGGTCAGAAGGTGGAACGTGTTGTTGAGCGGGACTGACGTATACATATGAGAGATAGGGTTTCATATCGTCTGGATGAGCATCCACGCAGAAGCGAGTGCGAAACCGACATGGGAGCGTCAGCTAGCAGCATTCACGCGATAAACGTTGAGCTATCGCTCACGCCACCTCAAAACAACGTGGCGAGACCCACCCAGTATGTGTGACATGAGCTGAAGCGTACCACTGCCCGTTGTTATTTGGTGAGCCCCAGCCAGAAATCTGAAAGGTAGGTCGTCGTTGCGATTTATGCGCCTTGTTCGGGCGTAAATGACTCAGGACTCAGCATCCATGTGCGTGTGAACGAACCCGGACTCGTCCAACAGCACGTCAAGGTTTACCGACAGAAAATGCAGAACAATCGCCGAGTCCTGTTCAAGGTTGTTAAGTGGGCGGTTTTCGTATTATCTACCCCAATTGAAACGCAGTCTCGATAGCGGGTTTCGACGAGGTATTCCCTTTGGTTGTCCCGTCGTAAGCGGTCCTTAGGATGCACAAAGTATCACTCTACAGAGCTGTTAATTTGGAAACGATGCGAATTCCACATCAACCTAGCTTTTTCGTGTTGCTTTTATGGAGAGTTTCTGATCATGTTCAGTTCAGTTCAGCTTAATAGCTACAAACCATGTACTAAAGGTACGTCGGTTCGAGTTTTGGTTACCGGAAAATGGGAGAGCGTGGGATATAGCCAAGCAATGGAGGTAGTCGTATGACCAGTTAGTTCGGGAAACTGGGGCGCTACGCACTGAGCGCGATGGCCTTGACACACGAGCACCACTGAGTGCGTGATTGAGCCATGCCTGTCAATCTCATTAACCAGTGATGAGTTGAATCCTGAGGCGCCAGCTATCAACCCGACTGAGTTTACTGCTCAGGGTTTTCATACTTCGTTGCCAGGTCATATACTGCCCACTTCTGACCACGAGATCTCCGTACCTCAGAAACTCACGTGTGGAATAAGAGCAAAGACTAGACAGAATTAAATTCAGTCGGGGCTTCTTCCATGGCGGTTGTGTGAAAGATTCGATTTCCTTGCGTTCCATGCTTATGGGCACACTCCCAACCAATGAGTTAGGATAGTCGTGCTGCATTAGCGCATCTCTGATGTTGCTGAGTTTACTGAAACTAGAAAGTATTTATCAGACTAGACATTGTTTGCTCTGTTTATGAGTGATTGGGTAACAACTCCTTATGGCAGTGAAGCATCGGTGTCAACACTGATGTTGCTGATGTCTCTGATGTACTCCTTTAATGTTGAATGAGTGCCCGAGTGGATATTTAACTATCAACCAGAATTGGTTGGCTTGTGGCAAACAGAAACTTGAAACAGTGTTCCAGCAACTAGGCAATCTAGAGAGCCGGGTGCTTGTTGAGTACTTTTGAGCCCCACATTCCAAAGAAACATAGGTGCGGAAGAAGTGTTAGAAACCTTAAAAAGGTCAATACAAAAATCGCGTTGCATAATCACAAGGTTCGTGCACACAACGTCTACACACACACACACACATGATGCCAACACTCAAAGTCTTGCCTCAAAAAATGTCTGTCCCGGTTGATGTTACTTTTGTTTTTATGCGCGGAGATTTTTGTAACAACCTGCTGGAATTTCTCAACAAAGTTTCATTTACGTGTGAGAGTGAGCGTGAACACACGAACAGTTCGCCAGAGTGTCTTGAGAAACTTACTGGAATACAATCTCAACTATCTCTGTAGGGCGATTCAACCCAATCCCAAGCTTCCAGTTACAGCATTCGAGTAAGTATCTAAACACGTGCTGCGCAATCACGGAGCAAAAAACGATATGGCCTGACAGAAATTCTAATTCCAATGAACCCAAGGTCACCGCAACGGCAAATGTACAAAATGGTAAACCGCAGTGTTGAAGTAGACTCAGTAGTCGTTAAGCCCGTACTGCTGAGAAGCAGGTATTCCTAACGTTGTGTTCCGTCAGCGGGTGCTGAATCAAACAAGACATCTGTACATCCATCATTGTGTGAACTGCAAAATACCCATAATCTGGTGGACCATATTTTTGTCCATTCAGTCCGCGAGATGGCTCAGTGGTTAGAGCGCGAATTTACTGACCGGAAGGTTCGTGGTTCGAACCCGACCTCTGCATCCCGACTTCCCCTGTCTAGGCTTCAGCAAACTGGTAGTATCCCAGCCCTCGTGCTCCCTTCGGGTGGCATGGCAGTTAGGCACAAAAAGGGTACTACAGCTGAACGAATCATTTCGCAACGACCGTAGTCATTACAGTCCCCCACTTGGTACTACCTAATAGTGCTTTTACCATGATTAACATGTACATGCGTATGGTGCGACAGTTGATCTGAGAACAGCGCAAGGGCATTTTTTAAAGCAGAGCAACACCAAAAACCGCAATCAATGTAAACCGTCTACATGTTGTACATTGTCTGACCCCGCACTGATAACCTCAGTGTCGGTTTACTCCAGGGAGTATTTGAGGTTGCTCACATCGATAGTGTTGGCCTCTCCGACTTGTGGGGGCCTGCAGGAAAGCGAATTGCCGGACTTGGTCGCACTATGGCGTGATCGGAATCAAGCTGTGCCTGAGAAGAAGGGACAGTTTCAAATAGTGGCTCTTCACCGGTGGCTGTTAGATACGTGATTTAATTGGGTCAACGGTTGATTTGCATTAGGTGATCATCAGGTTGCACTGTGCGAGCGTCTGTGTTGAAAATTCGTGCTGGCCAGAAACAACTGATGGTCAGCACAAAACTGAAGCAGTTGCTCTGCGTTGTCTGTGCGCCGAGCATCGACTTCGAATCAACCGCCCGGATGTGATTCCAAAGAGTTCAGACGACTGACTTAAGTATTCGTATAGCCCTCAATGGTCACATGGTCAGTGCTTCTTGCCTGATGAATGATCCCGTACAAATCTCGGTAGAAAGTATTCCTCTCCGCAGCTAGGCACCTAAAGGGTGTTACAGCTGAACAAGTATTTTATTAGTTGGCTTCAGGGGACGGTCTAGCCTGAGATAGGAAGGAATAAGCCATAGGTGTCTCACTCCTTATGATACCGTGCACAGCAGATGAGTTTAGAGCAGCATCGGGCTCTTGGTAGGCCTTAATAGTACTTCGGCCGTATGAATTATTCGCCTGCAGTCACGGTCAACCATTGAGCAATTGGGGTGTACGGTTTTTAGGGTAGATCTTTTCTAACCCGTTCTTCCTCTGGGGAAGTCAGCGTCGCTGGACATGCTGGTCGCCTTCACACTCCGATAGCAAAAGATAGTACAACATTACCCCCACATCGCTTCATAATACGATTACCCGTGGTGCGGGACCTAGCTGTTCTTAGTTTAACTGTTCCCTTTTGACCTTCCTGGCTTGCTTGCACCTTGTGGAACGAAGCTCAAGCCAATGTAGCCCATGGGATCATCGGAGCACACCAACACGATCAATACGTCAATGTGAAGGCTTCTAATGTAAGCTTCAGATGACGGGTCGAAATAGGACGACTATAGCCGGTTGAGAAAGAGGCTTCTGTGAAGCATAATGGAACCTCCAAGTACACTATTGATAGTAGGCTTAATTCTGACTGGAATGACATGCATTTAAAAAAAAACAGCGTAAGCGCGATGAACGTAACAAAACCAGAAGAGGTAAAGTCAGTTTTTGGATCGTCTTGCAACATAGTGCTGAGGCCCGGCAACGTTGACGCGCGTACAAGAAAGTCAAAGGTTATAGTTCAGTACTTCAACCTCTTAAAGCTCGAAGAGTTCTCCACCATGGCTTTCTCGAGATGGAGAATACGTTGCATTCTTAAAGTAAGGCGGACCAACGGGTGTGGAAACTATAGGCCAATATGTCTCCTCCGTGGTCCGGCGATCATTTCATAAAATCGCTGCGCGACGCTGACAAGCATGCCTGGACCTGGAGCGGCTTCCACTAGTCTTCCAGAAAAGGGATGATTATTTAGAAGGATTCACTCACTAGCCGCGATATTCCTTTGAGGGCGTACGAGAGGGTATCGGACAAGACAAATTTGAGATGTGCGGAGGGGAGCGGTATGCCGCCCCTTCGATGAGCTATCTGGGGAGACTCAGTCTCAGTATGCATTACTGGTGGGGAACAACGCTTTCATCGCGGTCACGGATGAAGTGCTTAGTTAGGTGAGGCCCACGATCGAGACCGATGTTGGATGGCAGCCAGATGAATGTCTGACCTAGACAGATGATCTCATTTTATTTGCACCGTCTAGGAAGGGCCTGTAGGTAAACTTGAGGTAGGTTAGAAAAGGTTCAGAACCCATGGGGATGTGCATTAATGCCGGCAAGATTCACCATCATCATCGACAGTATGACATCAGTGTTCAACACCGATGCTTCACTGCCGTACAACCATGACTTATTTGAAAGCCTTATTGTGAAGAAAAGAATAAAGGTGGACGGGGAAGGGACTTAGTGCTAGCTTACTACAATCATTCCGAGGTGCCTACACTTCCAGACACTCATTTAGGCAATCTGGATAGAGACTGACAACAAGAACGCCACTGATATCGGTTGGCAGCCATATCTTGCAGCGTCTCCAACCAGGCGCAGTGAGGGTCACGCGGTCCCCAACCTGGAAGGCGAGTAGCACCGACAGCACCCAAACGTTTCGTAATCCCCTCTGCCAGGTCAAGGGTTGGCCACCTCTCTGATTCCGCTACTGTGAGTTGGGCATGGAAAACTGCACTCTCTTCGGCAAACGCAACACATGTCCCAACAATAAACTCATGCCACATCGGCCGTCGCGTGGTGCCGGTAAGAGTAGGGTTCTGGCAGTCTGGAAGCCGAGCAAGCAGAACCAGCTTATGATGTGCCCGGAGTCGGTCCGGTTGAAAGATGAATACATGCCATCAATTGGAGTGGTGGGAAAAGTAAAACACTTGGGACTACGCTTCACATGGATAGATCGTGCTAGACCAGAGAGGACCAGTGTTCCAGAGCGGATGCTAACAAGCAACCGGAAAGGACTACCTTGACAACAAAATCGACTAAGGGGCTACGAGACTTCGATGTTGGTTGAACCCATCGGAGGATATGCGTTTATTGTTCCTGTACTCATCTAAGGCCATGGGTTGGGGGCGTGCCGACCACTATCACCCTGGAGAAAACGGCTAAGTTTTACGTTTGGTAAGTTCGCTGCAAATCGCTCTGTGTTAGCCGGAATTTTGCACCGATACCGCTTTACCGCTCGCAGTTAGGCGCTGCTACAGCCAACAAGCCTATCCCGCACACGATTGACCAAAAGATCGGGCCGCTTGCCGGTCCAGCATCACGGCGAGCTATGATCAGTCGAAAGTCTGGACTTAACAGCCAACCATGACCCAGTATCTGCCGAATGCCGGTTGCCAATGGCGTGTCCATAAGGGGTCAGAATTTCTATAATGTTGTCGCCGCATACATTTTATAAACGACTCGCTGTACATGTGTTTTTAACCTGGTTTTTGGCTTTAATACATGTTTTGCACCTTTGGTGGTAGTTTTGACGGGAACACTAGCTTGGAGAGTTCAGACCGAGAACTAAGCTGAGAAAATACGGTCATTACACTCTGCGAGTGCCCAGCGTTTCAGAGAGATGGTGGACGGTGGACTAAAGAGAGTGGAGGCCGACAGATTCTCATGCAAATGGCTGAGAACTTGGTACAACTTGCCAGCGAAATACGACTGAGAGGAGGTGTTCTGAACACCAAAGTAACTGAGGAGTAAGTGAGATATTCATCTGGCCTTCCGAGAAATGTAAATACAAGTCGCTGAACTAACTTCTTCAAAAGTACGAGGATGCGCAATACGGTTGATGTTTAACGCACGGCAAGACTGTCCAGAAACAGGCGCAATCGCTGAGAAGAAAAAAATATGAAGTCCTCGTAAAACCAGCTATCCCTACGGGTAAGAGCTTCTGCAAACCTTACCTAGTACGATCAACAGAGTACAGGATTCACATTGTGGATTGGGCAGTCCCCAATACTGTCAGACTAAGGAATGTCTGGAAGAGCTCAAAAAGTATGACAGGTGAAGTGAATGCGGAACCTCGACTCAATCAGGTTTCTAGGGCAAGTTTCACCGTGCTGCATTTCCCTGTCAGATGGAGATGTTCTGCTTGCAAAGTCAGGTCGTATTCTCTGCAAGCTCCGCTTGGCGGAGATTTTGTTGATTAACCTGGGTGTGTTAGCACTCACTGGTTTCCTTGTGTCTTACGATGTGCATTTACGTAGTCAATAGTAACGCTTTCCGCATCCCCTGAGCCCCCAGATCCGCCCTTGAGGCTGGAAAAATAAAACGTTACTGGAGTGGTGAGACCTCAGAAACTAGCGTGAACACGCCGAGGAACAGAGACGGAAAGAAACTGTTTGTCAGTGGTTGACTACTACTCCTTTCTCTATTGAGAGCTCGAATAGTGCAGCGAGTATCTAGCTGCACACCAGTATGCACCTTGCCGTCTGTATGTCCGTTTCGAACTGTTGCACCACCGTTGTTTCATGGTGTATACCGCAGGATGTGGAAGGAGACTTATTGCCCCGTAGTTTTTCACAGGAAAGCGACTGCGAACACTCAACATGTCTTTCTTGAGTGAGGCACTGCACTGGGATATTGTCCACTTTGTCAAAGGCAGATAAAAGTGGTCTTATGTTTTCAACCATCAAGGGATTCATAGGGAAAATCAACTTACTTGATACTTGGCGATCGCACCGCTCTGTAAATCGGATTCGATGTTGCCCGGATCCAAATAAGCTATGCTCATGAGAAAGCCGGGGCCGGTAAAGGCCCAAAGTTTGCGAAAGCTGAATCCTCCGCATCGCTAAATGAGAAAAAGGGGGAGAGAAAACGATGAATAGCAAGAAGGGATATAAAGGTACTGACTTTTACGCGAAGTCCCGTGAATAGAAACATACTGATACACCATACCCACTCCCGAGAAAAAGCATAGGCCGTATGGAATTTTGAGCCGACATCCCCGCTCTTCGCCCTCATGCCTTATCACACCAGACAATATGTACTTTGAAATTAAAGTTCTTCAGACAAGTCAAGGCGAGTTTGGCGTGTACTTCGGGCAACCGTTCTAACCCGCGCACTTTCGTGCCTCTTCGGTACACGGAAACCGGAGCACACCCCAATACGGTAAGACGGAAAAGCCACAAGCGGTATCGAAAATCTCCTATACAGGAATCCTCGCAGTCAGTAGATATGCCTAGTGGTAACAATAATCTTTCAGCTGTAACACCCTTCCGGTGTCCAGCTGCCATATCACTCGAAGGAAGCACGAGGGCAGAGATACTGCCAGGATGCCCAAGACCAGACAGGAGCAGTCAAGATGCAGAGGTTGGATTCGAACCACGGACAATCCGGTCAATAAGTTCGCATCTTAACCATTGAGCTGTTTCGAGCTCAGATGTCTGCGAGCAACGGATTTCATTCGGATGATTTCAGGATGTCACAATGAAAACCGAGACCAACATCCTTGTTGGAGGTCTATTATAGTGATAAATTCGTTTGCAAACATGGGACACTCATCAACAACGGGAAAGCGAAAAACTTCAGAAGTTCTGGTGGACAGTTAGTTTGGTCATCAACATCACCATCGTCTCAGTTATCTTCGTTTCTGACGCCAAAAGTGACGCAAGTTGGCAAATGTTTCTCGTGCCTTGATGATGTGCGCACTGAATTCATTTCCCACACTGGCAGTCACGACTTAAGCAACTGCCAAGATAAGTGAACCTATCAAAGAACTCAAGCTCTTTCTTCCGAAGTTTCAAATTCAGAAATGGGAGTAGAAGGTCCTGAGGTAGGCCTTGAACGTTGACGGTGATAATTATGTTTAAACAGAATAGCAATTCCGATATTCTATTTAGGATAGTTTGTGAAGACGATGGTTTTGGAATAACAGAACGATGCCATACCAAACGCTACGGGTAACTGGTTCGTTGTATCCAGTATATCAGCACAGGTCTCTCGTTCCGTGATGGCGATGACGGCTTCTCCTGGTTCGATGTTGTGAGAGTCAGTCAAATGAAGGACAGTGCCGACCTGACAAATTTTCACGGGTGAAACGGACAGGCACGGAGTAGTTGAGCCCAGCGTTACAGTCAATTCGTTGTGTAAACTGGAATAGCTTCCTCAGAAACAAAAAAATGGGGAGCAAGGATTTGCGGTACTTCACAAAAATGAACCGTTGGTCATGCAGCAAATCATGAAAACTTCATCAAAACATGATGGCCAAAACTGGTTTCTTCATTTGGTCATAGGTGCTTTAGCCTTCAGACGTGCGATGCCGCCCTGTGTGCCACCGAGAAACTCGTGCCTTCCGTTCGGAGGTCGCTAGGATAAGCGGTAACTGGGGGGTGAAAATGCCTTTTCCCTGATCGAATGAATTTTAAAAATCACGAGACTGTTCCGATTGGCGCTTGTTTGTCAACAGATTGCTCAAGCGTGACGAATGAAGACGTGCTGATCAGCCCCAGAAACGACTTCTTCAGCCGGAATCTGCAAACTCGAATGCGTTGGAGGACAACATCCCGTCTGAATAGTACATCTTCTGCACGTTAGTCGCACGATAGTGATATCATCTAAGTATACAGCAGTTCCTTCGATTACGCTCAGCATAATAGCATCATCTGTTCGGGGATGAAAGGTGTGGTGTTGACTCCAAAAGACAGTCTGGTCAACCAAAAAAGCAGCGGTGAATGTTGGTCGTCGGTAAGTGTTCGTACTGCTCTGTAACGGGAATCTAAAGGTAGGCACCTGACAGGTCAATGTTGGCAAGATAGATACTACCGTTCTTCTTGACGATGTGTTCGAAGGAGCATTAAGGCCCGTTGAGTAGTCAGAACCAAGGCAAACCGTTCCCTTCGGTTTATTTACAACGGTGGTCGGTGCGGCCAAGAGGAAACAGCATACCGGTTGTTTTGAGCAGCAAGAATTGGCAGAGCTCCCGTGGTCTAAAAGCCGGCGTAGCGTTCGCAGCGAATGAGACATTGCCTTCGCCTTTATACAGTAGCTAAGACCAGAATATATTTAAAAAAACCTATAGCTGCTCTGCAGTTTTTTTTGGAAAACGTCATCAACCATGACTGGTTGTTTTCTTACCTCTGGTGTATGCATTCGCACCGCTGCAAACTGACTGGCCAATTTAAAAACCGCAGCTTGTGCACCAAGTCGATACCCAAGAGGGGCAACTTGCACGTGACTGGGTGGATCGTGCGAAGACCGCCGTAGCCCAGTATTTCCGACTGACTATCAAATTCACTAAGTAACAAGCTTAATTCCGGATATAGTTCGCCCTGCACTTGTCGGCTTGTATTTTACAGAACCCATGTACATTCAAGTGTGAACAGATACGATTGGGATAATGAAGGCAGTATCGACTTGCATATTAATTGTTCCTCCGTTGGCGTTGACTGCATCATGTTTACAATTTGGAACAATGAATGGGTTCCTTGAAGTCTGTGCGCATTTGTTTGGTGCGTTATAAAGAATCGGAACTTGTTAGAGTTCTAGAATACCACCTATTGTCTACGGTTGGTGGCTGGAACGCCCAAGGTGATCTAGTTCTGGAACGGAGGCTCATACAGTAGTGGTGAGAGCTCGGTCGCATGTCTTTGCTTGCATTTTTATTGTGAAGAATCTGACGTCTCTGAGAACGCTACAGTGGTGGTCCATGATAGCGAACCCAAGGAATGACGACTAAGCGAGTGGATTCCGATGCGCAAAACCAGTTTGATAGGCAAACACAGTGTTGGAAAACCCAATCAGTAAACGTTGTTGTATGAACAAACCGTTCTGCGAAGTGGTACACAGACCAAGCTGCGTCGCTGCAGACTGGATTTTTCCAGCTAACCGTTGCAATGTATAATGCAAACGTGCGAAAAATGCAGTCATTTTGCAAACACGAAGCCGAAATGATTCCACACACTAAAGCGTCTCACGTTGAAAAAGACCACCGTGCACATTCGTTAATTAGTTAACCAACTTTAGGACGTTCTGCACAAGTTTTCAATACGAATTCACACGAAATAAATCAATGATGTTGTGTTAGCTAGATACACTGTAACATAATCTGTAATATAAGTACACTAAGTATTTTATGACTGATTTTGACGCAATAATGACTGCTCCGGGTCTACATTCTTCTCGTTGTTTGTAATTGGAACTGAATGACTGGTCATCAGCGTCCTTTTAAATGTGACAGCCATGACCCATGCCCCGTTTCTATACGTATAAGAGTACATGACATCGGGTACTTGAAAAAACGGTGAGAAAACGTAATGTTAACTCGGACCAAGTAGAAAACCAAGAGAGGGAAAAAGAAAACTGTGCTATCTAGGTCGGTTTTGTGCCACACCAAACAATCTAACTAACCAGAAATGGTTGCCATTTTTGGGGCCTAAGAAAGGGAACCGCGTCGACCTAAATACGGACAAATTAAGTGTCATGTTTTTGCGCTGTTCCCGAATATTGTTGGTTGACGTTCATCATCATCATCGACAGCGTGACATCAGTGTTCAACACCGATGCTTCACTGCCGTACAACCATGATTTATTTGAAAGCCTTATTGTGAAGGAAAGAATAAAGGTGGACGGGGAAGGGACTTAGTGCTAGCTTACTACAACCATTCCGAGGTGCCGACGCCTCCAG